>CM031242.1:943482048-944069548 GCA_018340775.1 Taxus wallichiana var. yunnanensis
TAATATAAGGGAAGACTAAACCCAAAAGTCGTTAATAATTTTTATATAATTCAGACAATGTCAATAAACATTAAAATAAAAACTGATTTCCCTAACAAGGCCACAAAATGGGACCTTTTAGTAACCAAGTTTGAAGTATAAGGTATTCGAGTTTGAAAACAAAGGGATTCGATACGCAGAGGGAAAACACCAACGATGCCCCAGACTCAAAAGACCTTACCACGAGTACAAGCACAAACCAAGAACCAACGCACATAGCTATCAGGAAGGTTACGCAGTGTGGTCAGGGCTAGAAGTTCTATGAACTCCTTGCCAAAGGTAAAGAAGATGGAAAATTTTACCCGATCCATGTGGGCTTATCGAGGAAAAGTCTTAGCAAATATCAAACAGATAAATATAACAGCCACCTATGATATTATCACTGAAATCAGCTGTCATCTAACAGGAAACGAGTTCACGAGTCCAGTACCATGGATTCACCTACAACTTTTGTTTCAGTCTAGCTAGTAATAGCTTGCTTGCGACCCTTAATAAAAATTGTAGAGATTTCATTCAGTTAAACTTACAATGTTTCCCCTTGCTTTAATCATACAAGAGTTTACATCAAGAATTAGGTATAGTAATACTCTCAACACGTGGAGGCCAAAATAGATGCCAGGTTATCCCTCATCTAGACTAGGTACAACAGTCAACCATGTACAGTTCTAAAACAAACCCCAAATGCCATTTTCTAATCAAACATAAAGTAAGGAATGCCCATAGGCTTAAACAAGTTTCAGACACAACGTCACTATTAATGTACCTTTTAGCAAAACAAGAGAGCCCTAAACAGGAAATGCGTATTTATTCAACCAAAAGAGGTATGTAGGCTTAACCTTCTATTTAGTAACCTTCAATTATAATTACCATCACAGAATTCTTTTTAAAAGAAAGTCATATAAGCAAACAAAACTCAATAATGTTTCCTTCCCTACGAACTAGACTGCATCACTCAAAATTGCAAAGAACCCATTTAGACAAATATGAAATAGAGTAAGCTATAAGAGAGGAAGGAACATTCCAAGCAAAATCAGCAAAATTGGAATAAGATTTAAAGGAACAACCACACAATCAGGCAGTGATATAAACAACCATGAAAACATCTAGTCTAGGCACCATTCAAGAGGAAAGAAAATTCATTTCAAGATACTGAAAGAAGGTAGAAAACTATTACAAGGAGTAGATTTAACATGCCTGGTTTAAAACGCCATCTCCATGCATATGATTGTTTCAATGCCGTTGCTTTCCTTTAACCCAAAGTGCTTTGCGAGCTCGAGCTATCGCCACATTCACGCGGTGAAAAAAAAAGCTACAAACCAACCCCATGATTTGAAGCTCGGACACGAAACATATTGATTACACCACGCTCCCGGCCCGGGTAGGCATCTACCGTGATGATTCACAACCTTTTCCTTCAAGCAAGATTTCTCCTTCTTTTCCCAATCTCCACCTACTCTTCTTCTTGCTTTTCATCCCAGAGATGCATACCATACATCAGATCTGATGAAGTAAAATAGCACAGTCCAGTCCTCTTCACATTCAGAATGGAATACTTTTTCGAAAGTGAAAAAAATAAAGTCTGATTCCTTCTTATCACTGCAAGTTCCATATGATGCACCTTATTATAGTGCAAATGTGCAGCCCATTGCTTACAGCTTGCTTCACTTAGCAGCACCAAAAATCTCCATAAGAACATTGTCATTGTTTAAGATGAGAGAGTCGGATTGCATTTCCCACAACAATTTCTCTAGCAATATAATCTTGGAGATAAACTTGGTTGCAGTGTGGCAGTCAACATCTGTTAGAAGGCTCTTTTGAACTTAATATAATAGAGTGTTTCTCCACCTTGCTTATGCCACAGAGACTTGATATCATCATTTCATCTTTGTCCAATGAATTTTCTGGCTTTGCTTCACCAGGCATTACCAGAAATCTCAACAAGAACATTTCCCTTTTTTTGAAATGGAACTGCTTTACCTCTCTCACAACAATTTGCATTGCAACAATCTTGGACAACCTAGTGCAGTGTGGCAGTCAACACATACATTAAGGTTCCTGACAACTCTGAGAGTTGTCCCAGGGGAAAGGCTTAACAATCCAAAAGAAATTGCCATCTTCTCACTATGGTGACAGAGGAAAACTTTTACCTTCCCGATCACTCAGCACATGCTCTGAATCGACAAAAATCCTGCTACCTTCATCTCCCAAGACGTTTTCTCCAACATTGCAGAGATCTCCCGTGCCTGTGGGTGTGATCTGTCACCTACACAAAAGCATGCACCATTTTATTGCCTGCCAATATAGTGACTCGTTGAAGATGCTCATATAATTGCAAAGCAAAATGTGCTTCATGAATATTCTGATATGATACAGATCCACACGTGAGAGATTCTCTTCCATGCGTTACAGCATAAGACAAGTAAAGTCTCAACAGAGAATCTCTGTAATAAACTTCATCGGGTCTCCTGACAACACTCTCACTGTCACTTAATCGATTTTGATAAAAACTATCTTGAAGGAGAAAACCGAATTGAGGATGCATTCAAAACTGAACAGAAAACAACATATCTGGACAGTCTACCTGTTGGAAGCGCTCAAAAATGGCCTGAATACAGCCAAGCTTGATAGGCCAACAGGAACGAGCCAAAGTGTGACCGAAGTCACCAGAATCGGACACAAGGAGGTAGATTCTCATCTACGGGCAGAGTGGAAAATGTGAAACGGCCAAGGCGGTTTGTGCTTCGTGATTATTCTGATAAAGAACAGATCCGCCTTGAAGGAGAATCCCAAATCTGAGGATGTGTCTGGTACTGAATAGATAATAACATAGATGGACAACCCGCTTGCTGGAAGCACCCAAAACGGCTTCCACTACATCAAAACACACCTGCCGCCTGGCTACATACTGTGCAGGTCGTTTGTTGAGGTTTCCCGACTCGAACACACCTCGTGGCACCCAGAGAAATTTGAGGTAATGCGCCTGTGGCTGAAGCTACATCTAAAACCGCCATATCAAATCCACGCGGCCAGACATAAAGAAAACCATGGGCAAACTAAACAATCCTCCTTGTTCACGTGGCCGGGGAAGACAGAAAAGGACGCGCCCAGGAGGAAATGAAGGAGACGTCTCATACACACCTGCAACACCGGCTCAAGCTCCATCTAATCCATCACGCCAATCAACCGCGCCAACACCCACCTGCACGCATCAAGGAGAATCAAGAGATCACGGCAAGGAAAAAGAAAAAACGCGACTCTAACACGTCAAACAATAAGAGCTCCACCTTCCATGCCAAGGGGATGACGCTGACTGAGTCCGGGTATGTTAGGGGGCATTACATATTTTGTCCATCTTTGGACATATGACAACTCACCAAGTGGTCCTTCATTATAATAAGAGATGCCCTCTTTATAATAAGAGATGCTCGCATATAGTTCTGAAAGAGCGAAATGAAAGGATGACTACTTACACACCACCTTGACCACATAAATATATTATCCAACGTTTGCAACATCATTGGGAAATTGAAATATGACATTTTCTCCCGTTCATGGAATAAAGTGCATGACAAGCTCTGGTCCAACACAAAAGTTTCAAGAATAAGTTAGGGGGGGGCATTACATTCTCCTCCCCTTAAGAAAGCATCGTCCTCGATTACACAGAGGAAAGGAAAAGCACATAACCAACAACATGCAAAGGAGGAGTACACTTTATGGTTTAAATTTTAGTAAATTAAAACAGGGTCACTAGGTAGCCTTAGGAACATTTGGTAGAAATTTTAACTTTAAATGTTCTGTGAAGATTGGCAGTTCTTTCTTGTTTGTTATTTTCATTAGTCTCTTTCCATTAACATTATTCTTAGTTTAATTCCTTTTAAAATTTTATCATTGAAGAGTTTTGGTTTATTCTTTATTGTGGGTGCCCAACATGAACTGCTACCACAACACCCTATCAGGGTCACAAGACACTACAGATTCACAAGCACACAAGTATATACTTCATGATTGTATTATTCCACTAAAGGTTACACAATTACGGAATAGAATAGGCACACTCCACATAACATAGGTACTCATCACACATCAATGACTGACATACCAAATACTCAAACAAAAGAGTACTACAATCCACCAGACATTTCCTCAATTTGCATCAATGAAAGACTCACATAACAACAAACCATGCTATAGGTACATAGTGTCCACAAGGGAATCAATGACATGTCCACAACATCACAACACATAACCATCTGACATGAGTAACACATACATCAAAAGACCACTACCAAACATCACAATAACTCAACATATATCCTGAAACATCAACCATACAGACAAATATCATAAGCCTCCCTCAAACTCTTATGCCTCCCTCAAGTCTCTTATGCCTCCCTCAAACTCTTATGCCTCCCTCAAACTCTTATGCCTCCCTCAAACTCTTATGCCTCCCTCAAACTCTTATGCCTCCCTCAAGTCTCTTATGCCTCCCTCAAACTCTTATGCCTCCCTCAAACTCTTTTGCCTCCCTCAAGGAGGCCGGTTGTCCCCATGGTCAAAGACACACAGAGTTTGGACACTCCTAACCCAAGTGACATAATGACGCGTAGTTCTCCATAACCCGCTAGTCATATGTACCCCTTGGGGCGTACCCCCATACAACGAAGCGGGTCCATAGGTCCAACCAATCCATGGTGCATCCCATGACCCTATTCCACACATCACGACATTAGAACCAGCACAACAATCCAATCAAAGTGCCAAGTGGCAAAGTACAAGCCTTGGGCAAGGCGGTAAAAATTCCCAATTTAAAAGAAGACCCCAAATCAAGCTAAAATAAATGACCAAATGGCCAAAGTTAGTATCAAATTCCCATGTTAGTGCCACAAACCAAGGAAATGCCCAAAATTTTAAAGCATTGCAATCAAGAAAAGATGCTGGTCCTTGCAAAAATAAAGTAAAAGCTCAATTTACTAATAAAATCAACTTATAATAATGTCACATTACGATAACTGTGTGGCCCTATCTGGCCACCAAAGGGGTACTCAACGAGTTGCTGGCACTCGGAACATCGAGCCTCAGCTCGTAAAATATATATATCAATCCCGCCACCCTCCGACAAGGCTAAACATAGTCATAGATACACTAAGGTTGCATACCTACAACCACATAGGGAGAGAGGAAAGAGTCACATGTAGTCTACTAACCCAAGTTTTGACTCGAGTTATTGACCCATGGTACACCATTCCTCACTCTCAACATACACTTCTACCGATCTCCCTCAGGGTCGGTTAGTGTAAGGCTCACAACATAACATGTAACTACATCACTAACACCATGGTGGTACACACATAGCTACCATAACGTCTCACGTATGGTAGGTATACGGGGTAGATCACAATTATACATTCACAGGGTGCAATACATCACTTTACCACATTCTGCACCCAAGGTGCAATCACAATACGATAGGGTTCATACACTCACCGTATGACCCAAAATCACAACATGAAGCATTACATATTACACAACTCATATATACGATGAACATAATAACATCACAACATAACAATAATTACTTCATAACAAGGTTGTACACACATTTCTTCAGAACATGGTAAAAACATCATGATACAACTCATTTCTTTTAACATCAACTAGTCATACAACACATTGATACACCCACATATCACAATATGCCACAATGCTCCAACACTACGTCATCCACATTAGAATTCTTTTCACACATCACAAACAATAATTTACACGTGAATTCTTCTTAGAATCCACAAGGAGAGAGAATACTCTCATCCCCAACACATCAACATGATGACAAATATGCACCGAGTGACATACACATCACGTGCGTTCACAATATCACAATTACGACAATAATCACATCACGCTTAAAGCACATTACTCTTCCAATATAAATCATCATCATGCAACATCATCACCATCATGCAGTATCATCATGTAACACCACCACCACCATGCAACATCACCATACAACACCAATCCGGCCCATCGGTTCGAGAGCATGAACCTACGCTCTGATACCAAAATGTAACGCACCATTTTTACCAACACAAGAACAACACAGTGAAATACAGGATAACTTTTTTTTTTTTTACTTGCTTTGACTCAACACGACACAACATGTCATCACAAGGTTACAACCAACACTTGGAATCATTTGTTACGGGGAAGACCACAAGGTCAGCACGGAAACGTTCACACTTATCAAGGACAATTTATTTTTCTTTTGACAAGACAACATGAAAGCCCAATCCACATGACACACTCACGGCTAGGGCAAGCCACGGTAAGAAATGGTTAGGGTCTATTTATTTTGGTAAGACACCCTTTTGCTCATGACTTAAGTTTTTAGAAGGAATCAATATATGGTTCGCACAAATTCATCTCACCAACTAAGTTAATTTCTTAAACACTGTGGAGTAGTTCACTAAAAGTCTTCTCCTACTTACTAAGTCTTAATATCTTCCAGAAACTAACCATTGTTTTCCTTTAAGCTTGTTTAAGAGTTCACCCCAAAGGGATAGTGTTCGCTAGTTTAGCTAGGGGTATCAATTTATAAATGTTTACTTCACAAAGGATGTTTTCATTTTGATCACTCATGGGAGTATTTGATTTCAAATAGATCACCTTTACATTTATTTGATGAATATAAAATTATTATTTTGTTTAGCTTCTTTAAGGGTTAACCGACTCATTTTACTTTACTTATAAAATATTATCGCTAAGTCTTAGAAAGATTTAACTTAATAATTTATTCTCAAGATCAAAGTTTTACAATACTCATATCAACGTAAAGATTGAAAGCCATTTCTCACAAGGATAATTTCAAGCTTAACTACACAAGAACAAGACACTTTATTTCACCATTACCAAACAATACAAGGCAAGAGGTCATACCAACTCTCTTTACAAGCAATGTTACACAATTTACATCACATTGGACATTTTTACAAGGAACTTCATAATGGTACAGATGAAACTTTTACACTCTTTTCTTCTAGTCTACTCACATAATCCATCTACACAAATATTAACTAAAGTCAGCTTCGCAAGAACTCGAGCATGTTAAGGCTACACAATGCAATAGTAAGCTAACAATTAACAATATCAAGAAAGGAATATTCTAAATTCAGAAATGGATTATAACACAACTCACAACTCCAATATTAATCTCATGAGAGAGAAAACTAAATCATCCAACAAGGAGAAAGTCCAAATACTAGTAAGAACAGAATTACATAAATCAAGGCAAGACCTTATGGGTTGGGAACAAGAAAGTCAAGAGTGTTGATATCTCCTTCATGTAATCCTATGGGTTACGTGATTGGAATCCAAAATTTACTCCATCCAACTAAAGGGGTCCAAGAGAAGACAAAGCGTACTAATTATGATCGTAGGCACGAAGCAAAAATGACGTTATCCAATTCTTCCAGGGGGATTCAAAGTAATATGGGTTCGATGCCCTTAAAAGAACACAATTATAGTTTTGGTTTTAACCAAGGAGTTTACCACTACCTCCTTATCGGATTTCTTAAAACGTAGTACTAGTCAACCAAAACAAATCCACTTTTCCAAAAGCGTCGAAAGAGACACACGAAAAGGCCCTTATTCTAACCAACAAACCCTATCCTAATCGTCAACTTCTCTACATAATATAAGGGAAGACTAAACCCAAAAGTCATTAATAATTTTTATATAATTCAGACAATGTCAATAAACATTAAAATAAAAATGATTTCCCTAACAAGGCCACAAAATGGGACCTTTTAGTAACCAAGTTTGAAGTATAAGGTATTCGAGTTCGAAAACAAAGGGATTCGATACGCAGAGGGAAAAACACCAACGATGCCCCAGGCTCAAAAGACCTTACCACGAGTACAAGCACAAACCAAGAACCAACGCACATAGCTATCAGGAAGGTTACGCAGTGCGGTCAGGGCTAGAAGTTCTATGAACTCCTTGCCAAAGGTAAAGAAGATGGAAAATTTTACCCGATCCATGTGGGCTTATCGAGGAAAAGTCTTAGCAAATATCAAACAGATAAATATAACAGCCACCTATGATATTATCACTGAAATCAGCTGTCATCTAACAGGAAACGAGTTCACGAGTCCAGTACCATGGATTCACCTACAACTTTTGTTTCAGTCTAGCTAGTAATAGCTTGCTTGCAACCCTTAATAAAAATTGCAGAGATTTCATTCAGTTAAACTTACAATGTTTCCCCTTGCTTTAATCATACAAGAGTTTACATCAAGAATTAGGTATAGTAATACTCTCAACACGTGGAGGCCAAAATAGATGCCAGGTTATCCCTCATCTAGACTAGGTACAACAGTCAACCATGTACAGTTCTAAAACAAACCCCAAATGCCATTTTCTAATCAAACATAAAGTAAGGAATGCCCATAGGCTTAAACAAGTTTCAGACACAACGTCACTATTAATGTACCTTTTAGCAAAACAAGAGAGCCCTAAACAGGAAATGCGTATTTATTCAACCAAAAGAGGTATGTAGGCTTAACCTTCTATTTAGTAACCTTCAATTATAATTACCATCACAGAATTCTTTTTAAAAGAAAGTCATATAAGCAAACAAAACTCAATAATGTTTCCTTCCCTACGAACTAGACTGCATCACTCAAAATTGCAGTAACCCATTTAGACAAATATGAAATAGAGTAAGCTATAAGAGAGGAAGGAACATTCCAAGCAAAATCAGCGAAATAGGAATAAGATTTAAAGGAACAACCACACAATCAGGCAGTGATATAAACAACCACGAAAACATCTAGTCTAGGCGCCATTCAAGAGGAAAGAAAATTCATTTCAAGATACTGAAAGAAGGTAGAAAACTATTACAAGGAGTAGATTTAACATGCCTGGTTTAAAACGCCATCTCCATGCATATGATTGTTTCAATGCCGTTGCTTGCCTTTAACCCAAAGTGCTTTGCGAGCTCGAGCTAGCGCCACATTCACGCAGTGAAAAACAGCTACAAACCAACCCCATGATTTGAAGCTCGGACACGAGACATATTGATTACACCACGCTCCTGGCTCGGGTAGGCATCTACCGTGATGATACACAACCTTTTCCTTCAAGCAGTACTCTCCTGCTTTTCCCAATCTCCACCTACTCTTCTTCTTGCTTTTCATCCCAGAGATGCATACCATACATCAGATCTGATGAAGTAAAATAGCACAGTCCAGTCCTCTTCACATTCAGAAAGGAATACTTTTTCGAAAGTGAAATAAATAAATAAAATAAACTCTGATTCCTTCTTATCACTGCAAGTTCCATATGATGCACCTTATTATAGTGCAAATGTGCAGCCCATCGCTTACAGCTTGCTTCACTTAGCAGCACCAAAAATCTCCATAAGAACATTGTCATTGTTTAAGATGAGAGAGTCGGATTGCATTTCCCACAACAAATTTCTCTAGCAATAAAATCTTGGAGATAAACTTGGTCGTGTGGCATCAACATACATCTGTTAAGGTTCTTTTGAACTTAATATAATAGAGTGTTTCTCCACCTTGCTTATGCCACAGAGACTTGATATCATCATTTCATCTTTGTCCAATGAATTTTCTGGCTTTGCTTCACCAGGCATTACCAGAAATCTCAACAAGAACATTTCCCCTTTTTTTTTTGAAATGGAACTGCTTTACCTCTCTCACAACAATTTGCATTGCAACAATCTTGGACAACCTAGTGCAGTGTGGCAGTCAACACATATATTAAGGTTCCTGACAACCCTGAGAGTTGTCCCAGTGGAAAGGCTTAACAATCCAAAAGAAATTGCCATCTTCTCACTATGGTGACAGAGGAAAACTTTTACCTTCCCGATCACTCAGCACATGCTCTGAATCTGACAAATATCCTGCTACCTTCATCTCCCAAGACGTTTTCTCCAACATTGCAGAGATCTCCCGTGCCTGTGGGTGTGATCTGTCACCTACACAAAAGCATGCACCATTTTATTGCCTGCCAATATAGTGACTCGTTGAAGATGCTCATATAATTGCAAAGCAAAATGTGCTTCATGAATATTCTGATATGATACAGATCCACACGTGAGAGATTCTCTTCCATGCGTTACAGCATAAGACAAGTAAAGTCTCAACAGAGAATCTCTGTAATAAACTTCATTGGCTCTCCGACAAAGACTCTCACTGTCACTTAATCGATTTTGATAAAAACTATCTTGAAGGAGAAATCCCGAATTGAGGATGCATTCAAAACTAAACAGAAAACAACATATCTCGGGACAGCTTACTGTTGAAGCGCTCAAAATGGCCTCGAATACGCTAAGCTTGATAGGCCAACAGAACGAGCCAAAGTGTGACCAAGTCACTGTGACTGGACACAAGGAGGTAGATTCTCATCTACGGGCAGAGTGGAAAAAATGTGAAACGGCCAAGGCGGTTTGTGCTTCGTGATTATTCTGATAAAGAACAGATCCGCCTTGAAGGAGAATCCCAAATCTGAGGATGCGTCTGGTACTGAACAGATAATAACATAGATGGACAACCCGCTTGCTGGAAGCGCCCAAAACGGCTTCCACTACATCGAAACACACCTGCCGCCTGGCTACATACTGTGCAGGTCGTTTGTTGAGGTTTCCCGACTCGAACACACCTCGTGGCACCCAGAGAAAGTTGAGGTAATGCACCTGCGACTGAAGCTACATCTAAAACCGCCATATCAAATCCACGCGGCCAGACCGAAAGAAAACCGTGGGCAAACTAAACAATCCTCCTTGTTCACGCGGCCGGGGAAGACAGAAAAGGACGCGCCCAGGAGGAAATGAAGGAGACGTCTCATACATGCCTGCAACACTGGCCTGAAGCTCCATCTAATCCATCACGTCAATCAACTACGCCCAACACCCACCCAGACCCATTGAAGGAGAATCCTGAAGAGATCACGGCAAGGAAAAAGAAAAAGAAACGCGACTCAACACGTCAAACAATAAGAGCTCCACCTTCCATGCCAAGGGGATGACGCTGACCGAGTCCGGGTAGGTTAGGGGGCGTTACAGATTTTGTCCATCTTTGGACATATGACAAATCACCAAGTGGTCTTTCATTATAATAAGAGATGCCCTCTTTATAATAAGAGATGCTCGCATATAGTTCTGAAGGAGCGAAATGAAAGGATGACTACTTACACACCACCTTGACCACATAAATATATTATCCAATGTTTAACATCATTGGGAAATTGAAATATGACATTTTCTCCCGTTCATGGAATAAAGTGCATGACAAGCTCGGTCTGAGCACAAAAGTTTCAGTGAATAAGTTAGGGGGGGGCATTACATTCTCCACCCACAACTGGGCATAGTTCTCCACCTTCCAATCCCACATTAATACAAGCTCCCTAACGTGAATCCTATGTATTTCTGAGGAAACATAAATTGCAGGGATTCCACGAAAGTGCACAACGAAAAGGCCTACCTGCATTGCAACATATAGTCATGGATAAAATAAGAAACGAGAATCCTTTACCCTTCATTTTTTCATCCTGAATAAAGTTCAGCTAAGAGATCAATGTACACCACCCAAGTAGCACCCACAACCTCACCGCAATAGGGGCCAACCACAAAAATAAAAATAAAAATGAACAACTGCAAGGAACAGGAAATGGAATAATAACGTAAAAACATGACGAAAATCGGGAGAAATTCGTACTATGAAATACGGCTACGACATAATTAGAAAAAGAATGTCTAGGTGCTTTTGAGAGGTTGATAGGCATATAGAAGGATTTATTAGAAGTATTACATTGCTAATAATTGTACTTTATATGTACTTTATTAAATAAAAATTGGAATTTTTTTCCTTGTATTGAAATAATAGCAGTTAATATGGATTTGATTCATTCATTCATGACAATGGTTCATTCATGACAATGGATTTACATGTAGAAAAATAATTTCTTATTCATAATAACATCATCCTTGAGTGATTATTGTAGGTGAATAACAAAAAATATTTATTAGTGTAAAATAAATAATTCACCAAAAAAGAGCACACTTAATAATAGAGATATGTTATGCATGTTTTGCCCATACAAAAAAAATTGAGATGTGATGCATGTTTTGCCCATCCAAAATAATATCCATTAATAGAATGGTTATCTTCTCAATATATTAACTTCTCAAATTGAAATGATGCACAATGAAAAATAAACAATTAAAAGGGCCCATCAATCATGAAAGAGTAAACTTCCCGACTAAACAAAAGCAACAACCTTCCACGGTTATTAGACACGCCAAGAACTAACAATGATAGAAAATTAAGAGAGAGTAGTAGTATGGACCAAGATAACACCCAAAAACACTTAGCCAAAAGCCCTTTAGATACGCACCTCAAAGGACACCCTAGAAAGAGATAAAATATATGGATGCAGGATTATTGCACAAGGCACTCCATCAAAGAAGTTCGTCCTTTCAACATATGCCCGAGGGATACCATATGACATAAAAGCATGAAAAACTATCGTGCATAAAGATAGTGCCCTACCACCATATTATGTTAGGTTGTGGAGCCTGTTTTCATGTGTGAAAGTATTGAAGACTGTACACTAAGAGTACTGTACACTTTCCACAGCTTAGGCGCAGCCCCTCAAATTTTTTTTGGCATTGAAATAAAACGTGCCCAATATACTTGGGAAATGTGTTTTTCTCATACGGGCGGGATTTTTAACCCTTAAGTTTATGGGACGGTTTTTGCCCATGGTTTTGATTCCCATGGTTTTGTGAAACTTCTTAAGCATTTTTATACTTATGTGGTTTTGTGCATATGGTAGTTATTATGTAACATTGCATATGTGTTTTGAATTTGGGTGTGAATTCGGTAGAGTTTGTCCAAGATAGCTCCAAATGATGTATGTATTGTATTGATAGAGCGGTGTCTTGTAATAAAATTTGAGCATGTGATTCTAGGTGGGCGTAGCCCAAATTGAGTGAACCACTTTATATACTATATTTTTGTGTTGTGTTTATATTATTCTACACTTTTATTTGAGATCTATAATATTTTCTGTATATTAGTTTCTATTGTTCTGATTCTGTGAGGGATTATTTGGCATATTTTATCCCTTATTTCCTAACATATTCCCCCTTGGGAGCATCATGAACACCAAGCATGGATGGATATTTTTATCTGAGTTACATGTACAAAATAAAGAAGTCAATTCACAAAACATTTCCTATACATGTGATGACCAACAAACTAATAGAGGATCGTGTGAAAAAACTTTATGACACACTAGCTAATGTGCTCTCTTCGCATTCAAAACTCGATGAGGACACACCAACACAATGTACCAAGTGGGTCATGTGTTTCCATTTCCACATCAAAATATCACTTGCCCAAATCCCACCATAATGATCAACATCAAATTTTTAAAGATTATAAAAAATTCACCCGACCCCTTCTATTCACAAGACTCCGAGGTCTATAATCCATTCGTACATGAGCACTTGGCGTCGATACTAGTCAATAGTTTGAAAGATCTTTGTGTCCAAAATAAATACAGATTATGTATTTGATTATACTTTGAACATTCTTGGACGAGCCTATATATCACGCAAGTTTACATATTACAATTTTTGTTATCAGATGGTGATACTTAACAAAACAAAAACATGAAGACTAAGCTACAAATTGTGGGATTGAAACTAGGGTAGATAAATGGATGATGCAAATTTTGTCTAGAAAAGTACAATCAGACATGATAGATAGGCACCACATATTTTCTTCTTCGTAACAAATCATAGATGGAATCCCAAACATCAATTAACAAATAATTCATATCATATAAAATTTTGTGTGGGATCCCAAACATTTTAAATAAACATCACACAGTGTTCCCGAAAACCTTTTAATGCACAAAAATGTTCTCGCAAGTGATTTTGGGTTCGCATGACTAAATGATTGAGGGCTTTCTCACAATTGCTTCTTGGTCATATGAGGAGAGGCCATTTCCATTCTTTATATATTATGAGCAATTCACAATATATACAGTCATGCTAAAATAAATATTCAATGTTAAATGCATGTGATCATATGAGGGACAAGATTGCAATGAGGGGAAAACATAGACACACAAATTTCTTCAGGTTGTGCCTGTGATGAAGAAGCAAATTTTGTTGAATGTATCGTTTATATAAGAATTGGGATACTCTCAAGATGTTTCTAAGAATCTAAAGTGTGCCTACTGCAGCTGTTGTGGCATGGGGTCATTTTTATCAAAGGAAAGGAAAAAGTGGCTCTCTTTTATTTCAGTATTCTGTCAGGCACTTCAGGATTATGTTGCTCCTATATACATATTAAGCATTCGTAATCAATTATAGACTTTAGAGGGAACTGTGCTAAACGGAGTTGTCGCTAATAGCCATCCTAAAATTTGTACCACCATGGGTTAAAGCAGTACCATTATTTGTTAAAATACCTACGTTTTAGGGTAGAGGTAATCCCGTAATCCTTGGCTCCTCCATGGATTTGTTACACCATGATAAGGGCGAGTCCTTTTCCAATATTGTATGATGACAAAGGACGATGATTTTCAAGGTGTTTTCCTTCTCATAGAAAACGTTTATGTTCTATCGCGGTCCCTAATTTGTGCTCCATTTTCCATGTAAGATATACCAACCTATCTATTATCTGAGACAGATGCTTTTCCCATAGAACAAACCATACGTCAGTACTCTATCCTCTATATCCTGATATCCTAACTATAATAATTTCGTCACACATTTTGCATGCAGTCATTTTGTCAAATAGTTGACAGACTTCCTCAGGGTTATATGGCACTGGATCTGTAAGGACTGGACATAAATATAAGACCTAGACACACCCTCTCCCTCTTTAACCACACACTCCATGATACCCGCACATATAAGATACTTCTACTATTACTCACAAACTCTTCCCCGAAAAGAGGATGACAGCATGCCCAATACAAGTGTCATTAGAGTCGTGGGATCCCCTATACCCTGGAAGATGGCTTAGCATTCAAAAGTTGTAGAGATATTTGCTGTGTGATCAACATCCCATGTTATTTGAGTAATCTCCCACCTCAAAGATGTCAAGCCTCATTTTACTATATATAAATTGATTGATCTGCATCTGTATCTGTATCCAAAGCGGGTTCAATTATTTCTACGAGGAAACTATTGCCTGCCCTTTCCTGCTATCCCACTTATGTCTTCTCAAAATTTGTATGTTTCACTCTTCCACTGCGCGAAACCCTTTGTTTATCCATTCTTATATCAGACACACAAAAAACATATGGTATCTCAGTGAAAAACTTGCAATCCGGCATAGAGCCAAATTAAGGTTTCGAAACGCCCTAGGCAATACTCAGAGCATACGCCCCCTTTGCCTGTGACAAACCATCCACCTACCCAATAGCCGTGCATGTTTTTAAAACAATTATAATATAACTTTTAACATATTCAATTAAAACTATGATCCTCAAGATATAATCCCTTCTGGCTTCTACATTGTGGTACTTGTTCCAGTCCTGTTGTTCCTGTATTTCATAGAGCACTCGTGCAAGTTTATCTTTTTCATTTTTTAATGTAAAGTTGATCTTCTACTATCTTTTCTTAGCAAAATACTTAATGTTGTTCTGTATTACGGTTGTGCAACATTTACCATTTATATAATATATTATGAATCGTGGAAACCTAGTGCACTAGAGGCAAAGTTGTGGTTATTTTTAGCCTACAGAAGTTGTAAAATACAGAAAACAAGTTAATGGAAGGCAAGGAGGGTCATCACGCGAGATTCGAATTAAAATAAAGAGACAAAGAACTCTGAATATGCATTCTCTCATACAAGGGACTATCGTCATATTCATAGACATTTTAGAGCTTTATCATACACAATTAAAAACCAATCCAATGAAAAAATATACCCGCAAATTTACCTTCTCTTTGCCTAATATGACTGTTACAAAACACCAGGAAAGAGGGCATATGACTGGATTCATGGTTGTAGCCTGATCAGAAGAAATTCTAGAGAGTTTTAAAAAGAACAAATATTTTTCATTAATGAATCAGAAATGTAGGAAACTGCTTTTATCATACTACAATTTTTAATTTCCGATAATGCCTAGAAAACAAATTGTAATAGAAACAATATCGGTGTCTAATCCAGAAAAGTGTTCTTTTGTGATTACATTACAGACTTGGCATGTGTATGAGGAGAACAAATTAAGAAAACTGATAGACTCAGACGCCAACAGTCAACTAAAATTTGAATTATTCTGCAATGTATGAATGATTAAAAATTAAAATTGCAAAGCAATCCATATGATATATCCCCATCGCTCAAGATTCAATCTTCACCACTGTTTATATATATGCCAATAGTCACATGTTAATGCGCAAAGCAAATGCAATGGCACCGTTTTAACTTGGCGCTGGAGGAGACGACCACTGGTCCGCTAGAAAGCCTTAGCCGACTTAATTTTTGTTTGGAAAATTAGGCCGCCCCTCCCCATTGAGTGCCCTAGGCAACTACCTAGGTTGCCTAGTGCAAGAAATGCCCCTTCTCTTGTATATTATCTTGTAAGTTTTTCTAATTCCATCTTATGGAGTCTATTTTAACAATAAAAATCGTGTGTTTATGATTTGTAAAAATATTGGTAAAAGATCTAGTATTTTGTAGTGTTTATTTTATCTCCTCCCCGCAATATTTTTCTACAAATAATTTTTTTCTACAAAATGTTTGCATTTAATAAATGTATATTTGAGTCTTCAAAATATAGACAATCCACATTAAAAATTATCTAAATGAATGTTGAATTGGTTGTTCATAGTAACGTTTCTACATTTAAGAAAAAGATAATTTAACAATTACTTATTGTGGAATTCAAATTGTAGCTTCCACCTACAATTTTTATGTGGTAACAAAAATTGTTATAATTTCCACAATGTAATTATGAGAGTTACAAAACTGCAAATTATAGAATTTCTACAAAGATAGAATAAATAGAAAAACTACATTTTTTGTGAAGATTGTGGAATACTAACAAATACAAGAATTGTAGAAATGTTACAAACATTAAGAAATGTGGACAATGTACAATTTTAAAAATGGAGATTAGCTATAAATTTGATAAATTGTGGACTATCCATGGTATAATGAATTGTGGAAAAACTACAATAATTTATCAAAATGTGGATTAGCTATAATTCCAATTCCACAATTTTAATTTTTGTAATACCATGTAACAAAAAAATTATTGTTGAAAAATTGTAGCAAAAGGTCAAGTTTGTTGTAGTGCAAGCCTCTTCAAATCCAAGCCAAGAACTCAAAAAACTCCCAAATCCAAAAGTGCACAAGAAGAAAAATGAGCAAGTAACCCCATTCCAACCAAAAGTCACAAATAAATAGAATTGGGAAGTGAGGATGATGAGGTGGCTCCATGTAGGATGCCACTTCATCATCCCCATCCTCACACTCAATTCAAAACATCAATGCACAAGTAAGGACTATGACAACCCACATGGCTCAAAACTTGCACACCATGCTTTCAAGGGACAAAAATAAATTTGGGAAGAGAGAAAGTGCAATGATTTTCCTTCTCCTACACTCAAATATGGACAAAGAAGTCAAAATTGAGCTTCCCAACCCATAGGTAAGGTTGTTGGGCCAAATTAAGAGGCATGGGACAAGCCTTGCTTGTCCCACAAGTCTCCAAAAGTGCCCCCAAGTCAAAATCTGAATTTTGAACTTGGGGTGGAGTAAAATACTCCCAAATCAACATAAATTCATCTTACATAAGGACTACAAGATCACATCATTACTATAAATCACATCTCTACTTTGGTTAAACTAAACAAGAGGGATTAAGTCTAATGAACACACAATTACACATGTTAATAAAGTGACAAATTCTCCAATTTTAAAATACAAAAATATAAATAAGCACATGTAAAAGTTAAAAGAAAGAAACACAATCCACCCCATGGCTACACATGTGAAATCACCCCCCCGAGTGACCTCCAAACTAGACAAGCAAGACACAACACAAAACATCATTACACAAGTTGTCAATTTGGCCCCGTTGCTCAATGCTCGACATCCTTCTATGGTTGGTCTCCTATCCCCTTCGATGTTTGTGATAAAATTCCTGCACACAACAAATACCTCTCTTGCCTTTCGGTCGATCGACAACTTCGAGGAAATCGTATATATGTATGTATGTATGTATGTATGTATGTGTATATGTGTCTATATATGTATATATGTGTGTGTGTGTTTATATATATGTATATGTTTATATATGTATATATGTATGTGTATATGTGTCTATATATGTATATATGTGTGTGTGTGTTTATATATATGTATATGTTTATATATGTATATATATATAGATACATATATACATACATACATACATATATATATATATATATACATATACATATACATATACATATACATATACATATACATATACATATACATCCATACATACATACATATATATATATATATATATATATATATATATATATATATATATATATACACACATATATATATACTCCAAACTCTTCATTTAACATTTAACAATTCTATTATCCATCAATATGCAGAGCTGAATTAAGGTTTCAAATGCCCTAGGCAATACTTCGAGCGTACACCCCCTTTTCCCAGACCAGCCACCCACTTACCCAAGACTGCATGTTTGTAAAACAATTATAATATTACTTTTAACATATTCAATTAAAACTATGATCCTCAAGATATAATCCCTTCTGGCTTCTGCATTTGTGGTACATGTTCAAGTCCCGTTGTTCCCGCATTTCATAGAGCACTCATGTAAGATTATCTTTTTCATTTTTTAATGTAAATTTGATCTTCTACTATCTTTTCTTAGCAAAATACTTACTTCGTTGTTATGTATTACAATTGTGTAGCATTTACCATTTATATAGTATATTATGAATTGTGGAAACCTAGTGCACCGGAGGCAAAGTCATGGTTGTTTTTAGCCTATAGAAGTTGTAAAATAAATAAAACAAGTTAAAGGAAGGCAAGGAGGATTATCACGTGAGATTCGAATTAAAATAAAGAGACAGAGAACTCGAATATGCATTCTCTCATACAAGGGACTCGTTTGTCATATTCATAGACATTTTAGAGCTTTATCATACACAATTAAAAACCAATCCAATGAAAAAATATACCCATAAATTTACCTTCACCTTCCCTAATATGATTGTTACAAAACACTAGGAAAGAGGGCATATGACTGGATTCGTGGTTGTAGCCTGATCAGAAGCAATTCTAGAGAGTTTTAAAAAAGAACAAATATTTTTCAGTTAATGAAGTGTAGCCGTAGGAAACTGTTTTATCATACTACAATTTTTAATTTCTGATAATGCCTAGAAAACAAATTGCAACAGAAATAATATCGGTGTCTAATCCAGAAAAGTGTTCTTTTTTGATTACATTACAGACTTGGCATTTGTATGAGGAGAGAAGATTAAGGCAACTCACAGACTTAGACGCCAACAGTCAACTGAAATTTGAATTATTCTGCAATGTATGAATGATTAAAACTAAAATTTCAAAGCAATCCATATGATATATCCCCGTTTCTCAAGATTCAAGCTTCATCACTGTTTATATATATGCCAATTGTCACATGTTAATGGGCAAATAAAATGCAATGACACCGTTTTAACTTGGCGCTGGAGGAGCCGATCACTGTCTCGCTAGAAAACCTTAGCCGACTTAATTTTTTTGCAAAATTAGGCCACCCCTCCCGATTGAGCGCCTACTCAACCGCCTAGGTTGCCTAGGCCAAGAAACGCCCTATCAATATGCCAAAATATAACTCTAACATCCATGATATTACAATTATATACCAATATCTCAAAAACATAACATGTCAGTATAAAATCTACATCCTAAAAATCAACATGTATCTAACTGTCTAACATCACTATCTAGTGCATCAAGATAAAACATAAACATCATAGTGTCCATAATCCACACATCAGTATAATCTAGTATCTACTGATCAATGTATCATAATCAAATGTCTGAACATCAATCTAATAGCATAAATATCCAGATAAACAATGTCGAAGAGGAGTGGGCACTATAGCTTCAAGACGATGGCGTAACACCTGTCAATAGTGCCACCACCAATATTAAAAATGCAAACTACAACAATTTTTAAAAATTTCACATGAGGGCCCTACATTTTCCGATACAAACCACCATTACTCCTTTTTTGATGAATGCAAAGGCTCCCAACGAGATTAATTGTAATAAGCATATGAGTGTATCTTTATTATATTCGTAATTTTGACATTAATTATGTAATGACATTAAAATGATTTTTTTTTGCATAAACATAATTAAAATGCTTCAAAGTATGTAGGATATTATATTATATTCAATTAGAGATTGGTTATGCATCTAAAATAAAAATAAAATCAAATTTCATCCATACTACAATGTGTCTATTGAAATAATCATATATTCCCTCAACCACTCACATAAAATATTTAAAATAAAGAAAAATTTGATACAATAATCGCTAATAAATACCCCAAGTTTTTCTCTAAACTTGACGCACCCCTTCTTCCATGTGTCACTGGGACATATCTTTTAGGTGTAGTTGAAAATAAAAATAATAAGATTAAATACAAATTACAATACCTAAACATTCTCTAAACACAATTTTAAATAAGTAGACTAGCCAACTATAGAAATGTAAAAATATTACATGGTGCAATAGAAAAAAATGTTTTATGAGTGTAGTCAAATCCAATCCATAGCCTAACCCAACTCTTAACCATGGCTAAAGAATGTCGCACTACTACAAGGGGGAGTCACCGAGACATTAATAGAGACAAAATTTGACTAAATTGTCTCAAATAGAGACAATAAAAAGTTGTATATCATCTCTATTATTGTCTCAAAGCAGGTGTCTCTAATATTTTCTGTAATTATTTTCTCTCAAGAGACAATAATGATTGATACATATTTTGTCTCTTGAGAGACAATATAATTTTTTTCTCTCTAGAGACACTATCATTTTCGTCTCTCTAGAGACAATATCATTATTGTCTCCTTAGAGACAATACCGAATACTAATATTTTGTCTCTTTGGAGACAATACTAATTTCAATTTTTATTGTCTCTCTAGAGACGATACGAATTTAAAGAATGAAAAATATGAATTTTAAAACCACATAATAACCAAATATCATATAGTGTAATCAACGATGTTACATATCATCTATGATGTCAGAGTGGTCTGGTAATTAATATTATAAATTACAACAATTTGGTTTAAATATTGTGCCCAATAAAATGGGTCCACAAATATTTTATTAATATCAAATAAGATAAAATACAAAAGGGTGTCTGAATTCCTTTAACCCTTGAAATACAATGATAAAATACAAAAGGGTGTCTGAATTCCGTTAACCCTTGATATACAATATTAACACCTTCTCTCCACCACCAACTTCAAGTGATCCATATGATTCCCTAGTGCTACTTTGAGGTTATTTTTCTTCACTTTAATTTTGAGCAACTTCCTTTTTGAGCAATTGCCTCTCCATCGGTAGCAGTCATCTTCATGTTCTTCACTTTGATTGTCTCAACTTTGATGCAATTCTCTACTATCGTTAGCAGCGAAGGTGCATTGGATTCTAAGAAATTATGATCACATATTTTACTCCAATTATGCCAAAAGTATTCACAAATTACATTTAAATTAGGACAATAACTAGTTTTTACTAAATCGACCTAATCTTTACATTTTGTTCTAAAAACTAGTTATCACTAACTCATTACTATCAATCCATTTTCATAACTTATATCAAGGAATAACCTTAGACATTATAATCCCTGGAATTCCACACATGCCTAGTGAAAATGTTCCGATATAAGCCTATACAAAAACAAAAAAGAAGCCATTATTCATCTATTTTTTCTTTAGTGGATATTCTACACTACATACATGAAAATTGAGTAAAAACATACAAGCATTATATAAAAACAATGCCCAGTGAAACAATTGAGGCACAACAGTCACCAATAGACCAATTAAAGCTAACCTACTTCAAAGCAATTTCAAAGCAAATTGATGAAAATGCCCCTGTAGAACAGAAAATGAGTCAAGATAATCCACAATAAACATGAATAATTGTGATATTTTCTCTAATTTACGTTTTGCAATTTATACTTTTATGTACTTGGTAATTTTCTTAAGTGATTGATTCTCTCCTTGTGGACATATGGAACATCTAAGCTCCATTGTCAATAAAATTATATTATATTCAACTACATTTTTTGTTTTGTCTTTAGATCAGTTTCTTTGCATGTTAGTTTTTTGTTGGATTTTCCTAAAGTCAGCAACATGGAGTTAAAACTGATAACAAGCAACATTCTTAACTATGCAAAATGAAGGGGTTTCATAGGGATTGCATGTCACAGGAGTGTAGGCATTTAGTGAATGTTCAAGAATCTCTTCGGTATGGATTGTGGTGGTACATGCAACTTAAGTGAGTGAGAATAATAGAAATAAAAAGACCAAATATTCTCTCAAATGATTAATTAGGTAGGGTGTTGGGATAATCAATCATCTTCAGTGATGGTTTGCATATTAGTAAATATGGGTAATTGGAAACTACGGGGTGAAAAGGGCATTAAGAGTTGTCAGGTATGAAAATTTGTTAAGTAACGAAAGTTGTTAAGAGATATGTTAGTAGAATATGGAACGTAAAAGGTTGTGATTAGATAGGCCACCTTTATAATACAAACTTTTACATCAAGCAAATGCAATTGTTCCAGTATAACATGTAATAAAAGATGTTTGAAACAAGCAAAAGGAAACTAACTTCGCCTGACATGTGCAGACATGCAATTGGCCATACCTGAAAGCCTTGGAGACGCATTTTCTCCAGTAAAATTTTATTTGCAGACTTCTCATCATAGCTACAACGTATGGTAAGAAGTCTCCATATTAGAATATGATATTCTATGCTAACAATTTGAAATTTGAAATCAAGTAGCATAAAAAATTTGAAGAATGATTATTTCCAAGCTATTCTATGAAAATGGTGTCAAAGACTTTGAAGACTTACTTCACATCCAATGCTTCAGGGGCGAGAATACCAAAACGGTCAAGAAATTCATCAAATGTTCACCTTGTGGGGTATCCAACACAACTAATCCTGATTGCTTCCATGACACCTTGCAATGCAGATGAGCCACACATTCTAATCAATATTCTATGTTTCTGTATGCTAACCTTTTGGCTGAACCAGGAAATTTCATACAAGTCATTAGAAAACTTGAATTCAAAATGTAATAATCTTAGGCCAAAGGCTGCTTACCCCACAATGTAGTTGTTGTAAAACATTGTAATTCTCAAAAATGCCTAGCTTTAGAACACTGTTGGTTTCACACATCTTATGTAGTGAGGCTCTGTTGAGCTCAATGTTTCCAGGAGAGATTGCAGTTGTTGCTACACATGATTTTAAAGGAGTTAATAATACCACAAACCTTTTGAATAGTATTCATGACAGCAAAATATTACAAGCATGTATCACTACCTATCATAATTTCCAGAAAGTGAATATTCAAACATTAACAATACAATAGTAGTTAGAAGAAAATAATTGTAGAGATTAAAAGAAGCAATGGTTTAGAAGACATAATTTGCTGACTTAGAAGATTCCTCAGGCAAAGCAGGAAGGAGACTTGCAACAAAGTAACATTTTGAAGAACTTAATAGACCTTGATGCTCTACAACAACATAATCCTTGTTTTTGTCAAGGAACAAATCAGTTTGATATGTAACCTACCAGATGCATAAGACAAAAATCAGAATTCCCATGATACAAAAGGCACTGCTGGTAAGAATAGAGGGATTACAAATAACAAGTAAATCAAAGCAGTTTCTCACATCACCAGCATAGTGACAAATAGTGAAGTCGGTACGTGAAAGTTTTGGTTTGCTGAAACATTTATTATTCTTAAAGGTTTGGTAAAGCTTTTGCACAAATGTTTCATGGGTTGATCTTGGAAACATACTGCAAGGCCAAGAGGGAGAAAACTATTAGCGACATAAAACTTTATGCACATATGTATGGCATGAAAACTTCACAGCATTAGCATTTATCTCTTTATAATTGTAATTATGTATTGGCATATCCTGCTCATAAATCCTTTCATATCTGCCTCTAAATTGATGCACACACAAAACATCTAATACGATGCAAAACTCTCACTTTTATGTTAAACATAATAAACCTCCATTTGATCATCTCCTAATAATTAAGCAAATAATTTATGTTATCGCAGAAGCAAAATCAAAACCAAAAGCAAATTATGTTTGCCAACTTTATTCAAATGTAATATTACTGAACTTAGCTCAAGTCCACTTTAAGCATACTTTCTTCCAGTTGATTGACACAACTATTATATTCCAATTAATATTTTCCTCTAACTTCTAAGCGTATAGGCAGAAAGTAGCTCTATGTGTGTCACAATACTCCACAGTTTTTGGAGTATGTGTTATTTGTGTTCACTACTTTAATTCAAATGTCATTAAGCCTTCCTGGTAATCAAATGTGAGAATCAGTTATGACCTGAACTTTGTTTCATAGCACAGGTCCAATGCAAGCCTTCATCTATCCTCAACTTCCATTGAAATGCAAACCTCGTGTCATTGGTACTCAAAAATCACAATTAGAAAGTAGGTCTAAGCCTTTTATGAGATTCATATTTTGTTGAACAAGCCAATAATTATTGTTCTTTCACCATGTCTTATCCTTGTAACTGACTAAAATGCACTCTTAATTTGGAACAAGAATAAACAATAACCAATATGTGACTTCTACTCACTCGCTGAAATAAAAAAATGACAGTTCCAGGGCAATGGTCACATCATATAATGTTTAAGGAACATCTGAAAGTTTGCAAAAATAAAGGGAACATATACATACCAGGCTTCATCTAAAAGAGCAACAATTCCCCCAGGTTTCGTAAATATTAAACACAATATTATTAACATCGTGGCCCTGAAGAAACCAATGTTTATGTCTAGGAAAGCATGGACAAGATGTTTATCAAGAGCCAGCATAATGACTCACTCAATATATGTTTAACTATGCAAACTCTATTTGCATCTAAAAGGAACTAATATAGGAAAGAAAAACTAGAAAAAGACCTTTCCAATTAGATCTAGAACATCTTGATTGTCAACAAATTCAATGTAGCTCCAATCAATTTCTTCTTTTGTGTATTCATCTTGCTCCATCTTAAAGACATGCTGAACACAAGAACAAAAATTCAAGAAAAAGTAAGCATTTTATGCAACAAAACGGTACAAAGTTAGCCCGTCAATATACTAGAATGGACTGACTTATCCCCTCATTGACCATCACCCTGTATTCATTCAAGGATATTTTTTGATATATCAATAAGATTATCTCAGCTATAAAACATCGCTTGACTAAGATAATTCACATAGGCATACCTGTATGCAACATCTACGACAACAAACACATGAAAATTCAAAAAAGGAAAGAAATTCCAAAAAGGCAAAAAAAATGATTCGAACAGAAGAAAACAGGCGAAAACACCACAGAAGCTAGAAATGATTTGAGAAAGGGGGAGGGAAATGTGTTGGCCTCCCAATCCCTCGTCACTTGAAAATAAGTTTGCAGCTTCCATCAATGCAACCCAGCGTCCAAGTAAGGCTCCCAGATCCAATACTTACATGTTTATCTTTTAAATGCAAACCATCGCTGAGTAGTGCTACAACATATGATGCTCGAAAACATTATTGTTCTACAAATGGATGTCCAACCACACTTCTTGTAGCATCTTGGGAAATGAATGGGAAATCACCCTTAGGCTAATAAAGGCTTGAAATCTAACCATGTCTAGACACTGAGGAACTCAATGTAAGAATTCATGGTTTAGAATTGGAAGTAATCATGTCCAAAAAACTCTGCTGACAAGAATGCACATGGTTGTGGCCAGTGACTCCGTGAAAGAAAAGGTGTTATAAAATTGCATGATCTCAAACCTTATAAACTTGACCAAATTATCTAGTTTCTTAATCCTAATTAAACAAATTTTAGTGCAGACATCATTTACCTTTTGGATTGCACTTGGTAGCAAAGATCTCATTCTTTCAAACAAGCTATTCATTCCTTTTCTTCTCTCTCTCTCTCTGATTGAATATGAATCTCCCTCTGGGAAATTTCCCTTGGACCATTTTGGTGGTGTAATGCACCTCTCTTAGTTGGCCTAAGATGTGTTGGTCTTGCTCCTATCAACCTCTTTGCAGGCATCTTGAGCAGACCATCCTTAGAATCATTCTCGGTGACCTCTTTGGGGTCTGAATGCACTATTGATCCACACAAATCTTGCTGTATAATAGGACCCATATTATAGAATAGAATGGTATTAAGAGACCTAGTGACATCTTGTAGAAAACTACCATGAGCATTGACCTTACCATAAACATCATCCTCTGTTGAATTGCATTTCTTGACAAAAGCATTGAGAAAATCAAGATGGGGATCAGAAGCTGCATTTGAGGTCTGTATGGCTGTTGTTTTCAATGGCTTTGCAGTCTCATGAGTCTGATCCAAACTTCCCCAACTGTCTATACAACCTATTTGATTAACAATTGTATCCATTTCTGATAAATCCAAGGCCCTATCACAAATAGAACCAATCCTAGAGAAGAAGTTTGATGCCCTACAAGAGATGTCAGGTGGCCCTGTGCATCACAATTTGTACCAGCCTTTTCGTTAATAAAATCAACAAAGTCATCCAATTCACGACCGACATCATAATCTTCACAGTAAACTTGAGAGGCACTAATTGGATTTTTGGCATTTTGTTCCCTTTCCACTTGCCCAAGAGGAATGTTTTCATCAAATCTAAATCAATCCACTTCTTGAAGCTCGATTTTGTACCCTCTTATATTATTGCGGCTTCCCCACCAATTTTTGCTTTGGATCTAAAATTCCAAAGTGGGGGTCTGGGGCGATAGCCCCTAGCGGGGTCAAGGGTAGTGCCCCTTTCAAGGTCCCCGAGTAGTGCCTTGGGTGCGCTCCCTATCGTGGTACATGACAAGGTCGAGGATTGAAGCCCCCAAAGCCAGGCACCTTTTTCCTCTTTTGCTTCGAAACATCACCACAAAAACAATATTCTCCATGAAAATTGAAAGCCCTCATAATCAAAACATTTTTTGACAGGTGTCGTATTCAACTGAAAATGCACTTATTAACAAGGATTATTTTTTAATTAAACCTAAGACTTTTAATAAAATTGACAATTTTACAATCACTATTTGACTATGACCATTATACTAAAATAATGAAACCTAATTACTATAAACCTATTAAGTGACACCACACTTTATTGAGCTAACAACTTTGACAAAATAGACTATATTTAATCCCCCAATTTCTAAGAACTTGAAACACAATCTAATATGGCATATCCTAAAACAATTATTTAAAACTAAAACTAAATTAAATTAAACTTTATTGATCTGCTCTATGAGCTCATCTTGTAGCTTTCCTCTAACTTGGTTCTTATCCTTGCTTCTCTACCAAATTGCTCATTGTGTATGACCTCCTTGATTATTTGGATGCCTTCGATCATTCTTGTAGATTGACTTGGATCAAGAATTTCATAGAATTAAAACGTTATAATAAAAAAGACAAATGAGCACTGCCAACTAATGGCGCCAAAGTAGACCTGTGCCTCTCTCCCAGGTGGTCCTCTGCTCCAGGTGCAGCCTCTCAGCTCTTTTGGCTTCCCACACTTTCTATCAGATGCCCCTGGACTCACAAATCCTCTACAGAATTCCATGCTAAATTCTATGCTTGCTCAATGACATCCCTAGCTCATTGAGCACCAGCAACCATGCATGTAATGCCCCGTTTCTACATTACACCTATTCATCTGGTGGCGATCGAGTGCTAAACATGGAGTGTCGTTGTGCCTTCGTCGACCTCGATTGCTGACCATTATGACTATAATTGATAATTATTTCACAAGCTGTAAAATGATAATAATGATAATAATAATAATAATGACATTATGATTGTATTATCGATCAACGATTGTATTTTATTATTACCTTCTTTATATCGATTGTTATCGATATCATCCTCTGTTATCGTTAAACTATCCTCTTGATTTGTTTGTCACTCCCGCTGATCGAGCCTCGTTGCGCAAATGAGGAAGAGTAGGTTTTGTGGTGGCGCCACGGTTTGGGAGTGGCGTTCGCGTAAATATTTCTTTTAATCGCTCAACCCACCCACTTTTTCAGGAGATACAACATGGTCACGAGCCGACGCATGGCTAGTTAGCTTGACTGGGCGTTTTAGGCTTCAAGACTACACAAGCAGTATTAAGGCTCATGTAACCATTCGCTTATTGTGGTGCCCCTTTCCTTTTACCGCTGGGGCATACCTGAGATCCAGAAAAATAAAAAAATAAAATAGAATAACGATATAAATAGAATGAGTTTTAGAATAAAATAAATAAAAATAGAATAACAATAATAATGAAAGTAAAAATTTTGAAACAAATAAATTTAAAAAAAAAGGAAATGGAGTGGAGGGCGTGGGAAGGCACGTGCTTTCTTGGCAAGGCGCAGAAATTTGGTGAATGAAATTAAGTGTTTGACCAAATGAAAGAATGGGACAACTTTTCTGAGAGAATTGAAGGCAGGTGGGTGAGAGTTGGGTCAGTTTGGCAGGGGGCGCCCTCAATAGCTGTCACAGTCTCACCAAATGCAATAAACAATGACCAGTACACTCCTAGCCTGTGCCTTTACCAAACGTGGAGCGTAGAACTGAAATTCTCCTAGGAAAGTGCCGTGAGGAATTAATCTGGCTATATGCAGCAGCTACAGGGCATTTTTAGTATGTGGAATTCCATCGCTCAGGTTATTCATCCAGTGTTGAATTAAAGGCGTTTAGTTCAGAGATCATTGACTGAAGTTGTCGAGTAGAGGCGCCAATGGGGCATGGATCGTTATCTTCCACAGTCTACTGTCGAACTTACAACCCATCCGCTAATTTAGCCACATTCAGTATTTCCACAGGCTGCAGAAGCCTCAGGGTCCAGCAAAATCATTTGGGTTCCAATGTGGGTGTTGGCCATAGGCCTGTCGGTAGCTTAGTTTCTAATGGGTATAGGAAATGTAGATTGTCGGGAACAAATAGGATTAATGAAAGACAAAACAAGAGAATGCCTACAGTGGCTTTGGCTGGTGGGTTTTTCAGATTTGGAAAGAAAAAGACTTCTAAGTTGCCAGATACAGTGCAAGCAGGTGACCCTGTGCTGCATGAACCTGCAAGCGAAGTACCAGTGGAAGAGATTGGGGGAGAGAGGATTCAAAATATTATAGATGGCATGGTTGCTAGCATGAGGGATGCACCCGGTGTTGGGATCGCTGCACCTCAAATAGGTGTACCATTGCAGATAGTTGCCCTAGAAGATACAAAGCAATATATCAGCTACGCGCCAAAGGAGGAAGTAGAAGCTCATCAACGGACTTCATTTGACCTTTTGATAATAATAAATCCGAAGCTCAAAACTATAGGCAACAAAACTGCGAAGTTCTTCGAAGGATGTCTCAGAGATGACAGCTACATTTGATTTGAGAGTAGCACACAATGTGATGAAAGCACGTTCTCATATTGAAGCAAATGAAAAAAGTGGAATTCACATCTTCAGTGGATCCAGCAGTTTGGCGAGAAGACATTCAATTGCTAATCTTATGAAAAATATTGGAGTGATGGAATCCTCTGCAAAAGACTGAAGTAGAGATGCCTTGTTTGGGAGGTGAAACGTACCTTTGCAACAAGTTTCATCAAATGGACTAACTAAGCAAGAGTTTTCTGAAACATTAGATGCTAGTTTGATTACAATATCAAAGTTACTATTGCCTATGCAAGAGAAGGCATCCATATATGAAAACAAGTCTGAAAAGGTTTTTATCAATATCAGATGCTTTGAAATCCAAGATTGAAGTTTGTTTGGCATACCAAAATGCAATATCATACAGAAATTTTGCTGGCAAAATCTACTTTGGAACAGCGCTCTTCTTTTGGAACTACCACAGTTTTTATGCTGTCCCCAAATCTGATGAAGAAAAAGGTTTATATATCATTACGGTTGATGCCTTTCAGATCCAGGAGCGTGATGTTATCATTATGTCTTGTGTCCGAGCTTCAAATCATGGGGTTGTCCTTGTAGCTGTTTTTCACCGCGTGTTTGGGGCGCTAGCACGAGCTCGCAGAGCACTTCGGGTTAAGGGCAAGCCGCTGCATTGAAACAATCAGATGCATTGAGATGGCGTTTTAAACCAGGCATGTTAAACTTGCCCTTGCAATCTTCTGCTACCCTTTTATTATGTCATGAATTGAATGTCCTTCTATTTTCTTTTATCTGTTATGGCATTTAGAATGGGCTTCTGCTTTTTCCTTGCTCCTCAATTAATTGCTCTCTAGCTTCGAAAATGGTTTTTGTAGCATAAAATCATCTCATAATGGACAAAATGAATGAACTAGGTAAACAGTAAAACTTAACCTTTGTTTATGTTATTAGTTACTGCAATTGTCTGATCAATAATGGTAATTCATGAAAAGCTATCTCAAACCGATTACGATTCTAATTCTAGTTTTTTAAAAAAAATTGGCTAGGTTGCTTTATGACTGCCTGATAATGCTTTTATTCTAAATGGATGTAATAGTGAAAGGCAGAAATTAAAATTGTAGAGTTTTCTCTTTCTTGGCAAAGCGTATGATGTTATAGACGTTCTATGTAAACTATTTCCCTTGTGAAACGAACTCTGTAGTAGCAGATGTTTTCTTTGGAGCGACTGTGAGGATAGGTCGAGTAGACTGTCGTGAGATAGATGGGTATGCCCAAGCTATTCATATGTTGTTTTAGAGACGGAAGAGAAGGCATAGTTCGTAGGAAGAGTATTTTGCCTTGTATTTTTCCCCTTCACTGACTATTAACCTTGTGATTGGTGACTCGAGTTGGGTCACCTTATGTCGATTCACTTATATTTTCAACAGACTATCCCTTGCTTGTTTAAATTCAAGTATCGAATGAAATGGGTTTCTATTAAATCCATTTTGTAGCTTAGCAAACCTTCAATAATTCAGGTAGGGACCTTCTGAGTAAGTGTGGACTGAGGCATGTGTGAAAATAGAATGGTTATCTTTCTTCGAATTGGGTTAGACTTGTATGAAAATGGAAAAGGTATGAATCGACTCAGCTACATATTTTAGTGAGCTAAGTCCTTAACTCTTGCAACGATCATATGAGGGGTGGATTACGGGTTTATTACTGATTATGTGATGTAAGATAATAACAACCTTTGGTGAAAAGACTTCTTCTTGACCCTTGCCTGTGTAATCCAACGATAGTTGTTGCATGTAATTTTAGTTTGATAGAATCTAATTTATTTAATTTCTTGATGAAAAATAATTAGGTTCGGTGAGAATTGCTTGGTATATTGAACCCTCAGATTTAGTTATAGTGTTGTGAGTATTATATGTATGTTGGTTTATTCAGCCGAGTGAAGTTAACTTTAATCTTTGACTGATTTGTGTTCTTATATGGTTGGGGTCTATATTCTTCCTAAAACATGGATGTGCGTTAATGTTGTCTTGTTAACAAGTAATTTTGAATATGTTAAGTCATTTCACTGATCTTTATCTTTTTGGTTAATAATATTAGAATGATGTTTGGGTGTTAGATTTCAATCACGTAATCTATAGGATTACTTGACTGAAATCTCAATACTCTCAGCCTTGTTGTCTTCACCAATAAGGTCTCATCTTGATTATCTTTGGAATATCTCTCTCACTTGAATATTGGGATTCCTCCTTGTTGGCTGGTATAAATCTCGTCATCTTGTGAAACATATTGTTTAGTGGTTTGTGATTTGATCCATTCTTGAGTTTAGAATTTTACTTTCATGATATTATAAAATGTTAGCTTACTGTTGCAATGGGTAGTCTTAACATGCTCAGTTCTTGCGAACTGACTTTAGTTAATATTTGTGCAGATGGATTATGCGAGTAGACTAGAGGAAAAGAGTGTTAAAGGTTCATCTGTACAATTTATGAAGTTCCTTGTAAAAATGTCGAATGTATTGTAGAGTATTGTTGTTGTAACTGTTGAAACTTTGGCTTGTTTGGTTATCATGTGAAAGATGAAACTTGATTACCGCTTGGTTATGGGATATTCTAGTGTATTTTTAAATCCTTAGAATAGTAGCGTGGCATGTTCCATGTTATTACGCTCTTGTTCCCTAGTCATGGGTTAATAGAGATAGTATGTCCCTTTGGTTTGTGCATCGTGTTGGAATGAATTGATGTAACCTTGTTTTGTTTTCGCAAACGAGTACTGTTAAACTTTGCTCTTGAGTTAAAATGTTGAGTTGTAAATCCTTCTAAGGCATAGTAGCAATGAGTTTGTAAGCACTATAAAGTGGACTGGATAGTCCTTATAAAAGTTAAACGAAAATTTATGTATATGAACATATTAATGTAGATGTGATCTACTTGATAACCTTTGAGACCTGGAACAATTAAGAGGAAACTATCTTTTGTAACGAAATATGATTACTTATTATTATTTTTTCTTTCCCAGCCAAACTAATAAACATTATCCTTTTACGGTGAAACCTTAAATGATCTCATGGTGAAATCAATGGTTAGATTTTAGAAGATGATAGGATTTAATAAGTAGGAGGGAAATTGATTCATTAAACCTTAAATCTCTCTCTATCGTTTGAAATGTTCTCCTTTGTCAAACTTAATTAAGTAAAGTCTAGATGGAACATTTAACCAATCTTGATAAACTCTTAACCTCAATAAAAGACTGATAGTAAACAATGTGACCCTGAAGCTAAATTCTGTTGTCCTGTTGTGTTAACCCTTGCCTTGATTCATGGTGATATTTCTTAAGCAAGGTCAAAATTTGATCCTTAAACAAGAAGGCTATTATTATGAACCCTAAGAGGTACTTTCCACTCAATTGGAGCTTATGTCTTCACCTATGCAATAGAGTTGTGGAACATGTGTTAGTGGCTTGTGTAAGATTAATTAACCTTGTAAGAAATGGAAAATGTTCTAAAATCAAATGAATAAGAAAGATTTGGACATAAAATTGATGATCCTAGTTTAGAAAGCTTGGCCTTAAGCTATTTAGTGAACAGTTGAAAAGAAAGAAGTTCTTCCTTGTGAAAAGAATTGTGTGAATCGTTACATGAAATTTTATAAGAACATAAGTTAAGAATTAAGATACACTTTAGTAAACAAGAAAATTTAACAAGAAATTCCTCATGGGATGCCCTAGCTGTGAGTGTGTCATGTGGTTGGACTTCTATAAAGAGTAAATTGTCCTTGATAGGTGTGAACGTCTCCGTGCTGCCTTTATGGCCATCCTTGTATCAAGTTGTTCATAGTGTTAGTTGTATCCTTGGTGAAGACATGTTACGTCATGTTATGTGTCAAAGTCAAGTCAAAAAAAAAAAGTTATCCTGTATTTCACTATGTTGTATGTGTTGGTATTTTTGGGTTGTTATAATGCACTTCTACACAGGACAATATGGGCTGCATCCAGCTCCTCCCACACTTTGTAAATGCTTGGAATCTTCCTTTTATTCACAGGTTCAAATGGCACAACTTTGACAATCCTCAAAATCTTAATCCCAGACGTATGAACTGAAATGCAAGTGCTGATGATTGTTGCCAGAGAAGTCAGTCAGATGAGCTTCAATGTTGCCTTCACACTGAGCTCTTAAATGCCAAGGGACTACTCAGATCTGTAGTTGTGATAAATGTCTATACTGCAAGAGGAAGATGCATAGCGCAAACGAGGGTTCAACACACAATGGGCAATATTACAATGAATGTGCTCTTGGAAGTGGGATGGATGAAACAATAGTCAGCTGGCAATGGGAATGATACTAATTGCACATACACTCATAGATTATAGGCAACATACAGATATAAAAAAATCATAGATTACAACCTTACACCAGGACACAATATCATAAGAAACTATTATATCAAATTGGGATTGCCATGATTTGGGGCAAAGAAAAAATGTTGCACTGCCCCTTATCAAATTAAACAAACCATATGAGAAATCACAGATATTATCTGCTCTAATACCAAATGTGATGTTTGGTTCAAGATTGCCAAAAGTTATAACACAATAATAAAAAATCTCTTAATCTTTCGTTTACTGGAGTTACATATAAATAACAAAGATATCTCCTATAAACAAGGAGTCTGGCTTATCAACAAAATCCCTATAGAATCTATACAAACCTTATCTCTATGAGTTGTTTCAACAAACCTAACATATACGTACATTCACACACTCCATGTGATTAGTAAGTTGTTTATTACAACTCGCACATTATTATCAACAATGTAACATATGGAGTACTAACCAATTCATGAAATATCCAACAAAAACTCCTATACCTAACATATTCATGTAAACTCATCTAAGACGTAATTACTAAATATCATCAATCCAAGAAGAAAAATCAAAATATTCTCAAGATACAGAGGACTCTGCAACACTAGATGATTTAACCATGCATACCAACAAAGAAAAAAACATTTCCCAGTCAAAAGATACCTAGTCATCAAAGACTCTCTCGCAGTAAGATACAACCATTTATATATAGAAAAATCCAAAACACACAACCCTCTCCATTCTCCCACTCAAAACTAATAAACTTATTCTATCATACAAGCATCAAACCCATATTGCTCAACCATACCCCAGCATTCAACCAAGCAATGAACAATAATTGTAGTTGTAGAATCATTTTCAAAATTACAACCCAAACAAAGAAATTGTCTTGCTATATTTCAAGTTCAACAATACAGGACAAAAAGAAACTGAACTCCATAAACCTAGAGGGAAACAATCAATAGCTTAAATGCATCCTTAAAAGCTATCAGCATCAAAATAAAATATTGAATTAATTATAAAAAAGAAGGGCTTCAAGAAACTCAAGGCGTTGAAGACACACAAAATATAGCTCTAGTACCACTTGGACTCAAAACATGTAGGCTGATGTACATAATGATATGAATTGAGAGGCACTTAAATGACTAATTCTACCTCTTTCAGTAGTAGTGTCTTCATAATACTATTATTTAATTATTATATCACAAATGGATAATAAAATGTTGTTTGTGCTAGGATCTAGTTCATTAGGATCACAAAACAATTGATGTCCAGAATTTTTACAAATGTTTCTCTAATCTTGCATAACATCTCGACAAGGGAACCCTCGAGTACTTGTGCGAATGCTTCAGTTGGAGAAATGTTTTTTATCTTTTGTTTTATTTCATCTATGGCAACCTTCCCTTGCAGGATGAATTTGTATTAACTTTTCCGGAAATAACACCAAATTATTCATAACACCCCAAATCAAGATATTGAAATCTCATTGTCTACATTAAACAAAATGCTTATCAGTGCTACAAGAAGCAGACAGTCAATTAAATTTTAATTAATGAGACAAATCAAAATGCCTATGACTATGAAACTAGCATAATAGTTAGCTTAAAGGAAACTACAGTGCATGCAACTACAAACCTTCAAAGTGAACATTTTGTATCTGGGATAGCAAAATCAGAATATTCTTCCAATGCAATCTTGACAACCGAGGGATCCTCCGTAACCAAAGATCCTAGCCGCTCTTCAATCCAACTAATCCTCTGTTGACTTCAAATGAGTTAGGATTTCTATGTTCAAAGATTTGAATCTACTATGAAATGACAACAATCGAAACAAGGAAAAATTAATGACCCATAATCGCAGTTAACATTATAATTTATCATAAGATATTGACAAATATGAAACTACCAGAAATATAAAAGAGCATATCGTATTCTGATAAAAATTAAAGATAACAACTGTACAAAACATATATATTATATTAGAAATATTCAAAAAAAGTAGCCAAATAAATAAAATTCACCATACGGTATGTATAGAGCAAACAAAATAAGCTAAATAACTACAAAACATACCAATCATTCAATGCCAAATGTCATGATATTCATTTATAAAACTTAGAACAATTACAATGTGCAAATATTGCAATGTATACACAGAAATAAGACAAATCACTATATTATAATAATTGTCATGCATCCATACTTAAAAAATTCTAGTTGTGACATGCTTCATTGCATTGATTTGATTGAGGATTCCAAAGGAGGAAATGTGGGTGAAGCTTTCAACTTGATGAAGAGAGAGAAAAATGGTCAAAAGCATCCATCTTTCTCGCCATCATAGAACACCCAAAACTTGTTAAAAATCGTCCATTCCTTGTTAATATACATCGAGAAGGCATCCCATCTAAAGTGAGCCAACCCCATTCTGACGAAGTATCCTCCTCCCCTACCTCTGTTATGGCCTTGCAAATTACACACATGGAAAAGGGGTTGGAGGGATGTCTTTTCAAGTCAGAACCACCCTTAAAAACACTTGCAATGCAGCAACTTAAGAGAGAGTCATTGAGGATAGCTGGGCATGGTGATGGATCATGTCTCATGCCTCATGGGTGCAGACTGCAGTGCATATCAATCCACAACGTCGTGTGATTTTGTAACAAAACCACGTAAAATTTCAAGTTATTTTCAATATAATAGCTTGAAGAGTGAAAAATGAGCACATCATAATTTTTTTACCATCCCTTGTAATATAGAAAATCATGCGATCAAATATCATAATTTTTTGGACAATCCCTTGTAAGTATAACATGTGCATAAAGACATAACCTTTAAATATAAAAGAAACAATTTTGTGAATAATTATTTTATGCATATTTTGATATTATTTGATATTAATAATAATTTTTGTTAGTCATATGACAATGTGTTAATATTAATTTATTTGATATTAGGGAGGTACAAGGGATGGGAGTTATAGATTGTGTTCTAGGTATTTTTATATTTTTCTCGAAGCATTTGTTGCCGAGTTAGAAGAAGCATTGATATACACCGCTTGCTGAAAAAAATTATGATATTTATTAATTAGGCCATCCTCATACATGTACTAATTTGGATGATTCGACTAATAGTTTTTGAAGGATGTAAAATGGTGAAGTTATTAAAACCAATGGATAGACCACCAGAGGCTATTAGGAAATATATTGGATTAACTCGACCGGAGGATAGAAGAGATGCAAAGGTTGAGAAGGATTTCATGACAAACTAGCTAAGAAACTGCGGCTTACAACTTCCAAGACCAAATAGTATAACAAGTTAAATATATCTTACTGACAAGGCCTTCATCATAGTTATGACAAAGAAGCAAAGGAAGCTCTTTGCCCAAGAAATCTATAAGATGAACATAACACCCCCTCAGGGGCCTATATGGAAGGATTGGCAATGGTGTTATAATAGGCCACCTGGTTAATCATGACTTGTTTACTAGGAATTTCAATGGAGGCCATCTTTTGGTGAGATACTCAATGGGAGGGGGCACTAAATGATGAGGAGAGGTGTTAGATCTTCTCGCCCGAGCATAGTGTGGACCTACATAGTCTCTTATCAACCATAAGCATTTGCCTCGCCTTTAAAATACTAAGGGTTTCCATCCATGGGTACACTGTCGAGGTCTGCAGTTCTCTGAATCCCTTTGTTCACATTGTCGGGAGTTAAAACAGTTTGGCGCATCCTTTGGGAACACAGGCGCATAAAGTTTCTTGGAACCTGTCTAGAATACTTTGAATCACCTACTGATTGGGCCTTTTTACTGGAAAACTACTCTTTTAGGGGATTTTGACTCTATAGCTCCTCTGCATCTAGGAGTGTGTAGCATTATATGATAATCCATCTCCAGCCCATATGAATGTTTTCTGTACCATTTTTTCAGATCTATCTATTTTCTCAAGATAATTTCTAGGAGCTATTTCTTGATGATATTCCTGTGCAGTTTGAAGTTAAAGGTCCCCTAATCATTAGGGATGGCATGGATTGTGATCCTAGAGCTCAATCTATCTTAGGGACCCTTGTACTCTCTTCCAAAAGATGTGAGCTGCGTTACTATGCTATTTTCTCTCTCTGTTAACATACAATTCATTTTTTCAAAGAAATAAGATTTCATAACAAATGGTCGTGATAAACAAGAAGATGCATGGCCAACAAAAAAAGAGATTAAATATCATATTTGTCTTACCATCCGTTGTAACTATAACATGTGCATAAAGCAGAGAACTTTTAAATATAAAAGCTGAAATAATTCTGTGAAGAATTATTTTGTTGTCAGTATGAAGCGTAGTAGATAGGATGTTGGAGAATACCATTGACAGTAAATAGGGCATCATGAGAAGACCGCATGGGAGTTGTGTTGTAACAAACATAGTAGATCTGATTTGTAACACCATTGACATCAAGGCACGCCACAACATTTTAACATGCCAGTTTTATAGTGCAATTTGTATCTGTTTTTGGTGATTAAAACAAATATCGAATTTGTTTTGAATCTACCTTATTTGGTTTTGAATCTAGTCATATGACAATGTGTTGGCAATAGGTGCTAATATTATTTACTATTAAAAAGATATAAGAGATGGGAGCTATAGATTGTGTTCTAGGTGGCATTATGTTTTCCTGGAAGCAATTGTTGCCATGTTAGAAGAAGTATTGATATGCACTGCTTGCTTGAAAACCAAAAATATTATGATATTTATTAATAGACCATTCTCCTACACAGGCTAATCTAGATGATTCGACTAATAGTTTGTTAAGGATGTATAATGGTGAAGATATTAAAAACAAGAGGATAGACCACCAGAGGCTTATAGGAAATATACTGGATTAAATGGCCAGTGAAGATAGAAGAGATGCAAAGGTTGAGAAAGATTTCATGACAAGCTAGCCAAGAAACCGGGGTTCCCTACACCTTTCGAGACCAAATAACTTGAATCGTCTTCCATATAATAGCAATGGAAAATTGTATGAAATTGGGATGAAATGAAAAGAAAAAAAGCACTTACAGGAATTTCCATGTTGTGGGTAGTAAGACAACTGCAAGAAGAACAAGTACTACATTGAAATGAATAGCACCCAGCCATAAAATGATTGAGTGCAGAATGAAATCCTGATTTATATTGATTGGAACTAATAATAACTGTTGGTTCGGGCATTTCCATCTTTTGTTCATCTGCCATCTACTCCTGACTGGTTTCAAATCAATACAATGCCAAAGATACAATCACTTTCTATCCCTGCAAAAATATAATACACAGCCAGTAAAGTGGAGGCAGAGCACCAAATATGCAGAAGACGTAGCCCATCCATTTCATCCACCGGAATGACATGATGTTGCTGCTCATGACATCCACCGCACAAGCGCTCCCATTGCCCATCCATTTCATCCACCGATTTGGGGATTTGGATACCATTTATAAGGATGATTTTCTTCAGCATAATTTCAAAGACGTCCTTCTTCTCCATTACCGGCCAAGAGAGCCCTGACATGATGTTCACTCGAAGATTGAAGGCCCTGCGGCGTGGGATGCGGATAAAAATTTTACACAGCAGTGGACAAAAAGGACAGATCCGAGGCTGCTTCTTGATTTTCTGTTTCGTAGTAAATTTCCTATCCTCGCACTTCTTGAGAGCATTCAAGATCACCAGCGTGGTAAGCTCGATTCTCTTCGCCGACCAACGGCACTGCAAATCTATAGTTATGGGGTTGGGATTGACGGAACTCTTGTCATTCTTGGTGCCCTTCGAGAAATATAGCTTTTAATGGCGGCGCCACCACTATCTTCTTGCTCGAGGAAGAGGATTCCATAGGAAGGCGGGCCTTGAGCTCCATCATGAAACGGAAAATCTCCAACTGTCTGCAGCGGCTTGCCACTAATTCTCATGTAGCCATGTATGATTCCGAGTACTTGAACATCTGCCCTTTCAAAGTGTTGCGCTATGAGCATCAAGGGATTTCCACGGACAACCTGGATGGCTTTGGTGTACATTTGCTGAGTCACCCAAAAGCTGTCATGGTCAAATCCGTAACACCATCCTCCAAACCAGGATTCTACATAAACAACCACAGTTCAGGAGCCTGAATTCCATCTTCTCTTCTGCGTTACATCTTCCACACTAATCTTCCTATAAAATTTTAGAAAAAACTAATTATTTACCCTCCTCTTTCTCCTAAAATACAATCTCTAAGCTTAAACTTGGAAGGTTTTAGGCTCATGCACCACAAAAACGTTCTGAAAACCATCAAAATACAGAAATCCGCTTTAATGTTTTCCCTAAGATGTAAATTTAAATGAAGAAGAATTACCTGGCTCGCAACATTATGCACATTCTGTCCCAAAGATCCATAAGGTCCCTTCCGAAGACATATTTGGAACCTTTCTCTCGGCCATTGATAGAGAGAAAATGTCCAAAGCCATTTCCATGGATGACGCCGTGCAAGAGGTCCTGAAGGAACAGAGGCCTGGAATGTGTAAATTTTCAGGTCCATAGATGATGGCTCGGCCGTTGGGTTTCCTGCAAATTCAAGCCTCGAACTTGGGCTGGTTACCATGAAAGACCAGGTGATAGATCAGAACATCCACTGTGCATATGTGGAGGCCATTCTTCAGCAAAGAACTTCATCTAGATTGAAAATCAATATTTTTTCGGAAGCTGCACTTCCTGGGCAGAGGATCTTGACTGTGTATGTATCGACCTTGTTCCGATCGAGATAGTGAGCAAGATCAGGGCCAAGGAAAGATTTGTAGTGTATGTTATGACTCCACCGCACAACCGCTGCCTCCTGATGTTGTCCCTGCCCTTTCCGCTTCCTCCGTGCCCCTGGGGCTTCCTCCTTAGGGCCCTGCCGCCTCTGCCATTGCTCAAAGAGAATATGTTATTGTGGACAATCTAACTTCAGCCACTCGTCTCTCTCAGCAGGCACTCACTCTTCCCCGACTCGTCCCCCTGTAATGGATTGCCTATTTTCATAATGGAAGCCACGATTTGGGGAAAAAAACAGAATAAACCCTAACTCTATTCTACTTCGGAAAAGAAAATACAATTTTGTTTTATTACAAAGAACGAAAATAAAATTAGAGACGAAAGTTCAATCAAAAAATTAAAAATTAGAGACAAAAAAATAATAATGTCTCTAATATTTGTCTCTAATGACCTAATATGGACCCCTGACAAAACGAAATCTGCTAAGATTATTTCTCTCTTTATCGACATGGAATGTTTCAGGATCATTTCCGTAAGCATCCATTTCGTCAATTGATGGAGACACCCAATGTGGCACCATGCATGCTTCAATTTCAACGAGAGGGGTACAAGTGAAGCTTATGAAAATTCTCGTTGTCGGAAGTTTAACCGTGCGGATGTTGAAGTAGCTACACTTTTGGCCGCCAATCTACCTGCACCTATCAAAGACACGTGGGCTTTACCGCTCTAAAGAACACCTTTCAATGTAATTATTTTAACTACATATTTAGATGTGAGAGAGTTGAATAGACCCTTTTGTTTCATGCCCACATCTTTACAATTGCTTAATATGTAAAGCATACGAAGTCCACAATGCACGATATATAACACTTGCTTATAACAAGAGTGAATATATAACACTCCTTATAACAAGAGTGATTATTCCATATATGAAATTATCATACATATTAGCATAATACCTACATGACTTTGCTTTTGGATGAGGTACATCTAGAGCCTAGCGTGGTTACAGAAATATATTCATGATGCCAAGGAAGATAGGCTTCTGGTCCTTGTGTGCATTTAATAGGCACGTGTAGCAATGTGCATCTATGACACCTTCAACCTCTTTTTCTACAAATCACAAGTAAACCAGATTTTACTCTCTTACAAAAAATATTGCATAATAACCATAAAAATCTATATCGAATAAAACTTGGATAGGAAAAACTTAACTGGGAAAAATGATGTATTCATTTATTCATATTTTTGTCTAGTTGTGTCATCCCATCAGTCATAATACGTATTCAACCATATATTCAACATTAATTAAAGACTCGGCCTTGCTTGAATTCAGAAAGGGAAATGTCAACCTGCAGACATCTGCTTCATATCAGATCCATTTGCATCTCCTCTTGAGTTTTAGCAAACATGTGTTAGAGTTTCAATATTACATAAGTATGTATTTTATATCCTACTTTGTACTCTAGAGTCCCATTGACCTACTTTTGTAGTCATGTTGTGGACATTAATAACATTATCTTATCTACTCGCAAACCCTATTTAGCGTTTAGCGACTTGTATCTCATATTTTCTCTACCATATTAAACCTGTTTGGCATCTCTTACCTATGGATTATGCCTTGTCACATTTATTTTGACTTTAGCTCCTTGATTAGATGAACTTGTTAACATAGAAACACGCAACAACACACTCATACGCAATCAGGAAGACATCTAAATAAATTAATTCTTCCCCAGGCTGCCGGCAGATAAAATCTACCTTCCACTGCAGCAGCTCAATAAAAGAAAAAAAAAAAGAAAAGGTGGGGTTCCTGCAAAGTGTTAAAAAGGCAAGGAAGGAAAACGGGGTACAAACAAACACCGCTTCTGTAAAGACAGGTCAGGAGGAGCAGGGCTCAGGTCACTAAAGCGAGCAGGGCAAATCGGCGGTGCTAACAACAGCAGCGGACAACTAAAGACAACGGCAGCGTGACAGGTAGGCAGTCAGTGCAGAACTGAATCCGTTTGTAAGGATGACGAAATAACGGGAAGCAGCCTCACTATGAAAGACGCCTATGACGTAACAAGACTGGCGCCAACATAGGTAGCTGCACTCCCAGCTGTCTAGATGTGTGCAGCATAAATAAAAAAGAATACCGTTTTCACGCATAGACAGAGAGTGGACGAAGAGAGGGTTTCATGCAGAGGAAGAGTGAAAGAGAAAAATCATGCAGAGACATAAGTGGGATAGCAGGAAAGGCCACTTTCAATGTCTTGGAGATTTATCTGTGTACAGTTCTGAATTAACCCATAATGCTTCTGATATTTGGACGGCTGTTAGTGAGATCTCCGTTTAGCACGTTCCCCATCATGTTCTGTTTATTTAATTATGAGAGTACATAAATCTGCTTTACCAATGTTAGTAAAGCAGAGCTCTGACTTCTGCACAGGCTGTGACTATCCAATTACTACTATATTTTTACAAGGTTAACTTGTCTTTCACCGTGGTTAGGCCTCTGGATCTCAAACTATCCAATTACTACTATATTTACAACGTTAACTTGTCTTTCACCGTGGTTAGGCCTCTGGATCTCAAATAAAGTGCTTGTCTTATTATGCAAGGTAAATGACAGGTCTGGAAAGGCCTTTAGGATGTGTCGCTCTCCATGTTCTGTTTGATGGGTGACTGGATAACCTGCAACGTTGTGCTGTCCGATAGGGGCACTACACTGAACTCAACGAGCTATGTGCAGTACCCACTGACAGACTTCTCTCTGAAACTCGGCTGAGCCACCTTGAACACAACCCACTCTATCAAGCTTGTTTCATCTCTCGGCAGTGGTTTTGGGATATTTATAGCGTGTTTTGTGAATTCGGGGCTTCTCCAAGTAGGGACGGTTTTTGGGATATTTATACCGTCGCAACTCTACTATTAACATTCAGATTTCTACTGCTTCGTTGACGGATTCTGCAAATGGAGAAGGATCGAGTTAACGGGGTGGATATGTGATTATCAAAGATCCTCACAGTCACAGAGTGCAGATGGTGATACGGCCCATACCTCTTCCATCCAGGCGTGGGAAGATTAAAAGGGAAATATTTGCTTCCTTTGTGGGGCGCATAATGGCTGCTGCTGTCCCTAACATTTTCTACTGCCGTAAAAAGAGCAATTCCATTGCCCCTTGTGAGGAGATTCCCTGTAAATCGGGAATAAAGACTTCCAGAGATTCGAACCTTAGATCTGTAATTTAGAGTAGAAGCATGCCTCTTATAAGATTTTATATACGGGATTTACGTGGGTTTTTTATATACGTACAGTAGAAGAATAATTCGAGAGTCCAGATGCTCACAAGGTACGTTATATTATAGGATGGTGATCGTTGCTTTATATATAATTACAGTTGTGATGAAGAATTTTTAATTATATGTGATCATAAATGTGTTCCGGCTTTTATGTTAACTGTCGAAAAATTGTTAAAATTGTTTTTGAGGTGGCTTTCTATGTTCAGTTGCAATTTTGAGTTTCATAGATTGCTTAGGCTCTTAGATATTATTAATATCATTCATTAAATCAATCGAAAATTGAACTCATATTTATGTGCGGAATCTGTTAACATGTTTCTTTAATAAGAATACCTTCTAAAATTAAAATAGAAGAGATCCCCGTGAGATCCATTAATGGCGGCAGTTCAATAGAAGGAAACAGGAACAGAAGAGATCCCCACGAGATTCATGAATATGTGTATACATATTCATCATCGCAATAACTAACATATATATTATTTTAGAACAAATTCATCAAATATATAGGTATGTATTCACTCTTCCCTAGTACGAAAGAAAAAAGAAAAATGATAGCCCTCACATATACGCCAAAAGCATGCTCTATCAGTTCTTGGGGCCCTCTGAAGCTTATTCATGGAAGCATTCCAGCGGCTCACCTACTGCTTAGGCTTGGCGATAGATCTTGACAAGATGTTTTCTAGTGTATAAAGTTTGCACCAAATACTTGATTAATTTTTGTTTTGTGTAACATATATTATTTATGACGAGACATTATAACAAAACTGGTTGTATGTGTGCAAAATAGGGGAAATGGTCTATTTGCATTAGTGTATCAAGCTGGGGTAGGGTTTCACAATATATTTCTTGTGTGGAAGCTAAGAGACTAGTATTGCAGAACATGATGCTAAAGATTCCATCTCACATGACATGTGTAGTGCCTTAGATCCACGACATGTTGCAAGTAATGATACGGTAGGGTGGACAGGTCGAGAGAATTTTCGAAGGAAACCAAATAGCCTATGCCGAAGTCGGTATTTAAAACTATGAAAGAATATGTCCATAAACATATATACGTAGTGTTGTCATGAAGCTCAAACTTCACACAGCATTCATTAAATAGAGGTCTTATATATTAGAAATTGGCCACCATATGCACAAAAGATGATAAAAGAATGTTCCAATACAATACCAAACATACATGTGGATGTTATTTAAATTTTATATAGCAATAATAGTACTTGACAAGATATTGACATTCTTTGCAACAACTATGTTGTGACATTAAAGATATCAAAATGAGTACATCTTCCTCTTGTTATTAAAATATTATGTTGCAATCTATAAATTTATGATAGGAAGTAATATGCCAATGTAAGAGGGCTCTACTACACATATCATAAATGTTACTCTTTAAAAAAAAATTGGTTATGGGTGAAAGAGGTTAAAGAGGACCTTTCCCCTGGACAATAAATGGTGAGAAAGATATTGTAATTATGAATAAATGGGGTTGCCTCTACCAGCAGAGAAAGGAGTAAACAAAAGCACATCAAAACCAATAGTACATCCAAAACAATAGCAATTTAAAACACGAAGAGCTCATCTGTGGGACCCATTCCAATGGGATCTTAAGTGCATCTTAAGGGGAGAGTTATTCCATTTCTTTTATTCTTCACAACCATCCAATCCTTATCGATATTTGGATTTACATTTTCATTGCTATGGATTGGAATCATAATTTTGAAATGCTTTAAAGAATTTGGAATCCTGATAAAACACGAGAAAAATTTTCCTTTCCCGGATCTCCCAAATCCATGCAGTATTTCATGTAGGTGCAATGGGTTCTTCTGAATAGGAGGAAGCTCTTCCTCATTCATAAGGTCTAAATCAATGTCCTTCTTAGAATCGAGAATACTAGTCACTATCTCACACTCATTAACTACCGAATCGGCTAGAATTTGAATTCTTCCACCAAGAGCTTATGTAGTGCCCACTTCCCTTTGACACCTTTTGATACTAATCTTAATACTATTGATTACATTATGGACACTATTATGGTTTTTATTCAGTATGATGTTAGATGTTGGACCATGTATTATTGTTGATCTTGATTTAGTTATGATGCATGATTATTATTAGAGACACTTCATATGTGGATGATGATATACTATTTGATATGGATATAATATGAATGTTGCTTAGACATGTGATTTTGGATATTGTGAGTAGACCTAGAAAATGGACATTATATGATGATGATATTGTTGTTTGCCTTGATCATTGTTTGATTCATATGTATATATGATTTTGTGATTATATTTATATAATGTTGGATGTTTTGATATGGCCACGAGGCCGAAGGAGGTATTTGTGTTTTGTAGGTTAAACTATCACAACAAACATCGGGGGATTGGAGACCAACCACATTGGAATTCTAGATGAATTCAACAAGGTCACCATGGCAACTAGTTTTGTTTGTGTGTGTGTTTGTTAGTGTTAGGGATTCCCATGGGGGGGAATTACCTTTGAATGTGACCAAGGGGATTTATGTATTTTTAATGTGGTTTCTTTTATTAATGTTTGCATGTGTTTATTTTGTGGTGCTTTTACCCTTTTTCATTGGTTATTAAATATTGTGTTAATGTTGTGAATAATCATGTTGTTAAAGTAAACAAATCAATATGTCACAAGAAAATAATTAGTGAAGTGGTTGGACTCTATATTAAATGTTGTAAGTATGTGTAAGTGACCTTGTAAGTGATGTGTAAGTTTACTTCGAGCGTAAAACACTCCACCATCTTGGAAATTCGAATTTTTCCTTGGAGGCTGATTTTGAGGCTTGTGAGACAAGTAAAACTTGTCCCATACCTCTTAATTTTATTTACCAACCATACCTATGTTTGGAGGGTTGAATTTATACCTTCTTTATGCATTCTGATATGACTAATTCTAAGTTTTAATTGCACTGTTCTTACATTTTATTAAATTCAGTCCTTATGGGGTGTGGGATTTTGGAGTGTGTAAGTTTATTGTCATATTATTCACCCACCTCTTTATTGTGCATTGGAGAATGAATTTGACTTTTGTGTTGGAGTTGAGGATGTGTGATGTGGCATCCTACATGGATCCACCTCACCCTCTTCTCTTCCCTCTTATAAAATTAGAGCTCCTTGCTTTGTTTTGGGTTGTTGAACATTTTGCATACTTCCTTTTGGGTGAAATTTTTTTGTGTGGAGCTCTTGCTTTTGGAAGGAGTTTGGAGACCCTTGCATGCTTGTTGGTTGTTGATTTTGGATTGTATTTTGTCATTGGAAAACTTTTTGTTTTGGAACTTAGACAACTCCTTCATGGAGAGGTAAGATCTTGGCTCTTGAAAAACTCTATTTCTTTATGAATGCACATGTTATTGTATGAATGTTTTAGCATGTGTGTGGGTTGTTTGGGTAGACTGCCTAGGAATGGTGTAGGAGAAGGATATGGGGAATCCATGTGGGGGGGCATAAGGGAATGTCAGTGGCATCGAATTCTTGTGGAGGGAGTTGGGATTGGGTTTCTACCTTGGAAAAGAAATGGCATTGCATTTCTTACTTTGTGGGGGCATAAGGAGGGATTGTGGGGGCATAAGGATATATGGGAGATGTTTTATATTAGCGGTTTGTTACAGGTGGATACCCAATTCCCATTGGGAGGCATAAGCAACTTCCCCCATAGTTCCTTTCTCCTTTGGCTTGCTTGATGGAGACATATTTTTGTTTGTATGTTTTAATGTAGTCGTAGACTACATTTTTTTTTGAACCGTGTTTAAAATGTACAAATGTTGCATGTGTGTTGTGGAAAACTTGTTGCCATGGGTTGAATCACATCTTTTATTACATTGTGGTTGGGGCTCGGGGTCAATGAAGAATGATGGCTTCTCCTTTTCATTGGATGTCTTGGTTGGGTGGAGAGCGTTGCCTTTCCCCTGCCTTTGTTGTGATCCAAAAGGAGAAATTTATGTTGTTGTTCTAGAGCAGAGGAGAAAGATAGTTTGATAGTTCCTTGTGAAATGAAATCTCATTGTAACCCTTCCCACTTTGAAGTGGATGATCTGTATTTTATTTGTAATGGAAGGATACTTTTTATTGAGTTATGAAATTTGTAAATTTGAAATGTGAAAGATATATATACTCTGTTCTGTTCATTTGAAAGAAAGAAATTGAAATTTGTTATTTGCATTCAAGAAATTGAAGAATGTAAAGTTGTATATTTGAAATCAATAAAAGATTGCACTACCTTTATCAATTTACATTGTTGTATTGAAATTGATCATCAAATTGTGATTTGAAATCTCTGTTTGGAAAATTGAAATGAGGAATACGTATGAAGGAAATATATGTAACTCTGTTCTTTTGAAATATGCTAACATTGGAAATCAGAATTTTTATTTTGGTTCTTAAATGGGCTGATTAAATCATTTAAATGTATTAGACTAGAATGAAAATGAATTTGTATGAACTACTCGCATGAGGACCAAACGAAACAGGTTTAGAGAGAGAAAAATTATGAAATAATTTTTTTGGTTAGATTCAGGTTACAAGAGGAATTAATTTAGGACCCTTATAATGATTAAAACCCCCTTTTCTTTTATTTAAAACAAAATTATAATAATATAAGATTCACATCTTGTAATTCAAGGTCATAAGCATATAATGGTTAATTGCTTGCTAGGAGGGGGTCAAGCACACACTATTTTTGCCAAATTCTTCCCCCCCTTCTATTTCTATTTTTTTTTTTAATTCCCACCAAAAGAGCCCATCACTTAAGTGGTGTAGGATATAACCTCCACCATTGGATCAAATCTCTCCCCACCCTTAGATCTAGGTTGGGCAAGGAAACCCTAGAAATCCTTATGGATTTCCTTATGTATAATTTTTTTTTCTCTTTTTGTTTTATTTTCTTCCTACACCCAAGGTTCTCATTTCTCTTTTTATTTTTGCTTGTAGGTTAGGGAGAAGGAGGAAGAAGCTCCATCTATGGAGCCATTAAAACTATGGAAACTCTTCTCAACAAGGTTTCTTGGGTTCAAGTTTTAATGGAGGAGCTTTTTTCATTATTGGATTCTCCCAAAGGTCTTGGGTTTTGGGTTGATTGTTTGGATTTTCCCAAGCCCATGGCGCTGGATTCAACATATATACATATGTATATCATATATATATATATATATATATATACATGTATAAAGAAAAGAGTGATTGTGGCCGTAGGAGGGCCGAGGGGGCGAGCCGCCGCGCACACAAGCCGCACGTTTTATTTTTGTGTATTTATTTTAAAAAATTTGTTTGTGTATAAAAATTTGTTTGCTTGCACGCGCATATGAGTGGCAGGGGCAGAGGTGGGGGGGGGGCGCCCCATCCCCACCCCATATATAGTATATGGGGTGGGGATGGGGCGCGCCCCCCACCCCACCCCATTCCTTTGTATAGCGAGGCCGGCTACACGTGCCGCGCGCTTTTTTTTTTTTTTTTTTTTAATTTGTTTCAATCCGAAAGTATACTCAACTCTATTTTTTTGTATTATATTATATATTGTTTTTTTAAATTCGAAATACATATATCTATTTCTATATATATATATATATATATATATATATATATATATATATATATGAGGGATTGGTACAATGTGATCTCTTTTGAAAAATGAATAAAGGAAATTTGCATAGTTTATTAGAATTTGTTTATTCTAATAATAATAATCTTATCATTGTTAAATAACTTAATTATTGAGAATATTGAATACTATAGATATATATATATATATATATATATATATATATATATATATATATATATATATATATATATATATATATATAAATTTTAAAATAATAATAATAATAATAAATCTAGAAGGGAATGTTGGCAAGATGTAAACTTGTTTAGTTCTCCTTTCCTCACAATTTGGCAATTATTGTATGTAAGATAGAAACAAGAAAGTCTCATTTCACCACCAAGGTTGCATATAGCTTGTAATGAGTTCTAAAAATGAGAAATATTTACTATAATCTAGTATTTTAACTATTTATTGTACAAATTGAAAGTGATGGTATTCAATTTCTATTTATCAACAAAAGGAAGCTAACTTTTGTAACACATACTATTTGATTAAAGCAATGAAATGAAAACAACATTTCACAATGTAGTATTGACAACCTTTTTCCTCATTAGTATATTCACAAATTTTATCACAAGCTTCCTTGTACACTTCATTTCTTTATTATCTTACAATCCTTTCAATAATATACATCTTGCAAGTAAAATGTTACATTCAACCATGTGACTCTTGATGCAATATAGATTACAATGTCCATTATTTTTGAATGAAAACAAAATAATACAACTCTCTTTCTCTTACAAATTTGCAACAAAGTAAAGTATGTAAGGTAATGGAAAGAGTCTCCACAAGCTCCAAAGTGCTCTTCATCCATGCTCCAAGTTCCAAGTAGTTCATTCACAACCAAAATAGGGGGAGAGGCAACACTCTCCTCCCAACCAAAATTCAATGGAGAAGAGAAGCATTAATCTCCTCCATTGACCCCAAGCCCCAAACACAACACAATGAAGGGTGGTCTCCAACTCAAGGCAACAATACTTGCTTCCACAATACAAGTTTCATTCACAACATTCAAGGTAAAAGAGAAAACAACAAGGAAACACAATAACACAATATTTTGCACAAAAGGCTTTCATTCAAGCCAATCAAGAGAAGGAACTATGGGAATGTTTTCCTTATGCCTCCCAATTGAGATGAGATGCCCATCCAAAACCCTCCACAATAAAACACAAGCCCCTATGACTCTTATGCCTCCCTCAAGTACCCCTTTTACCTCCCATACTCTTATGCCTCCCTCCTCTTATGGCTCCCTCAAAGACAAGGTAGAATGTAAACATTCTTACCCAAGATGGGCATCCCTCTCAAACTCCCTCCACAATATCCTAATCTACTCTTTTGCCTCCCTCATGAGTATTCCCATAGACCTCTCCTATACTACACAATAAGCATTCTATCCATTTTTCACAATACACAACAACAACATGCATTTTCTTCAATTTTAAGCTCAAAGCAATAACAAAAGAAAGCACAAGAGAGAAGTTTTCCTACCTCTCCATTGGAGAAGCCTAAACCAAGAATCTTTTTTTCCAAGCTCCTCCAAAAGCAATCCAAGCATGCAAGTCCAAGCTCTTTTTTTTTTTTTTCTCCCAAATCTCTCCTCTCCCAAAATAACAAAAGAACTTTCAACAAAAAAAAACTCCAACCCCCTCCACAATAGAGGAAGTTTCAATAAATAGACAAAAGGAAGAGTGAGGGTGATGTGGCTCCTAGTTGGATGCCACATCACACATCCTCAAGACCACCTCCTTTTAGTCAACTCAAATCCCAAAACACCATAAATGGGTGGTTGGGTTGAATGACAACTCTCTTCCACATCCATCCCTTCCCATGTGCCTTAAGGCACAAATAAATGCAAAATGAAGAAAAGTGCACTCCAAAGTCATATTTCACTTCCCAAAACAATAAATAATCCCCTTTTTGGATTCCCAACCCATAGATATGGTTGGTAAGGGGTTTTGGGAAGTGTGGGACAAGTTTAACTTGTCCCACAAGTCCCCCAAAATTGCCCTCAATCTCAAATTCGAGTTTCAAGGGATTTGGAGTGGTCAACACTCAAAACAAGCATTCAATACAAGAGACAACACATGGCTCAAGGAGCCAACCAACAAAATTTATTACACCCACTTGACTTCCTCCAAAACTTAAAAATTAAAACAAGATATTAAATTAATCTAAACATACTTAGCAAAAGTAATAAAAAAAAGACATCACAAATGAAATCACCTACTAAAGTAAATAAAACAATTAAATAAAATTCTCAACCCCATGGTCACATTAGAACATTACCCCCTCATGAAAATTTTCTTAACACATACAAGAATAAAGGTAACACAATACAATTTACTAGTTGCCTTGACGACCAAATGTTGTAACCACCCGACATCCTGTTGTGTTTGGTCCCCAATCCCCCTCATGGTTGTGATCATGCTGTGTTTCCTGCAAAATACAAAATACCTCCTTCGGCCTTGCGGCCATGTCAAAATATCCAAAATAACCATATGCATGAAATTTATTAACATCTATACGTAATTCAATCAATCATCATTTCTAGGTCTAAATCACAACTTAATTATGCATTTCATCATTATCCAAAATTAGAGTAATGTAAATTCAACAACAACATTCTACTCATCATGGCGAAGAAATCCAATGTTAGAACACATGTAATATATCCATATAAAAATAATATCGGTATCCAATAGTCATCCATGAGTCAAGTGTAATCATATTGAAAAACAAAATCCAATCATAATCCAAATGCATCTAGTCACAAAACATCATGCTAATCAACATAAGTATAAGTCATGTCCATATCTAAAGTCTGCATAACTCAAAATGATAATCAACTAAGTGTCGTAGGGAAGTGGGCATTACATCCCCCTCCCCTTAGACTAGACTTCCTCCTGGAAGTCACTGAAATAAGTGTGGAAACTGAGCTCGCAATGATGTAGCATCCTCCCAAGTAGCAGCAGTCTCATCGTACCTGTCCCATTGGACCCGAACCTGATCAATCTCTCTGCCGCGAAGGCCCAGGGTCCTGCGATCTAAAATGCGCATGGGCTCCACCATCACCTGCCCCTGATCCTGCACCTGCAATGCAGTCCAATCTAGCACATGAGAAGGATCAGAAACATATCTCCTAAGCACAGAAACGTGAAATACATCATGGACGCGCGATAAGCTAGGTGGCAATGCTAGACGATAGGCTAAGGGGCCGAGGCGCTCCAAGATCTCAAAGGGACCCACAAACCTAGGAGCAAGCTTAGAACCTTTTCCATAACGGATAGGGCTCTTATGTGGTCTGACACGAAGAAACACCTTCGTGCCTACCTCAAAACTGCGATCTGTCCTATGTTGGTCTGCATACTTCTTCTGTCTATCCTGTGCCTCCTGCCCATCTCTCTATCTCGATCAAGGTAACCTGCTGCTCCATATCCTGTAATAAAGCTGGCCCAAGGGAAACCCTGTCCTCAATCCTGTCCCAACTAAGAGGTGTCCTGCACTCTCTGCCATATAATGCCTGAAAAGGAGCCATACCTATAGAACTCTGGAAACTATTATTGTAGGCAAACTCCACCAAATACAGATACTCCTCCCATCTCGATTGATGATCCATCACGTACATCCTGAGCATGTCCTCCAGAATCTAATTCACCCTCTCTGTCTGTCCATCTGTCTCAGGGTGATAAGCAGTCTGAAGTTAATCCTCGTCCCGAGGGCATACTGCATGGTGGTCCAGAAATGGGAGGTGTACAAAGGGTCGTGGTCGCAAATGATCCTTCATGCGAATCCCATGTAATCTAACAATCTCATCAAGATATACTCGTGCTATCAGCACTCGCCGTAGGTAGTCTTCACTGGAGAAAAGTGAGCTACCTTCATCAATTTATCCACTGTGACCATGATGGCGTCGTGGTGGTATCTCGAAGTCGGCAACCCAACAATGAAATCCATCGAAATGGTGTCCCACTTCCATTCTTACGGTATGGCATGAGGGTAGAGAAGGCCAGTGGATGCTTTGATGCTCGGCCTTCACCCTCGGCACTCTCACCAAATGAAGCTATGTCTCTCTCCGAAGTCCTCTCCAAAAGTACAACTGTCTCAAGGTGGCGTGCATCTTCTTCACCCCGGGATGGGCTGAATACGGTGCACGATGAGCCTCTGTCAAAATGTCATGTCTCAAGCCTCCATCTCTGGGAACATATATCCGACCTCTGTGTGTGAGAAGACCATCTACCTCTAATGAAAATCCATCAAACCTCCCCTCAAGAGGTCTCTGAGACTCAATCTCTGCTCTGGCTGCAAGGTAAAAACTATCCTGAGGAAGCTGCTGTAAGATCCTACTCCGCAAATCTGTGCCCACTGAGGTGGCCATAGCCACATGTCTCCGTCTACTCAAGGCATCTGCCACCACGTTCTCCTTCCCTTTCACATGCTCTATCTCCATGTCATACTCACAGTAACTCCATCCAACGCCGCTGACGAGCGTTGAGATTGGGCTGTGTGAAGAGGTGGCGAAGACTCAAGTGATCAGTCCTGAGTGTAAATCTCCGGCCAAGAAGAAAATGTCTCCACCGCACTAAAGCATGCACTACTGCTGCAAGCTCAAGGTCATGGGTCGGATAATTGAGCTCATAATCTTTGAGTTTGCGAGACTCAAAGGCAACTACCCTACCCTCCTGCATTAGCACTCCTCCAAGTCCTGCCAAGGAAGCATCTGTGCATACGAAAAACTCTCCATGAGGATCCGGCACTGCAAGGATAGGTGCTCTCGTAAGGCACTCCTTCAGTGTACTGAAGGCCTGCTCACATCTATCTGTCCATACAAACTTCTTCCCTTTCCGCTGAAGAGAAGTGATGGGGTGCGCAATCCGAGAGAAGTCCTGAACAAACCTCCTGTAGTATCCTGCTAGTCCCATGAAACTACGCACCTCGGTCACACTAGTGGGTGCTGGCCAATCCATGATGGCTCGAATCTTGGAAGGATCGACTGCGATACCTTCCCCAGAAATAACGTGGCCCAAATACTGCACCTCAGTCTGAAAGAACGCACACTTCTCCAAGTTCCCGTAAAGGCGCTGCTCGCGAAGACACTGAAGAACCTGGCGAAGGTGCTCCTCGTGCTCCTCACGTGTGCGTGAGTAAATCAAAATTTCATCAAGGAAGATGAGCACGAAGCGATCAAGGAAGGTCCTGAATACCCCATTCATCAAACTCATAAACACTGCGGGGGCATTCGTCAAACCAAAAGGTACCACTGTGAACTCGTAGTGGCCATATCTCGTGCGGAAAGCTGTCTTGTGGATATCTGACTCCGCAATCCTGAGCTGATGGTACCCTGACTTAAGATCTATCTTAGAAAAAACGGTAGCCCCTTCATCTGATCAAATAAATCATCAATGCGTGGAAGGGGGTAACGATTCTTGATCGTTACTTTATTCAACTGACGGTAATCAATGCACAACCGAAGAGATCCGTCTTTCTTCTTCATGAAGATAACTGGTGCACCCCAAGGGGATACACTAGGACAAATTAGGCCTTTCTCCAGAAGGCCCTCAAGCTACAACTTGAGCTCACATAACTCAGGTGTAGTCATCCGATAGGGTGCTCGTGAGATAGGCTCTGCGCCCGGAACTAGATCTATATGAAATTCGATCTCACGTGGGGGAGGTAATCCCGGTAGCTCCCCAGAAACACATCGGTGAACTCTGATAAGATGGGATGATCATCGAGGGAAGGTCCCCCTGACTCATCCTCTGATCTGTCACTAACTGTAACAGCATACAACTGGCAACCCCGTCGCACACACCGCTTAAGCTGCATAGCGGAGATGGTGCGAATAGAAACGGGTCTCTTAACCCCTGATATCACTAACTCCACCCCAAGATCATCTATGCAAGCAATAGTCTTATGGTAACAGTCCACTCTAGCTCTGTGAGCAGACAACCAGTCCATACCCAAAATGACGCCATAAGATCCTAATGGAAGGATCCGAAGATCAGAAGTAGTGGTGAAGGGTCCCAAATCCACTACACACTCCTTAACTAAGGAGTCTACAGAAATCTTGGCTCCAGAAGCCATCTCAACGTCCCAACTATGGCCCTGCCTAACTGCCACCACCTACAACGCTCTACTAAGGATGGTACAATGAATGAATCAGAAGAGCCAGAATCAAATAATATAGAGGTGGAAATACCACCAATACTACCTGTCGTCTCAATCACAGTGCTCTGATGCTCAGCCTGGCGGTTCTCGACCACTGCGTAAATCCGATGACTCCGTGCCATATCTCCCACAGTAGGCTCTGAGCTCTGTGTCTTACCCTTGGTAGGGTTATGTGGGCAATCTCTCCAAATATGTCCAACGACACCGCAACCATAACAGCCACCTGGTCCTCTCCAGTGGGAAGCAGCTCCAGCTGGTACTCTAGATGACTAAGATGCCGATCCTGATGATCCGGCTATGGACTGCTGAGGTCTCTGCTGATGAGCTCCTACTGACTGAGCTCTCGGTGCACCCTGTGTCCTGATGGGACCCCTAGGAGGAGGCCCCATACTACGTCCTCTCTGTGCATCGAATCTCTGAGGAGGTCGATAAGGTGGGCGGGTCTGCTGCTATTGCTGCTGCTGTGGTGGCCTAAAAGAAGCTTTCCCTAAACTCTGTCCACCCCGTGGAGGAGGAGGAACTGACCCCTTCGACCTACTATCCTGCATCTGCTGGATACGGCTCCGAACTCTGTCTCTAGCCTGCTGTGTCTTCCCCGTGTCTCCTCTGCAATATAGGCCTTCTCCATGGCCTCTGCTAATGTCTGTGGGCAATGAATGCGCACTGCGCCACCTAAATCCAAGTTCAGGCCCCGGATGAACCTGTGAATCCGTACCTGCTCATCCTGCATATAGTCGACGTACTGGAGTAGGTCCAGAAATCGACTCTCATACTCACTGTCATCGATCCCTGCCTGACGGAGGTCATGAAACTCATCTATCCGCTGCTGAATAAACCTCCTGGGTAAATACCTACTCCTGAACCGCTCCTCAAACAACTCCCAGGTAACCATCTCTGAGTCGACATGGAGCTTCTGCTCCTCGGTCCTCCACCAGACTCCTGCTCCATCCCTCAGAAGGTGAATCGCTACACGAGCTTTCGTGTTGCTACTACAAGGACAGAGCTTGAAGCATCCGCTCAAGCTCACCAACCAGGCCTCTGCCTGAAAACCGCCTATATCACCTGAATACTGAGATGGTCGCAGCTTCAGGATCTCCCTGATATGGTCTGCAGCTGATGTAGTACGAATCCTAGGTCTCTCTGTCTGCTCCTCCCTCTGTCTAGGGCTCCGAGACCTGTCCCTATGTCCTGAGATCCTGTCCCCATATCCCCTCTGTGGTGACTCTGCCCTAACCGACTCTGCGCGGAAGTTCTCTGCTCTGTGCTCCTCGCTATGTCGAGGGGATGCCTGGGCATCTACTGAAGGCTCCAAACTAGGTCTAGCAAGTCGTCCTCTCAAGGGCTCTCCGCGTATAGCGGCATTGACATCCTGGAGTGTCTGCAAGATCTGAGGTAGGAGAGCTGCTACGGCCTGCTCTGGTGGTGGTATGTCTAGGTCTATATGAAGAGACCCCTCGCCCAATCCGCGCCTCCTCATGCATCAAGGCGAGAGTTAGTTCGTTGTTCTAGGTCTTGTGTCAGTTTTCTAAATTTGTTGTTTTCTATAATTATTAACATTGTGGTTTCATATTTTTAAAAGAATCGGTTCTGTACTAAGTTAAATGTTTCTGTTTCGTGTGTTCTGCGTGTGCCCAAGGGTCCAAGCTTCGAACCCCTGGCTCTGATACCAAAATGTAACGCCCGTAGAACTACTCGCATGAGGACCAAACGAAACAGGTTTAGAGAGAGAAAAATTATGAAATAATTTTTTTGGTTAGATTCAGGTTACAAGAGGAATAAATTTAGAACCCTTATAATGATTAAAACCCCTTTTCTTTTATTTAAAGCAAAATTATAATAATATAAGATTCACATCTTGTAATTCAAGGTCATAAGCATATAATGGTTAATTGCTTGCTACAAGAGGAGGGTCAAGTCACACACACTTTTTTGCCAAATTCTTCCCCCTTCTATTTCTATTTTTTTTTCTTTTAATTCCCACCAAAAGAGCCCATCACTTAAGTGGTGTAGGATATAACCTCCACCATTGGATCAAATCTCTCCCCACCCTTAGATCTAGGTTGGGCAAGGAAACCCTAGAAATCCTTATGGATTTCCTTATGTATATTTTTTTTTTTTTTATCTCTTTTAGTTTTATTTTCTTCCTACACCCAAGGTTCTCATTTCTCTTTTTATTTTTCTTGCAGGTTAGGGGAGAAGGAGGAAGAAGCTCCATCTATGGAGCCATTAAAACTATGGAAACTCTTCTCAACAAGGTTTCTTGGGTTCAAGTTTTAATGGAGGAGCTTTTTCATTATGGATCTGGCCTGGTTTTGGGTTTATTGTTTGGATTTTCCCAAGCCCCATATATATATATATATATTCAACATATATATATATGTATTCATATATATATATATATATATATATATATATACACACACATATATATATCGAGAAAAGTGGATGTAGAGTAGGGAAGAGTGATAGGCCGAGGAGGGCCGAAGGGGCAGCTGCGCGCGTTTTTGTGTATTTATTTTTAAAAAATTTCTTTGTATAAAAATTTGTTTGTTGCGCGCATATGAGTGGCAGTGTATGTGAGGTGGGGGAAGGGGCACCGCCCATCCCCACCCCATATATGGGTATATGGGGTGGGGATGGGGGCGCGCCCCTTCCCCACCCCCTATTCCTTTTTGTACATGAGCAGACCGCACAGCTGCCGCGACTTTTTTTTTTTTTTTTTTAATTTGTTTTTTATCATCCAAAACTATACTCAACTCTATTTCTTTTGTATTATTATTATATATTGTTTTTTTTAAATTCGGAAATACATATATCTATTTCTAAATTTATATATATATATATATGAGGGATTGGCACAATGTGATCTCTTTTGAAAAATGAATAAAGGAAATTTGCAGTTTATTAGAATTTGTTTATTCTAATAATAATAATCTTATCATTGTTAAAATAACTTAATTATTGAGAATATTGAATACTATATATATATATATATATATATATATATATATTATTATTTTTTTTTAAAAATAATAATAATAAATATAGAAGGGAATGTTGGCAAGATGTAAACTTGTTTAGTCCTCTTTTCCTCACAAATTGATAATTATTGTATGTAAGGTAGAAACAAGAAAGTTTCATTTCACCAACAAGGTTGAATATAGTTTGCAATGAGTTCCAAAATGAGAAATACTTACTATAATTTAGTATTTTAACTATTTATTGTCCAAATTGAAAGTAATGGTGTTCAAATTTCTATCTATCAACAAAAGGAAGCTAGCTTTTGTAACACATACCATTTGATTAATACAATGAAATGAAAACAACATTTCAAAATGTAGTATTGACAACCTTTTCCTCATTAGTATATTCACAAATTTATCACAAGCTTCCTTGTACACTTCATTTCTTTATTATCTTACAATCCTTTCAATAATATACATCTTGCAAGTAAAATGTTACATTCAACCATGTGACTCTTGATGCAATATAGATTACAATGTCCATTATTTTTGAATGAAAACAAAATAATACAACTCTCTTTCTCTTACAAATTTGCAACAAAGTAAAGTATGTAAGGTAATGGAAAGAGTCTCCACAAGCTCCAAAGTGCTCTTCATCCATGCTCCAAGTTCCAAGTAGTTCATTCACAACCAAAATAGGGGGAGAGGCAACACTCTCCTCCCAACCAAAATTCAATGGAGAAGAGAAGCAATCTCCTCCATTGACCCCCGAGCCCCAAACACAACACAATGAAGGGTGGTCTCCAACTCAAGGCAACAATACTTGCTTCCACAATACAAGTTTCATTCACAACATTCAAGGTAAAAGAGAAAACAACAAGGAAACACAATAACACAATATTTTGCACAAAAGGCTTTCATTCAAGCCAATCAAGAGAAGGAACTATGGGAATGTTTTCCTTATGTCTCCCAATTGAGATGAGATGCCCATCCAAAACCCTCCACAATAAAACACAAGCCCCTGACTCTTATGCCTCCCTCAAGTACCCCTTTTACCTCCCATACTCTTATGCCTCCCTCCTCTTATGGCTCCCTCAAAAACAAGGTAGAATGTAAACATTCTTACCCAAGATGGGCATCCCTCTCAAACTCCCTCCACAATATCCTAATCTACTCTTTTGCCTCCCTCATGAGTATTCCCATAGACCTCTCCTATACTACACAATAAGCATTCTATCCATTTTTCACAATACACAACAACAACATGCATTTTCTTCAATTTTAAGCTCAAAAGCAATAACAAAAGAAAGCACAAAGAGAGAAGTTTTCCTACCTCTCCATTGGAGAAGCCTAAACCAAGAAGCTTTTTCCAAGCTCCCTCCAAAGCAATCCAAGCATGCAAGTCCAAGCTCTCTTTTTTTTTTTTTTTCTCCCAAATCTCTCCTCTCCCAAAATAACAAAAGAACTTTCAACAAAAAAAAACTCCAACCCCCTCCACAATAGAGGAAGTTTCAATAAATAGACAAAAGGAAGAGTGAGGGTGATGTGGCTCCTAGTTGGATGCCACATCACACATCCTCAAGACCACCTCCTTTTAGTCAACTCAAATCCCAAAACACCATAAATGGGTGGTTGGGTTGAATGACAACTCTCTTCCACATCCATCCTTTCCCATGTGCCTTAAGGCACAAATAAATGCAAAATGAAGAAAAAGTGCACTCCAAGTCATATTTCTCTTCCCAAAACAATAAATAATCCCCTTTTTGGATTCCCAACCCATAGATATGGTTGGTAAGGGGTTTTGGGAAGTGTGGGACAAGTTTAACTTGTCCCACAAGTCCCCCAAAATTGCCCTCAATTTCAAATTCGAGTTTCAAGGGATTTGGAGTGGTCAACACTAAAAACAAGCATTCAATACAAGAGGCAGACACATGGCTCAAGGAGCCAACCAACAAAATTTATTACACCCACTTGACTTCCCTCCAAAACATAAAATTTAAAGCAAGATGTTAATTTAATCCTAAACATACTTAACAAAAATAATAAAAGAAAGACATCACAAATGAAATCACCTACTAAAGTAAATAAAACAATTAAATAAAATTCTCAACCCCATGGTCACATTAGAACATTACCCCCTCATGAAAATTTTCTTAACACATACAAGAATAAGGGTAACACAATACAATTTACTAGTTGCCTTGACGACCAAATGTTGTAACCACCCAACATCCTGTTGTGTTTGGTCCCCAATCCCCCTCATGGTTGTGATCATGCTGTGTTTCCTGCAAAATACAAAATACCTCCTTCGGCCTTGCGGCCATGTCAAAATATCCAAAATAAACATATGCATGAAATTTATTAACATCTATACGTAATTCAATCAATCATCATTTCTAGGTCTAAATCACAACTTAATTATGCATTTCATCATTATCCAAAATTAGGGTAATGTAAATTCAACAACAACATTCTACTCATCATGGCGAAGAAATCCAATGTTAGAACACATGCAATATATCCATATAAAAATAATATCGGTATCCAATAGTCTATCCATGAGTCAGCGTAAATCATACTGAAAACAAAATCCAATCATAATCCAAATGCATCTAGTCACAAAACATCATGCTAATCAACATAAGTATAAGTCATGTCCATATCTAAAGTCTGCATAACTCAAAATGATAATCAACTATGTGTCGTATGGAAGTGGGCATTACATTTCATACTTGGAAGGTGAAAACTGATAAATAAATCCTTTAGAAATTGATATTTGTTTTGTATTTCATCCTCGGAAATAATATATCTAAAATGAACAATTTGAACCTCAGTAATTCAAGAAATAAAAATGAAACATTAAAATTGAACATGCTATGATGTAAATTAATTCAATTTGGGCAAAAACACTTAAGGAAATATGTCAAAACTTAGCAAAATTGGCCTCAAACCGTTTTACAGTTGTTTTCTGTCAGAAACATAAACTTTCAAATTGAAAATCATTTAGACAAATTGAACCTTGAATCCTTCCTTAAATCCATTTCGAACAATCCTCCATGTCTATTTGACATGTCGGAGAGGAGGGAGACCAAATTGAACAGATCTAATAAGTTAAATTTTACTAGCTCGCTCTATATAAGCCTGCAAGATGTTTTCTTAAATTTGACCCCTAAAACTTTGTAAATATCTAAAACTAATGATTTATATGCAAAGAGGACGTCGATATATTTCCAAAAAGTCCTTGATTTTCCAAAACCAAGATCTGTATAAAAATTTATGGCCTTCTAAAGTTTTCTTTACTTGCGTTAAATTTTGGGGAAAATTTCTCAAGGGCCATGCGGCCCATATTTTTCCCTTAGGACTTAGGAAAAAAATTTGGGAAAAATTTCCAACTTTTCCTTGCCTCTCTGCCATCTAGCGCTTAATCGAAGCCGCCACATGATCTTGCGAGGAAACAATGGAGGCGTAGAATCCGTTTTGACCTTTGTGTTTCAAAAATAAAAAATAATTTTTTGTCTAATTTTCCTCCACCGCCCTACCACCCACAACCAATGGTAGGTTGACACGTGGCATCCTTAGGCATCGGTGGAGGTGCATAAATTTTGCATGTTTGAAAATTTAACTTTTTGCTTTGGCAAAAATCCCAAAGTTTCCCCACCGCCCCATAGCCCGCAACCAATGGAAGGCTGACACATGGCAGCCTTAGGCATTGAAAAGGCGCGGAACATTTTGTACCTTTGAAATTTTTACCCTTAAAATCTTAAAGTCGAAAATCTCTTTGACGGCCAGATCTTTCTCAAGTCGACACATGTCCTCTTCCGGCCCGTGGATGTGTGGGGAAAATCATGCATTCTCCCGAAAAGGAAAAAACAACAAAAATATTCCTCACTCCGCTGACTGCGTAAGGGAAAATTTTCACCCACAGGTCCACAGGGCCTGCTCTTGAGGGACATTTTCACCCCAAGGCCTTCCTCGACCCATAACTTGAAAAATATGAGGAGTTATGAGGACTTCTTTATATCAATGGAAAGGTGAGGAAATTTCCTATCCAATGGGAGTGATTTAGGAAAATTTTGAATGTGTTAAGTGTGTGAAAAATCAAGTTGAAAATTTAATCCTATTAGAGAATGGGTATGGTGAGGAATTTCCCTCTGAACCTGTTTGGAACTTTTAACCCTAATTTTGGACCTTATGACCACTAATAATTATTAATAAAGAAAAGTATGTTCTAGTATATTAGAATTGTTTTGGAACTTGTTAGTGACATCTGTTGTCTTGTAACCTAGTTGTAGATTTTTTTTAATCGAAAACAATTATTCCATAATTTTCCCTAACTAACCCTAGGTTGTTTCTTGGGCCTTAAGTGGGTTTTTTTAGAGTGCGTTACAACTTCTAACTTTGACATGTTTTCTACACACATGGTAATTAGAATCTAAATGACTGGAGAAAAAATAGTTCTACACCTGAAAGGAAACCCTTCATAGTCCAGAATGTGTGTCCAAATTCTATTTCTAACTTTGAGTTCTATATTTTCTGGAAAATATACGTAAGTGTCCATATCAACCAATATTCATGGATATGTAGTATGCTCATGATCTTTAGTCTTTGGATCAACAACAAGAAATATTCCTAGGGTTTTACCTATAGAAGATAAACAACTTTCTAACCAAAATTAGATAGGTAAGTAGGGAAACCGAGCCCATACTTTGGTTTAGCTTGGAAAGTATGAGATATTGGGTTAAACAAGAAGAACCATACTTTTAATAGTAACAAATGGGATTGAAACTCCCAAACTCTTTCAAGAACCATATCTCTATCTGAGGTTTCAGCAAAGACAACTATGAAGAACCCACCTGAGGTAGGGTAAATATCAAACTTACCTTAGAAAATGGAGATCCATTGATTTGACATCCATTCATGAAGAGAGGGAAGACCTGGAAAAAAGTCATTCAATCTACAAATGAGGGCATTTTTCTTGAAGAAAGCTTTAGACTACACAACCTCTGCTCCAAAACTAATAGAGGGGTTGGATTTAACATATGCCATAGGCTTAGAAATATGCTTGGGGTTCGTCTTTCACCAATATCTGTTGTCTATCCCCTGCAGAGCTTCACTTAAGGATTTGGTTTATACAAATGCATGAATAGGGGAACCCTTAGTGCCCACATATTTAATTAAAAACATGAAATAAATTTAATTTTTTTATCGAACATCTTAAATTTATAACCAAAATTACTCGCATTAAGTAATCTTGACTACTCATACTTTGTTCTAAAGGTGAGATTTTATCACATGGATAATTCAAATCCCAATATAAATATGAGATCCTTTCTCTAATTATATTTTCTAGATTTTGAATATAGTTTTACGTGAATTTAATACTTTTTGGGAAAGAAAATTTTCATCACCATTTCAGATTTTCTATACAAGGTTCCTTTTTGGTTATTTTTACGTAACCCATTTTTAAAAATTCCACCAATATTTAAATGTAAATAACCTAATCTCTAGTTTTATTATAATTAATACAAGAAAGTGTTATTATCAATTATATATTAAGTTCTCATATTTTGTATCATTTAAATCATATATTTTTTATTTTATTATGTCTAGTAAGACATTAATCTTTGGATTTATTTTACTATCCCCTCTTCGTATGGGATATTTTATCATCTTTTATTTATTAACTATGTAATTTTCCCTCACCCATGGTGAGTCATCTCGATTAGGTGAGTTAAAGGTCATAGTGTTTCATTAAAATTTATATTCCAAATTCCTTCATAGAATCTATAACACCCGCTAAAACAACCCACTTGAGACCCAAGAACAACCTAGGATTAGTTAGGAAAATTATGGAATAATTTTATTTTATTTAGAAGAGTCTACAACTAGGTTACAAGGAAACAACTCTCACTAACAAGTTCCAGAGCAATTCAAATTCACTAGAACATACTTTTATTTAATTAACAATTATTAGAGGTCAAAAGGTCCAAAATCTAGGTTAGAAGGTTCAATAATGTTCGATAGTAATTCCTCACCATACCCATTCTCTAATAGGCTTAAAGGTTCAACTTGATTTTTCTCACACTTAACACATTCAAAAATTTCCTAAATTATTCCCATTGGATAGAAAATTTCCTCTCCTTTCCATTGATATAAATAATCCCTCCTAACTCCTCATATTTTTCAAGTTATGGTCCGCACGCCTTGGGGTAAAACCTTTTCCCAAGAGTGGGCTGCAGCCCAGAGGTGGAAATTTGCCCCAAGGGCAGGTCGGCGGGGGTGCGGGAGACTTTTGGAAAATTTCCCCTTAGGGGCATAATTCAATTTTGTGCCCGCACACCCACGGGTCTGCAAGTCCACAAGGGACACGTGGCACTGCCAAGTCAACGCGCGGAGGCGGGGCGAGAGGGGAGAAAATTAGGTTAACACCCCGAAGTGCTAAGAGGGAAATATTGACCCGCCCCTCCATCGGTAGGCAAGCGATAGGGAATATTTATAAAATTTTCCCAAAATTTTCTCGAAATGTAACAAGGTAATTAGGGATCCACTCCTCTACCGATGCCTCGTGATGCCATGTGGTAATAGGTGATTGGTCGCGGTGCAAGGAGAAAATTTGGAATTTTTTCTCAAAAATTTTTGGAAGTGATAAGTCAAAAATCCCTCCACCAGCACCTCGTGGTGACACATGGCAGCCTACGATTGGCTATCGGTCGGTGAGGCGTTAGGGAAACTTAGGAAAATTTTCTCAAAAAAATTTCCTAAGCGCTAAGTCTAAAAAGGGCTCAGCCCTTCCACCAACACCTCATGGTGCCATGTGGTAGATTATTATTGGCTATGGGTCGGTGGGGTGGCGGAGAAAATTAGAAAAAAATTCCCAATATCTTTCCTAGGTGCTAAGGAGAAAATTTGGGCCCACAAGCTGCCAAGGAAAAAAACTTGAGAATGCCATAAATTTTGATAAAGAGCTTGGTTATGGGAAAAGGAGGAATTTATGGAAAGCTCTCGATGTCCTCTTTACTCAAGGGTTATAATTGTTTGATTTTGATAAAATGTAAGGGTTCAATTTCAAGAAAAATTCTGCAGGATTTTACAAGATTTAACTGGGTAAAAATCAACTTATTAAATTTTCTCAATTTTTTCTTGTCTCTCTCTCAAAATGTCAAATAGACATGGAGAATTTTTCTTAGGTGGATTTAATGAGGATTTAAATATTTAACTTGTCTGATTGATTTGCGGTTTGAACATTTATGTTTCTTGATGGAAAAACAACACTAAGAGGGTTGAGCCCGATTTTGCAAGGTTTTGAGGGATTTATCCTTAAATGTTAAAGTCTAATTGAATTAATTTCAGACACAATACTTCTATTTAATCATTTAATATATTATTTCATTGTTTCTGGTTTGAACTGTGCATTTGAGTTAAGATATTTGCTAGTTGAGAAACAAAATAGGGATCAAGTTTGGTAGGGCCTATTTATCATATTTCATAATCCAAATCTAGGAATTCCTCCCAATTCCAATCTAATAGCTTTAGTTGATTCAATTCTAATTATTCAAAACCAAAATACAATTATGACTTCCAACTTTACACATTTCGAGAGATGATTTCTACATTTTCCTTCATACGCATTTACTTCTTTCAACAAAGATTTCAATTCACATTTAGAATTTCAATCTTAAAACAAAAATGCAAATTGATAAGGTCATGCAATCTTTATTTATTCAAAATACAACTTTACAACCTTTATTTCATTCTTTGAATTCATCATACATAATACAATTCTTTCACATTCTTTCAAAGGCTGAAATAGAGTTCATATCTTTTACATTTCACTTAAAAGAGTTCATAGACAATACAACATATTTCTATTACAAACATTTATGAATTCCTCAACTTCAAGTGGGAAAGGTTACAATAAACTTTATCTCAACAAGGGATTGTTAAACTATCTTTTTCTCAGCTACAAAAACAACAATGTTCATATTTCTCATTCTTCCAAATAGTAATCACAAAAGAGTAGGGGAAAGGCAATTCTCTCCACCAAACCAAGACATCCAATGAAGAGGAGAAGACATCCTTCTTCACTGGCCCCAAGCCCCAACCACAATGCAATAAAATATGTGATCCAACTCATGGCAACAATAGGCTTCCACAAACACACAAGTAGCACTTTCAAAATAAAACACAATCCAAAATAGAATGTAGTTTAAAACTACATTAAAACATGACAAAAAATACAAGGGCTTCTTCAAGCAAGCCAAAATAGAAAGAAACTATGGGGGATGCTTCTTATGCCTCCCAAAGGGGAAATGAGTATCACCACCTGAGAACAAACCACCAAAATATGTAATATATATACATATTTTGGTTGTTTGTTCTCGGTGGTGATACCCATTTCCCCTTTGGGAGGCATAAGAAGCATCCCCATAGTTTCTTGCTACTGGCTTGCTTGATGAATCCTTTGTATTATATATATATATTTCAAAACCATGACATGCCCTTATGCCTCCTCCAAGTACCCCTTGTTCCTCACATTTCGTTATGCCTCCCGAACCTCTTATGGCACCCCATAATGAGTAAAGAAATGCAAGCTATTTTTTTAAGGTGGAACCCAAATCCCAACTCCCTCCACCCTTATACCTCCCTAAAAACACTTGTGCCTCCCAAAAATAAACCCCATATTCTTCTCCTACGCTATTCCTAGGCTATCTACCTAACAGCCCACAAACAAGCCAAAAATTCGAGACATTAACATTTTCATAAACAAAAGAGAAGCATTTCAAGATCCAAGCTCTTACCTCTTCGTGATGGAGTTGTTCCAAGTTCCAAATTAACAAGCTTTATCCCAATGCAAACAGTTCAAATCAGCCAAGCACAAGCATGCGACAATCTTCCCAAAAATTCTTCAAAGCAAGAGCTCTAAAACAACAAAAGAATTCACCGAAAAATGAAGTCTCCAAAAGTGAAGCAACCCAAAACAAGGCAAGGAATTCAAATTTAATAGAAGAGTGAAGGGAAGAGAATTAGGTGGGTCCATGTAGGATGTCACATCACACATCCTCAATTCCAACCCCCAAAGTCAAATTCATTCTCCAATGCACAATAAATAGGTGGGTGAATAAAATGAAAGTTTACTTACACACTCAAATCCAACCCACACCCCAAAGGACTGAAATTAAATCATGTAAGAAAAGTGCAATTAAAACCTACAATTTGCCTTCTCAAAAGCATTATAAAAGTCTAATCTCAACTCTCCAACCGTAGGTATGGTTGCTAATTAAATTTAAGAGGTATGGGACGAGTTTAAATTGTCCCTCAAGCCTCCAAAATCAGCCTTCAAGGATAGATTTGAATTTCCAAGAAAGTGCAAAGTGTTTCACACTCAAAAGTCAATTCATACATCACTTACATGTCTCTTGCACATTAATTATATCACCTTAAATCATGGCCAACAACTCTCATTAATTACCTTCTTATGAAATATTTGATTTATTTATTTTAACAATATGATTACTCACAATATTTACACACCATTTAATAATTAAAGAAAGGGTAAAAGCACCACAAAATAAACACATGCAAACATAAACAAAGGGACCAAAATTAAAAGAAAAACTTAAAACCCTTGGTCACATTTAAAGGTGATCCCCCATGGGAACCCCTAACAAACACAAACACATGCAAACAAATGTTAGTTGTCATGGCGAACTTGTTGAATTCATCTACAATTCCAATGTGGTTGGTCTCCAATCCCCTAATGTATTTTGTGATATTTTAAACCTACAAAATACAAATATCTCCTTCAACCTCGTGGCCATATCAGAAAATCAAAAAAAATATAAATATAGTTCCCAAAATCATCTAGATATATGAATCACAACAACATCAAAGCAATCTAGCAATATCATTTGCAATTTTACTCAACAATTATATCATCATCCAATAATTTCTATTTCTAGGTCTACTCACAATATCCAAATATCACAAGTCCGCACAACATCCATAATATAACCATGTCAAATAGTATACCATCATCAATATCCAAAATGCCTCTAATAATCATCATGCATCATAACTGAATCAAGTCAACAATAATCCATGATCTACATCTATCATCATACTATAATAAGGTCCATAATCATGTCTATAATATAATCAGCAGTATCATGATTAGTATCAAAAGGTGTCAAAGGAAAGTGGGCACTACAGAATCTTCCATATGTTTCAATGTGTGTCATATAGGAGTTTTATTTCATTTCGATTTAAAACTCCTTTCTCTGCTTCTAAGCTATGATGAGTCTAAACATTGAGTGTTACACATCACACCTAGCTTTTCTTCTTTTTTTCATACATGAGAATGCTAGAACATTTTTATATGCACAATTTATTTTGGTTGATTTATTTCTTACTACTTAGAGCTACGTCACATTTTCGTTCAAGTGAATCTTTGTTGATGTGCATGCATTCCATCTTGATCCTCATGCTCACACTCTCTCACATGGTATTAGAGTTATGTTGTATTGATAAATGTTTACTCACTATTGATTTTTACAAATTACTTCGGTTTCAAAAATTTAGCTTCTTTTGCGGGGTTTCATTAATAATTTTTTGGTTTCTAATAATACAAGTTAACCTCTCTTTTGGGAAAATATTTTTATGGTTTTTCTTTGGTGTTTTTGTAGTTAGGAGTTTTCGAGCTAGATTTGGATAGTTATTTTCCTTAAATTATGTATCTATTTTTTTTGTTTAGTTATTTGCTTTAAATTATGTTTTATTTTTATTGTTTTCTTGCAAATCCAACTCAATCCTTCCTACAACCTAACATTTCATAAAATTCCTTTCCCTTCTTTCTATCTCTCTTCCCTAAGCTCTACAGGAGCTCCTAAAACTAATCTCATTGACCCCTATCAATCCCTTATCATTCTCTCTAAACTTTCCCATTTCTATTCTAATCTCTACAAGATATTTGTAGCTCACACTTTATTTGAATGGCATTTTGGGACATTGGGAGTTCCCGATATCTCCCTAAACCACTACATAGTGGTAGAGCATTCATTGAGATTTCTGTTGATACCTAGAATGTGGAAAATAGACTCGTATGTTCAAGTTAGAGTCGGTAAAATTTTTATCAACATCTAGGCCCGATATGGTCAATTGACCAATGTGGCAATGACACATGGCGGAGCAGTGTGAGAGATAGGAGGAGAAAAAATGGATTTTTTTGATATTGGTCTTCGACACTTGTATCTCGAAAGGTGGTATTTCTAATGTGTTCAATATTCCGCCATGTGGTGGGGCCTCAGGCCACCACGTGACCTGTCACCACAATGATATGGCAATTATCTTGAGCCAAATCGGTTGGGTGATTTATCTATTCAACTCATTGAGATTGTTATTACAAATTGTGAGTTTATTAGAGGACCAAGTTCATATGGCTCGGTGAGCTCGTTATTACATTTAACAAGTTTATTATAGCTTGGAAATCTCATTATTCATGTTTTATGGTGAATTCTATGATGGTAAATCGAGTTGAATTGGTGAGGTCTCTACATAGCTTAGTGTTGACTACATGGTTTGGGAATTCTACAATATGTGGCACATGTCTATTGTCACTACCCACTTTTATTATCAAACATGGTGGGATCTTACGACTCAGCCCAAATGGCCCATACAAGTCGATGGGATCACAGACCATCCTAGCTCAACATTTCTCGAGCTAACTTGGCCGTATATGTTCCACAATGGATTTAGTGTGGCCCATGCCACATATGGAAGGCAAGTATAAGCCTTTAAAATGGCTTAATGTTTTTTAACTCGTATGTATGTGGGATAATATACTCTCACCTCCCACCACCAAGGATATCCCATGTGGAGATCTTAAGGCAACAAAACTGTAACACCCACTATTTCAGACACATAAGACAACATAGAAAAATAAATGATAACATTTTTTTGACTTGTTTAAAGTATAGAATGAAATTACACGGATCACAAAATTTAAAAATAACTCTTCGAACAACTTGACACAATGATGACCACAAAGGCAACAAGGAAACATCCAACACCCATAAAGGACAATTCACTTTTCTCTTTGACAAGGCACCAAGAAACAACCCAACCATGATACACAGTAACAGTTGAGTACACCCCACAGTGTACAATCCTTTAAGGTTATGTAATTACTAAAAATATCTTTCAAGATCTGACTTTACAATCTAAAAGATTCAAGTTTGATTCAAGAAAATTCTTCTTACAAAGGTGAACTTATTACTTTTATACTATTGACTACTTATCATGAGAACGAGTTTTATGAATGAGGTTCAACTAAAGACTGGAAAACCTAGCTAAATTTTCTTGATCAAAAGGGACACCTTCCATCTCTCATAAAGTTTTTTATTCACCCAAGCTAAGGAATCTTGATTCAGGCCTCCATTACACAAGGATATGAGTGTAAGATTCAACTAAAGTGTAATGCCATTAAGGTTTGGAACTATAATGTCCTTGTGTAAGGATCAACAATTAACCACGCTTAATAAAATATTACGAAGTACTATGGAAAAGGTTAGAGTGATAAGGTCAATTTAAGTCATCATCATGATCTCTTTAGTTACAAACCGGTATTTTAATGACACTTAATAGTTCAACTGGATTTGGGAAAAAACTTCATTTAGTAATCTCTTGATTAAGTTTGACAAAGGATGCACATGGGGTTCCCAAAATGGAAGCACAAGACTTAATGTGTACTTATTCAAACTCCCCTACTAACTAAGATCTAACTATATCCCCAAAGGCCAACAATGGTCTTACTTTTTAAAATACTTAATGTTTCACAACAATGAGAATAAAGTTAAATCTATAGCTTAAGGTTAACGAGGGTGGATTCTTTTACACCGGTAGAAAACTACTTTCTTTCCTATTAAAGACTCTTAATTTTATCAACAAAGCACAAATTCATTATTATCTTATTTATTTATTCATCTATGTATTCTTTTTTATTTTATATTTGATTAAATTTAGAAAAAGGATTGTCAACCCACTAAAACATGCCTAGAATAGCATTGATGCCAATACCATGGAGGGTTATTAAACATGAAAGTTTTACGACTTGAAAGAAGAAATTACTATTTTTAATGAGAAAAATAAAAACGGTTATAACATTTCTATTCAACATGGAACACAAACCAAAGGTGTCGAAAGATTCAATTGAACTTTGGATAAGAACAAGAAGGTAAAAAAATAGGTCAAGCCATGCTACAACATTTTCACGACTAAAAAAATATCATAAAGAAAATACTAATAACAAGGTGATGATCAATTTGATATATGCTTCCAATTATAATCCCCAAGGAAATGGACAAGCGAGAGTCCAAAAATAAATATCTATTGAAGAGAATTAAAATAACTTTGGAGTTGAACAAAAGGAAGTGGGGTGGGCAATTGAAGTTTACTTTTGGGCTGATCGAATCATCATTAAACAAGCTCTTTGGAAAAATCGCATTTGAGTTGGTGTATGGAACTCAAGCTTTGTTTCCCTTGCATATGCAATTGTCTTCATTTCAATTTCTTCAACAAATGAAAGATCAAGAGGTTTTTCCATATTATGCTCCCATCAATAAAATTGTTGAGTTAGATGAAGAAATAACGGAATCCCATCAGAGGCATGTAAAATTCAGAGAGAAATTGAATAAGTTGTTCAATAAGAAGGTGACTCCAAGAGATTTTAGTGTGGAAGATATTGTGCTATTGTGAGATAGCAGGCATGAGGATAAGGGAAAACATGGAAAGTTTGTTGCATTGTGTATGGGCCCTTATTCAATTAACATTTGAATTGGTGAACATACCTTCTTCTTAAAATACCTAGATGGGGAGTTGTTTGAATTTCCTATTAATGGCAGGCATTTGAAACATTTCCTTGATTGATTTCTCAAAATCGAGGTATGTACCATTATACAGTGTATAGTCTTTTGGTTTCTTTCTTCTTTCCCATTTTTCTTTTTGATTCATCTTGGTCCTTGACGACCATTTTTCTTGGTTTCTCAGTTTGTTCCTGGAGGGTTGGCTCATGACTCCATTGCCCAATGGTTTATTTTTGGCACTTGGTCTGCTATTTTTTCTTGTGGCACTTGCTAGGAGTGCCCATCCCGATTCGGAGCTGATGTTGGTGTTCAATTTGATTTCACCCGATTTTCTCTAAAATTCTTTAACTGTCTGAAGCTTTTCAGTATTTCATATTTTCACGAATGGATGTGTGAAAATTTTTCTTCATTTTTATTCTTTAAAAATATGCTTCTCCATGGTATTTTATCAAATTTGGGCCATATATCATTTCCAAATTCTTTATTCTTAAAGAAAAATTTATTTTCCGGTGCAAATGGTGATTTCCCTACATTTTACATTTTGACAGTGTATTTTCCTCGTCATTTTATATCTCATCATATCTGGAAAAGTGGTTTATTTTTATTGTATGTGGCTCGGTGGGAATTTTGAAACTCTAAGGCCCACTTCAACTCAAGTCTTACCCAAGTCTTGTACTCATCCGAAAATTGACCTCTTGGTTTGACCTTTGGAGTTGCACCAGAGAGACACATGGAGGTTTCCTCTAGCCCTACCAGACTTATAGACATTTTTATGCGACCAGTGAAAATTTGTTAGAACATGGACACGTGGAGGAATGGTGCTCATTTGAGGATCTTCCTTTGGGTCCTACCTTAGCTTGATTGCACTAAGGAGACACATGGTAAACCCACACTTGTTTAAGTCTCCACTTTTGGGCACCATATCAAAGTTACACTAGGGAGACATGTGGATGCTTCCACTAGTTCCTCTCTATACTTAAACTTTTCAAGAAACTTCTAAGGCCTAGGACACGTGGAGGGCTCGCACTTTGTTTGGGGACACCGCCCGAATTTTATTTTTGAAATCTCTTGAAGACACGTGGAATTTTCCTCTCACTCTGCCCTTGGTTGGACTTTTCAATGGCCGATGAAACTTTCTCAGACCCTACACACATGGTTCCTTCCACTAATCCTTAAAAAAATTCAAGAAATCTTCTAGACGGAGACCATGGTAAGCCCGCACTTGTTTGGGGTCTCCACTTTTGGGCACTATATAAAAAGTGTGCCATTAACACATGTGGAGGCTTCACGGCTCCTTTATATCGAGACTTTTCAAATCCCAAAAGGAATTTTCTTGGGCCTAGGGCATGTGGAAGGCCCGTGCTTGTTTGGAAACTTTCTGCTATATCCCACCTTTGTAGTTACACCAAGGAAACATGTGGACGCCTCTAATCTGAAGTTGAGAAAGGAGAGAATCGACGGTTTTTGTGCATCGCATCTGATTTTGCCAGCATTTTTTTCTCTAAGACTCCTGGAGATGTGAATACGCGTTGTTTTTCATCATTTTTTAATGAAATTCCTTGTCACTTTTGTCTATAAAGTGAAATTGAATGAATTTAGAGATTAATTTGTGAGTCCAAGGATTTTAAAGGTTGATATTTAGAAGTTGGAATTACTCGGGCACTTGCAAAAATGTTAATTACGAGAGAAGTTGGATGGAGAGAAGAGTTACAAAAGAAAGAATGGGAAAAGGGTGAAATGATGGAGGTTGTAGGTGTAAAAGGATGAAAAATATGTTTCCTCAAGGGTGAAATGGATTGCTATCGATCCAAATATATACTGACCACCAAAAATGATTAAAATGGGGATTTATCGAATGAAAAAGTAAGAATGATTAAAAGGACTATCAAAAATTTGTGGCATGGAATTTCATTCATTATTCGAGGGTATGAGAAATGTGATCAGTTCATGATTTTTCCACCTAGTAGCTACGGGTGTAAATTTGTTAAGCGTCACTTTACAGAGACAAATTGGTAACAAGCAAAGGTTACTTGAATATTCTTTTTTTGGGGGAAAAATTTGGGATGCGTAAGTGAGTAAATTGTATAAATGCAATGAGAATACTCTTGCAAAAGTCGGGGTTGAAGTTTTAAGAGAAAATTTGAGAAATCCCATCTTCCTAAGAGACCATCGAGAAACCTATTGATTTCATATGTTTTAAATTTGATCATGTCAAGTTGGTTGTTAGTGTACAACCATTGACAAGATTTGAGAGCTGTTTAAATAAAATTTCCCCTATTGATGAATCTAATCAACTTCGAATAAATATGTGTCAATATTCAGAAAATTTGTGTTTGCTTCATTTCAGAATGTCTACAAGTAGTTTTTCTTGTTCCTATTGCAATCTTGTGTTAAATTCCATTTGAATCACATAGGATCTTGTCCCTATGATAGTTTAGTGGTATTTTCAATTTCATTATGAGAAGAGCCTTTATCATGTGATGAGATAAACAATTTAAAATCACTTTACTGTCATTTGTTGATAAAGATTTTTTATAAGCCTTTGAGTGTATGTTAGGCATGAGGAACCAGGGGTATTTAATGTTTAATTGAGTCTTTAACTCTAGCCTTCATGTTAAATTCTTGGATATTGTGTGAAACCTTGCAAATATAGGGCTCCATTGATGCACACCTTCTGGTTGAAGGAATATTTTAGCTGTTCTAAAGCATTCTGTCATTTAATTTTCCAATTGTTGTGAATTTTCTCAATGATATGGAAAAATCAAGTTTATCTAGCTTAATCTCCCACAAAAATTATTCAAAAAAATGAATCTCACTAGAAATACCCATAAATGCCATGTATGTCCACAAATGAATAAATTCTACTGCCAAAATTTGCATAAGTAATCAAGATTCCATAATGTCTTTAGTAACCTTAGCCTGTTTAGAAAATATCACCATTCTTTAGAAGTGACAAATCGTGAGAGTTAAATTGTGGTGCATTGCTAATATTTTCTCAAGGTCTCCTTTAAAATTTGTGAAAAGAAGGATATGTTCATTCTCCTTCACTAATATAGGTTACTAAATGGGTCCTCTCACTCTGGTCAAAAGGTACGGCCTAAAGTAGTGAGGATAGATTAAATCCTTGATGAAGGTGTTATCCATTTATCGATGCACAGTGACAAAGAGTCGATGAATCCCATTCCCGGATACAAATTGGGTCATAATATGATCTTTCTATCTCTCGGTGTCTTTCTCAATCTGTGATGTTTTTCGACTTCCAAGGGATAATGAATTTTGATACCAACACCCAAGAGGTCTAACAACAAAACGCCTTCACAGATCTCTCTTGCTAGCATGAGCATCCAGTCCAAAATTAACATCTTGAAATAAGGTAAGGACACCCATTCACGCAATAGGAGGAGACACTTATGTCAAAAGTTACAGTTTCCAGCGCCCAGGGATAAATGTATGCAGAATGTGGAAGCTATGTCAGGGAGAGAGGAGAGTTTAACTAAAATCCAGAAGCTCCAGATCCTTCACACGCTAACCCACAAATACACGTGGCCCTCCATTTTGGCATTTCCAAGCACCACAACAACAAGAACCAATCTAAAAGAAAAACCAAGAATATAATGCAAGTGGCCAAAAATTTGGCATACAGTCCAAAAAAAAGCAATGCGTGTTTCCCAATACTATAATTTAAGAAAAGGTAGGAGGCCACAAAATCCACCCACCATTTTTTATTTCAAAAATAAAATTTAAGCATAAGGAAATTCAAATCAGTGCCCAAACAACAATTAATTCCATTTGATGAAGGGCCACGTGACAAGGGCCAAGTCGCTGCTAAGGAGGTAAGGGTGGTGGTTGAAAAGATTTATTTGAGCATTAAATTAATAGCCCCCATCAAATCTTGTGCCACACACAACCTCCCTATGCATTCACAAGTTAGAAACCAAAGGAGGAAGGAACCCAACACCTATGCCAACCAAGCAGGTTAAAAAACATACAAACCGGCATGATGGAGAGAGAAAAAAAATATCATATTTTCCTTTAATTAAATGATTAAAACAACATGTGAGCAAGCCTAATCGACTAAGGGGAAGAAAACTAGGGGTTGACATTCGAAAGCGAACACGGATCAATGACCGACCATGGCGCCATGATGGGGTAACCCCTTCTTCACCGCCACGGAGCGAGGTTCATTCTACGTGCGCAATCGGAATGAAACGCTTGACTAAGATTAATATAAAATATCAATAATAATCGACAATAAAGTAAAATAATAATAATATAAAATAATGGTCGATCGACAATTGAATTAAAAAAATCATTATTATCATTTTTATTATTAATTTTACAACTAAAAAATAATTATTATTATTCATTTTAGCAATGACCGACAGTCAAGCTTGACAATTCAAGAACATGATTTTCCTTTAATAGGAAAATCGTAAGGGAAAGGTTCTGCGGGCCAGCCACCGGAAACATCAACAATGACACAAGCAAGTACAACAAAGAGGAGAATGCTAATTATTCTCTATGACAAGGGTGAAGCCAACTAATGATCAACGAGAGGCACAAAATGTTCAATGCTTAAGAACAAGACCACCGAAGATGGAGCAGAGTAACATCAAATGGGGCATTACAAAACTAGTCACAAGGAAATGAGGGTGGTTAAGGCATTATAAATTCTTTATTATATTTTATATCCACCAACCAAAACAAAATACCAACGCGAAGTTTATGAGTGGAAATAGTTATGTCAAGCAATGGCATATTCAAATGGTGGAACCCACCGGAAATGTGGGATGGTGTTTTCAAAAGGTAAATGCCACATTTTAAATATTTACTTGTGGCAATATTTTTAATAGCTACCTATTTTTTCCATGTAAATTATTGATATCAACCATTACATGGAATTAAAATGGTGGCATGTACTTATAGCTATATCTTTATTATAAACAAATGTAAATGTGGAAATTAAAAATATAATCACAATAGGCTATTAATAGGATAGTGCTTTTATTTCCGTTTTAATACAAGTGGGTAAAAATAGTTCCTCACCATGGCTCACCATATATAAATAAGAGCCTAGGGGTCATTTGTAAATAAGAAGAAATTGAAGGTGGTTCTGGAGTAAGCCTCTTTGGAGCATAAGTCTCCTCTTGTAAGTCCATAGGCCATAGTGAGTGATTTATAAGTTGATTTAATTTTTTTCTGTGTAAGGCCTTAGGCCATAGAAGGAAAATTCATATATAAATTTATAGGAGTTAGGCTCAATATTAGCCTTTGATGTACAAAATGGAAAATGCTCCAAATTTTCCTATTCTTCTAGAGCTATATCCATCTTCCCACTTTGGAGGCATTTTGGCTACATTTTAATCAACAAAAGTCATATCGTCTTTTGGTGTCAACTCATAGTTCTCATCGATCGTGCCTCTCATCCATGGAATATTAATGAAGAATCATATATATGATATATGTGATGGTCATCATCAATTTGAGCTTCTACTTCTTAGCGGATATGATGCAACTAGTCTTCATATTTCTAGTTTCGAGTAATCTACTAGATCATGGTAACATTTATTTATCTGGTTTAGATTTATATGCAATATACCTGATATGTGATCATATACGGTGGAATCCCTATACCAATATCATTTGGGTATATGATAGACACGTTCACTGGTATCATCATTTACATTCATTCCTTCATTGTACTAGTTTGCGTTTAGAAGGGTAATGAATCAGTTCATATGAACTCAAAGATGTAGGCAATGCTAGACTCGATCGATATCAATCTTCTTTGCAGTATGTATGTGTTTCAATTTACATTGCATTTCCATTTTTAAGTGTATATCATTTATGGAATTTAAAATATTACTGATGCCTAAAGAGTCATGGGTATGTTAAATATTTTACCCCTTTTACAGATCACCACTCAACGACTTCTCTTTGCAACTTGGCCGAGCCACCTTAGACTTGACCCACTCTTCCTTCCCATAGCTTCATCTCTTTGAATTTGATCTTAGGTCACCTCAAGCTTACTTTAGCTCAAGTTCATTTCAAACTCTTCGACTAGTTTTGGATCCTTATTTTTGGGATTGAATCACATTATTGGTTGGTGTATTATCCACCAATTGAGATACCTTGATATCACTTCATGAGCTCATCATGAGCATTCCCTTTCTATTCTATCGAAACCTTGGGTATCAAGCTTGTTAGGACGTGTTAGCTCCACGACCCTGCATACATTTGAAACACATGTTCGATCTCATCATGGATCCTAGTATTATCTACGTTGAGCACCTAATAACCTTAATCGAATTCCTTGTGCGGTCATGCATGCAACATCGAAATGGATCTTACAAAAATGTCTCTACCTTCGATATACCATTGTCTCCTTACATACATTACCAAGCCTTTGTTCAACTAAGATTCCCATTGGTCAATATGACTCACTAAATGATTCAATGCAAATTATCCTTCTTGAAACCCCTCCACAAGCCAAGTGGCTAGTTGTTTGATTTTTAACCTATTTTTTATTGTTTTATTTCCTCCCTTTTAATATTATAAGCCTTTATATTTGTTTTATAAGATATGTTAATTATTTTTTTGCTTATGTTTAATCTTAGGTTTTTTTATAACATAGCTTATATAATTTTAAGGTAGGATCTTTTATTATAAAGGAATGAAATTAATATTTCTTGATCATGTCGTTAAATTAATTAAGGAGATAGCTATTTTTTAAATAAAACTTTTTTATTTTGTTATCATAATTAAATTGATTAGGATAAATATTTTAGAATTAGTGTTGTTAGATGTTTCTAAGAGTGTATATGTGAAGCGTTGTTATTTCACATTTTGGAGCCACTTCTACATTTTGGGAACTTTTTAACCCATTTGAGTCATATTGTAATCAACCTCTTATTATTGCTTGTGGGATAGTGAGTGCATTTGCAACATCTTATGGAAAGAGAGATACATGTGATGTGAGAAACATTTTCTCACATGAAACTGAGTTTTTACTTTTTATTTCTTTTGGAGTTTTTGTGCTTATAGTCAACACACTTTGTTTATGAAGTTCCACAAATAGGGTGTTTATAACTTATGTTGTTTCTTTATTCTTTCTTATTTTTATTCTCACTTTTATCTTCCATTGATATAAATTCAGTAAATTTTCTTACTCCCTTCGATTATCAAAGATGGAAGACATGTATCACTAGCCTTGTGAAAATAGAAACTTTATCGAATAAATATGGGTTGGAAAACTCAACCAACATATTTTGTAGTGAAAATGAAATGGTATGAAAAATGTGATGAATTGTATGCATTCTTATGTCTTTCTATATAGCTGGATCTATGATTTTATTTAAATTTTGTCAAAATACCCAAAGATGTATGTGAGAAATTAGAATAAAAATCTGGAAAATGAGATGAAATGAAAGGGTATAAACTAGAAAAGAGCTTATCGGTATTATCCCTATTATTTTTGACAACCTTCATGACTTCTACACCAAGTTAAAATTGTAAGGATGTAATTTAAATACCATAAAATTGATAAAAATAATTTTAGATTATTCTTTCCATCCTTTACAAACTAGGTTCTGATTATTCTCTTTTTATATCTACCTTCCGTGAAACCAAAAGGGATCTATGTGAACAATGGAAAATACCCTTCCTCGATGAGTTTATTTCTAACTTGATTAGGTAATGTAGCCAAATTAAGAACAACCAGATAAACTGCAATAAAATGAACTCCAAAAGAAAATAGATCTCCTTCTTTGTTCCCAAATAATGAATTACAATGTTTCCTAAATAGGAAAATAACTCCCAACTCGAGTTGCCAAGTAAACTCTAGCTAACTCTGACTAAATCTACTCTAGGTGGTGGAAATTACTATTTTTAGCAGTTTACTAGAACCTGCTATTCTTAGTAAGTTCGCATGCTTATTCCTACGGGCACAGAAATTTCCACGCATCTTCTACATCCCTAAATTATAGGAATTGCCAAATTTCTAACTCAAAATGCAATTAATAGACTAAAATTAACTAATGCTCAAAAATAGGAAAAAACCAAACTATAACTTAAATCCTAATTTTCGGCCTCAAGATGGCGGATTTAGGGCCCGAAAATGTGTCAAAACTTTCCCCAACTGGTAGGGCGGGTTGCCGCTGCGTTTGTCTCATCAAAACACGTGGTTTCAAAAAAAAAAGCGGACTCAAACGGACACCGGAGCTCAAGTTATGACCTTGTCAAGTTCCTGCTAATTCTGGCGCATCATTCTCCCCTGCTTGAAAAAACGCAGCTCCTGCAAGTTGTCTTCTTCAAACTTGCTTCCATTTATCTGCATCCAACTTCTTAATCTCCCACTCTGTGACCCAAGTATTGTCCTCTTGTTCCAGTCCTTTCCAATGTACCAAATATTTGTTGTATTTCCCATGTCGCGTGTCCATTGTTTTCTTATCTAGAATCTGATCCACTTCTTCTTTCTTCTTCACGGAACTGCTGCCTCCAATCTACTACTTCATCAAAGATCATCCCTTTCTACACCATCCCCATGAAAAGAATACAAAATCGAAACATTAAACAACGGAGAAATATCAAAATTCCTGGCAATTCTACCTCATAAGCATTATCGTTTATTCTTTTCACGATTTTGCGGGACCCAATCTTCTTGTACTTAAGCTTGTTATAGGTTCCTCTTGGAAACCTTTCCTTCCATGAGATATACCATAACCAACTCACCAATTGTAAATACCTTTCTCCATCTCATGCACATCTGCTATTTCCTTATACTTGTCATTACTATTTTGCAGACTTCTTCCGCACTTCTTCTGCCCGATTGTTGTATATGTTCGGAAAATGGTTCGCATCATCATGACTCTTTCCATCAGGGTAGTTGTACCAAATCTAATACCCCATTTGGATTACTCCCATACACAATTGAAAATGGAGACTTTCCCGTGGATCATTTATGGAACTGTTATATGCAAACTCGAACTTGCGGTAATGCTAAGTCCCATTGTTTCGGCTTTTCCCCAACAATGCACCTTAACGAGTTTCCCAAACACCTATTTACCACCTATGTTTGCCCATCGATCTGGATGATAAGCACTCTTGAAGCTGTAGTTGAGTACCAAGTTTCTTCCATAAAGTCCATGCCAAGTGACTTAGAACCTTGTGTCCCTATCTGAAGTAATGGTTTTGGAACACCATGCAAACGAACAACTTCTCTGAAAAACAAATCTGCTACGCCTGTTGCATCACTTGTTTTCTTGCAAGCAATAAAATGAACCATCTTAGAAAACCTATCAACAACCAAAAAAATGGAATCATTACCTCGTTGTGTTTTTGGTAATCCCAAAACAAAGTCCATACTCAGATCTATCCACGACCCTTTAGGAACAGGCAACGGCATATACAACCCTATATTCTGTGCATGGCCTTTCGAGACTTGGCAAATTCGACATCTCTCCACATATCTTACCACATCTCTTTTCAGCTTTGGCCAATAGTATTTGTCTGCTACCAAGGCTATCATCTTATCCTTACCAAAATGCCCAGCCAACCCTCCTTATGCAACTCTTTCACTATATTTTCTCTCATAGACCCAACTGGAATACATAGTTGGCGTCCCTTGAATAGGTAGCCATCCTGTAAAATATACTCATCCAGGACATCTCCTACATTGTCTAACAATGGACTAATTAGTCTTTCAACAATATCCTTGAAATCAAAATCAGAAGAATACAAACCCTTTATTGCTTCAAAACCCACCACCTCATTTTCCATAGTGGTAAACAAAGTCACACGCCTACTCAATGCATCTGTGACTTGATTACTTTTCCAGTTTTATGTTTTAGAGAAAAAGTATAACCCTACAAAAATGATACCCACTTTACATGCCTATTATTCAACTTCTTTTGGGTATTCACATACTTCAAGGCTATGTGTGTCGTAAATAACACAAACTCCTTAGGCACTAAGTAATGCCTCCAATGCCTTAATGCTTGTATAATTGCATAAAATTCCACATCATAAGTAGAGTAGTTCTTTCTTACCTCATTCAGTTTCTCACTAAAGAAAGATACTAGCTTTCCTCCTTGACTTAGAACAGCTCCAATACCCACATGTGAGGCGTCACAATCAACCTCGAACACTTTATCAAAATCTGGTAGTGCGAAATGGGTGCCTCTGTCACCTTCTTCTTGAAAGAATTGAAAAATATCCTCATTGCCTTTGTCCACAAAAACTCCCTTCCTTTTGTGCAATCTGTTATAGGTGCTCTGAATCTTGCTGAAATTTTTAATAAATTTTACGTAAAATGTTCTTTAGACCATGAAAGCTCCTTACCTCTGTTATACTCCATGGAGTAGGCCATTCAATAATTACCTTTATCTTTTTTGAGTCCATCTGTACCCCATCTGCTAAAATAATAAAGCCCAAGAATACCAAACTCTCTTGCATAAATGTGCACTTCTTCATATTTGCATAGAGTTTCTCTTTCCTTAACACTTCAAATATCACCCTTAGATGCCTCAAATGTTCTTCTTTAGTTTTACTAAAGATCAAGATATCATCAAAATAAACCACAACAAACTTACCATTATACTCCGTAGCACGGTGTTCATCAATCTCATAAAAGTACTAGGTGCATTGGATAACTTGAATGGCATCACCAACCACTCATATAATCCATTTCCTATCTTGAATTTTGTTTTCCACTCATCTCCTTCTCGATCCGAATCGATGATAACCACTTGAAGATCAATCTTGGTGAAATAATTAGATCCAGCAAGCACATCCATCATATCATCAAGGCGAGGTATTGGGAACCGATACTTGATTGTAATTTTATTGATCGCTCTGCTATCCGTGCACATTCTCCATGTTCCATCCTTCTTTGGTGTTAATAAAGCTGGTGTTGCACATGGACTCATGCTCTCCCTTACGACCCCCTTTCGCACGAGCTCTACCACTTGCCTATTCAACTCTGCATGCAATGTCGGGCTCATCCTATAAGCCGCTTGATTTGGGAGTGAAGACCCTGGAATCAAATCAATGTGGTGTTGAATATCTCTTTTGGGTGGTAATCCATCTGGTAGCTCATTAGGAATAACATCTGAAAATTCTTCTATTAATTCGATGTTTCTATTGGTATTTGAGCACTTACAAGTTCATCCTTATTTGCAACTAGTGCATAACAAAAACCGGTTGCCTTTTCCTCCTTCACAAATTCCTTTGCAGAAAGCATATTTTCAGCCTTCCCCTCTTCTTTAAGAGGTAGCAAAACTATTTTTGTGCCATCCTTCCAGAAAGTATAAGTATTTTTTCCCCCTTCATGAATAACTTTTCTATCAAATTGCCATGGTCTTCCTAACAGCATATGACATGCATCCATAGGAATAACATCACACCAAATCTCATCCTTGTAACTGTTCCCAATAGAAAAACTTATTAAACATCTCTTATCATAATAACTTCATTACCCTTCTTAAACCATGCAATACGGTAAGGGTTAGGATTCTTCTCACAATGCAGACCCAATTTTTGACCATCTCATTTGAAACCATGTTCTCACAACTACCACCATCAATAATAACATTACATACCTTTCCTCTTGAAGTGCATCTTGTTATGAAAATATTTGTACGTAGCCATGCATCCCCCTTGATCTCCTTTCTTGGAGCAATCATTGTCCTCTTGATCATCGAGTTTCTCCAACATCTGGTGGAATTTCGAGGTCTTGTTCATCTTCTACTTGCTCGGCTTGACAAGATTTACTCTTGGAGCATCTCCTTGCCTTTTGTCATGTGTATAAGTATGTGGGCATTCAAAAGCCTGATGCCCTTCTTCACCACATTTGTAACAAACAAATGGTCTTCGTGGAGCCTCCCATCCTCTATCGCCAACATATCCTCTACCCCTAGAAAATCCTCTGCCTCTTTGTTGATTATGGAAATCTTGTCTCGTATCCTCTTGCTTTTCCAATCCACGAGATGATTCTCCCCTACCTTGGCTGAAACCATCTCGTCCCCGAAAGGAAGATGAGGCCCCCTATTCATTCCAGGTGATCTCCTAAAACTTTGTGATTTTGTTTTCCTCGGCCTTTAAGGCTAATTGATAGGCATCCTCCATGCTCTTAATCCTATGCATACTTATCTCATCTTGAATAGAAAATTTTAATCCATTTACATACCTTGCAGCCATTTGTTCCTCAGTTTCTTCATGCTCTACACGAATGGACAACTTGTAGAACTCATCTGTGTATTCTTGCACTGTTTGTAAGTTAATGCGAGATTCTGAAACCTCTGTAAAGGGTTTGTGCATAATCCACAGGGAGAAATTTATCTTTTAGCTTCTTCTCCATCTTACTCCACGTCCTAATTCTTTCTTTCCCCTTTCTTGACCGCTCTTTCTGTAGGTGATCCCACCATAACATAGCATGACCTTTCAATTTCGTGCATGCAAATTTTACCTTCTTTTCTTGACATAGCCTTCCACTCAAAAAAATTTCCCATGCTAGTCAACCAGTCTATCAGCTCCTCTTGTTTTAGACTACCACCATACTTGAAACATCAACTCTTATCCCATCATTCTTTCCTTCTAATGCTCAAAGCATCCTTTCTTCAAAAGCTAATGGTGGTGCTTGCGTTTCCTCCTCTTCACAAACTTCTTCTTCATCATGTGTCATCTCCACCTTGATTTCCTCTTTGGGTTATCATTACGGCAAGCGCATAACTTGTCTCTGAGATCTTGCATATTTCTATTCATCTGGGAAATACCGCCTCCTCTTCCTCTTCCTCTTCCTGCCATTTTAAACAAAATACTTGAACCAGCTCGATACAGATAATGTAGCCAAATTAAGAACAACCGGATAAACTACTTGCAATAAAATGAACTCCAAAAGAAAATAGATCTCCTTCTTTGTTCCCAAATAATGAATTACAATGTTTCCTAAATAGGAAAATAACTCCCAACTCGAGTTGCCAAGTAAACTCTAGCTAACTCGACTAAATCTACTCTAGGTGGCGAAATTACTATTTTTAGCGAGTTTACTTAGAACTTGCTATTCTTAGTAAGTTCGCATGCTTATTCCTACGAGCACGAAATTGCCACGCATCTTCTACATCCCTAAATTAGAGGAATTGCCAACTTTCTAACTGAAATGCAATTAATAGACTAAAATTAACTAATGCTCAAAAATAGGAAAAAAAAACTATAACTTAAATCCTAATTTTCGGCCTCAAGATGGCGGATTTAGGGCCCGAAAACGTGTTGAAAACTTGCCCCAACTGGTAGGGTGGGTTTTTTCTGCGTTCTTCTCATCAAAACACGTCGTTTCAAAAAAAAAACGGACTCAAACGGACACCCGGAGCTCAAGTTACGACCTTGTCAAGTTCTTGCTAATTGGGCGCATCATTAGGGAACATGATAAAATAAGTCAAATGGGTGCTCTAAAATACACTAAGCCCTATGATCTACTTGCGGGTCATGAAAAACTGAAGGATTCAAAAGATAAGAAAGATAACAACAAGGATCATGAGAAAAAGGACCAATCCACCACAAAACCAAATTATTTCACTTCCTCTTCTAGTCTTAAGCATTTGAAAGAAAGGATCAAATGTGAGTATTTCACCGGTAGGCATGATGAATAATAATTATTTAGGAAGAATATTTTCCTATTTAGGAGTATTTTTTGGAAAAAAATGTAGGATTTATTGAGTATATAAAACCATATTGATGAAATAATGAATCATATAAGGAAAATTGTAAGAGAAAGAAAGAAAAATAGAAAAACTCTTAAATTTTGGTTGAAAGGAATGGTCAAATTTTTATGGATAAAAATAAAAACTCTCGACAATGCGGAGTGGTATTTTAGGTGCTCTGAGAAATAATCTTTATAATGTGAAATTTAAAGAGATTTTTTTTTCCTAGACATGAGTAGCAGATTATTCAAGTTTTAGGAATCACTAGTTCTGTTAAATAATTTCCTCTGGTGAAGACTAGGGGTAGAAGTAGTGCTAAATGGGTGAAACCAAATGAAGGATGGATGAAATTGAATTTTGATGGAGCTACAAAAGGAATTACTAGCTTAGTTGCAGTGGGTGATTTGGTTTTAGCATATGCTAGAACCTATTGGAAATAAGTCCAATAACTATGTTGAGGCTTATGCTCTGTTGATTGGACTCTTATGGGCTAATTTTTTGCAAATTAAAAAGATTCAGGTGGAAGGAGATTCCCTATATATTATTAATGTGATGAAAGGTCTCTCTAAGTATCATTTAAATATAGATTCCATTATAAGAGATGTGAAGGCTATGCTTATAAATTTTGAAAATATTATTTTTAATCATGTGTTTCGGGAGGCTAATATGTGTCACTGACACATTGGCTAATATTGGCGGTTGAATTCATCATAAAAGATGGTGGCGGGATGAGGTGGAGTTACCCCAGAGTATGAAGGTTGTGCTAAATGCAGAAAGATAAATTTGGGCGTGTGTATAGGATTTGTGACATCTGGGAAATAAATTCACCATGGGTGGAAGTAATTGTCAAAATCATTACTATGTTTGCACTTTGGTTTGGAGGGGTTTTAAAGGTCTGGATCAAGTTTCCTTGCAGGTTTCTCCAAGTTTGTTTTAGTGGTCAGTTTGAGATGGGGGAGCTAGGGTTAGGATTGAGCCTTCCTCGTTGGCTAGTTTGGAGAGGGATTCCTTTCTTTGGGATCTGTTTAAAGATGGTGGTATTTCTTATTTTGTTCAGAGTTTGAGAGGAGATGATGAAGTTATCTCGAGGGAATTTTCTTTGGCTTGAGATAATGGCTTTGTTTCTATGAGGGGTGTGAGTTTTTTGGTATATGAAGATTTCATTAGAAATGTAACCAAGATGGACTATGGGGGATGTAAATATTTCAAAGATAGGTCGTGTCTACAAGAGCAAGTGGATATATTTTTGGAAAGAGATGAGAATATCTATTTCATGAATTATCATTTTGCTCGGAAATCTCTGCCAGGGAGGTGGTTTGAAGTCTACTTTTATATTATGAAGTATATAACATTGGATGGGAAGTACCAGAAGCTTCATTCTCAGCACTTGATGCTCTTGAACCATTTTTGCAGGGGTCAGAGAATGAGTATCCCCTTTTATTTGTTTAAATCCTTGCAGTTGTCGGTAAAACAAAATTAACAGCAGAAGATAGAGGTTCTCCTTCATCAAGGTCTCATTCTTTTCTGGTGAAAGTAGGAAAACTAAATTTACAGAGTAGGGGGGTCAGTATACATTTGGGAAATCATTGGGTGGACATTATTTCTCTTGTCAATAGAATTAGGCTGAAATAAGTTAAGGATAGATCCATGCGGGAGGTGGATGTGGTGACTACCTTACAAAACTTTGTTGGGGATGCCGACGAGAACATGACCAAGGAGAGTTTGGTGGAAGGAAATATCATTTTTAGTTTCTTTGCTAGCAAGATTGAGGCCCTCGAGGACATGATGATTCGGGTAAAATCCTAGAATCGAAACTTCTTGTGGGGCTTGTAGAGGAAAAATGCTGAGGTGAAGTTTCTTGAGAACAGATTTGAGACCCTATAGGGGTTGATTACTGGGGATAAAGGAAAAAGGAGGCATTTGGATGTTAGTTCTTCGGATGATGATGATCTCTAGGGGGATGGTGTTGGTCCTAGCTCGTGAACTAGAGAAAAGTGTTTCTAAGGCTCCTTTGCTAACTTTCTGCTAACTAGTTGCGTGGCATCATTGATGTAGTTTTTGTCTCCATTGGGTTGTCATTATGGTAATGTTTTTTTGGTTTTTGTCGTTTTGTCCTATTTTTATTATAGATACTTTTTATTTTGATAGATCCTTAATGGTGTATCTTTTGTAATTAGCCCTTGGAGCCTTTTTCCAATTATTATCTATCAAAATAATAATAATAATAATAATCTGGTAAGGAGAAAACAAAGGGGAAGATCTCTAGTTATAATTGTGTCACTTAATCCTACATGTTTAATTGATTTTGGTGCATCTCACATTATGGCATCATCATATGTGGATTTCACTTCATTAGATATAAGCGACATGTGTTCCATTTGACTTGATGATGAAAGTTCTACTCAATTTTTTAGGAGATGAGTTTTTAAAGTGAATAGTGGAATGTTTAAAAGCGTTTTAAGTATTTTTTCACTTATAACTAATTTCCTATAAGTTTATCAGATTACTCACCTTGGTGAGGAAATGCAGTTGATTTCACTCAAAATTATATATATGATAGAGAGCTATATAGTGACACTATCATTATAGTGGGTGTATTTGATCATCATACTTAACTATATCCATTATTTCACTTGGTTCGTCCTTCAGATTATTCATCTGATTTACCAATAGTTTATGATACTTTTAGATTGAGAACATTTTTTAGGATGAGGACCTCTCTTCTAGCACAATTTCAAGACCTTTTTGTCTTTCTAACTTGCATTGACTCATCCTAACCTTTGTGAAAGGGATTAGTGGTGTTAGGGGTATTTTTTCATATTTTATTTATTAATTAGGTTATTTTCCCTCACCCGCATGGATTCATGTAACTTAGCCGATTCACGGGTCATTAGGTGTCATTAGGAGTTACATGAAAATTTTCATCCTAAAACATGTCATATTTGTGAGTTTATGTCATACGAGATTTACATTCCATTTCATAATTATAACTCCTTTCTCCCTTGAGCGGGTATGGTGATTTCATGCATTGTGAGTTAGACGTCACTCCTATGTGTACTTATTTTTCTAATCTTTAAGAAATATTTTATTTTTGTTACATGCACAAGTTTTGGTCATTGATTTCTTTCTTAGTACTTAGAGCTTTGTAACATTTCTATTTGAGTGTAACTTCACGGATGTGTATCTTTGTTAGAATTTGAGGATTCTAATAAATATGAATTTAATCAACTTACATATTACATAATGTTACAATAAATATTTAAATAAAGATTACATCATAACATAAGTAAATAAAGAAATACTTACAGAAAAAAATAACACAGTTACACAAAAGATTTATAGTGAAAACCCAAATGAGGGGTAAAAACACTTTGAAAATAACCTTTTACTTTAGAGAACTTATTTTACATCCATTAAGATCACCTCCTCCTTTGAAACCCTATTTACTAAGGGTAAAACCAAATCACTTGATTTGCACACCTTTGATATATTTATTGAATATATCAAATGAAGACCTGAAGTCCTTATTATATAAGGTAGTCGGGTATGTCTCTGACAGTTTTTAACATAAAATGGTTGACACATACACCTAGGTTTTTAATATTTAATATTAGAAATATAATAATTTCATGATAATAAATATTTAACCTAAAGTATATACCTAGGTTAGCATTAGCTTTAATAATAGAAATATAAATATTTCATATTATTAAATATTAACGTATATATTATTGATGGACGCATATACATTAAGGGTTGGCAGGACCACTTAATAATTATGTTCTAACACTCCCCCTTAATGTTAAGTGGGATAATATAACATATGTTAATAAATTATTTTCCGTTGTACACTAAATGATTTACAATCCTCAAACCATAAAGGTTTTAGGATAGCATATCGGTTGAAGGAATTATAACACCTTCATCATACTCAATTTACCTTTTGGTACAAAAGGATTTGTAATCCCAAAGATCATTCCATGATCATTGGCTAAGTATGATTTTTGAGTTTTACATGTTCTCACAGGCTCTCATAAAGGTTATTGAACCCCAAGCATATAGGAGCCTTCTACAACCAAGGACCTCCTTAACAATATGCTTGTCTTGGATGTTTACTAGTTAACTCAATAACACTAAAGAGTTTACACTTACCCGAAGGTATTTTACAAATTTCTAAGGTATTTTTAAAAATACCAAGTTCCATTAGTAAGTGACTTAGTCATGCACACTCCCCTCAATGGAAACTCTAATAATCCAAGCTTTTCATGGAAGTGAGAAAACTTTCCAACACTTAAGGACTTTGTGAAGATGTCAAAACCTGCTCTTCTTCAAACATGAACATGAGATTTATCTCATCACTTTTCACCTTCTCATGGGTGAAGTGTATATGTATCTCAATGTTCTTTGTCCTCGATGTTGAACTAGATTCTTAATTAAGAGTAATACAACTCTGAGCACCACATAGAAGATAAATATTTCCTTTATCTTCCATGTATATCTCTACCAACAACCGTTGTAGCCACATGGATTCTTTACTTCTTCCATTGTACTTCTCTACCTCAATAGAAGAAATGGAGACATTGATTATATTTGCTGTTCCAAGTAATGGTTCCTACACCAAAAATTAAACACATATCCATGTATATTTTATAACACAATATTAATATGGTTAGAATAAAAAAATCCATATAAGATAGTATTTTCATTCTTATTATAATGCAACCCATAATTGATTATTCCTTTCAAATATCTAAAAATTATTTTACAAGATTTCAATGATCTCTAAAAAAGGATCCCGCATAAACCTTGAAGTAATTCCTCTTTGTATATGAAATATTTTATCTAGTTATAGTTAGATAAATCAAACTATCAATTAAAAACGTATATAAAACAGGATCCACCTTTTTCATATGCATATTTAGGATCAATATTTATTCCAACTTCCATTGAAGTAGAAAATGGTTTACAATGAATCATAAGAAACTTTTTCAATACAATGGTTGCATATTGTGTTTTGAAAAATAACAATAGAATGAAATACAATCATATAAATAACATGATGTGAGAGACCTAACTCATTCATTTTTAAGTCTTTGCTTAAATTTGTCTTTAATCCTATTAAGTAAATAAAATTGTCACCGTACATAAAAAAATCATATACATATATACATATAATGATAATATGTGAGACTTGTTGCTTAATGAATATATCATTGTTAGAAGAACAATTAAGAAAACCTAACAATTTAAAGAAGGAAATTTTTTTACATACCAAGCTCTAAGATATTTTTGTAAACCATACAAATATTTCTTAATTTGCAAACATAGTTTTTTTACCAGTTTCTTCAAATACTTTAGGTTGAAACATGTAAAGCTCTTCTTTTAAATCTTAACTCAAAAAAGTATATTTCTTATCCATTTGGTGGATTTTCCACCAAAATTAAGTGATAATTGCAATAAGGCCCTAAGGTACTCATTTTAGCTACGAAATGTCTCAAAGCATAATCAATATTAGTTTTTGAGTGAAACCTCTAGCAACAAGTCTAGCTTTATGTTTTTAATACTACCATCACCATTATATTTTACTTTATATATCAACCTAGACCCTATTGTACTTCACGAGAATAGGTTCATACAAGGTAATTAATGCATGGTACATATGAAGGCTTTAAGGTCGGTTTTTTAAGGTTAATAGGATTTGAAATTTTTAACATAGATTGAGCCCAATTTAATTTCTTATCTAGGAAGATAAGAGTTTCGAAACATCTCAGTAGCATCAAAACATCGTCATGACCATTTACTAAATCAGATTCAAAACCATCATTTAGAAGCATTTAATGAAATAACTTCACGAGAAGAAGACAACACATGTAAACCTTTCACTAGATTATATCTATACATTTCATATAAACTTCAATAATTAACGTGTTCTAACCTTTCATGCCATAGTTTTGAATTATTAGGACTACGAGATATAAAACAAGATGTAGAAAAGAAATCATTAAAAATATATAGACCATTTCTTTTAATTCTTTCAACTATTATACTCTCATTAGTATCCTTGATATACAAAGTATCCTTCGTGCATGAATTCTAGTTGTATCCATACCTCTTTAAGATGTTTGATATTACTAATGTCTAGAAGGTACTCATCATTTTGCATTGCATAAAATCATAAAAAGAGCATCTTACATTCATTGCAAGAATGTATTCATGTTATCTATAGTTGTTTAACGGCCGGTGGAAGCAACCTTAGATCTAGAAATAATCATCTAGAGTTTCCTCCCCATTAATTTTGTTTTTACCCAAACATTGTAGTTGGTTTCATTTAGGATCTAGGTTTTGTCAAGACAGAAATAGCTTTGGATGCCATTGTTTTCCTAAACTTGTAAAACGCATCCCATTATAATATAAAATATAACATAGAGTTAGATATAGATTTATCAATAATAAAAACAAAAATTTTAATATAATCAAATTCAATTTTTATAGATCTAAAGAAATTATTCGATCATAACTAATTACGTCATTCTGATGCATACTAATTAACCTCCCATAATCAAAATAATAACCCACAATATAAAGAGATCTGCATTATACCCCATATTTATATAAAAATGTTTCTAACCATATAGATGTGAAGAAGAGACTTCTAAGAATGCTTAACAACTTCAAATTTCTGGAAAAAATTAATTTAAACAAAAATCGCCATCTTAAATTTGACATCAAAATGACCATCATAATGGCTTATGTTTTGGTTTATCGTGATGGTCATTTCACCATCAACTTTAACACGATTAAATTTTCCTATAACATGTGAGCTTAAATTTGATGTTTAAATGACCGTTATATTGTCTTATGTTTGATCTACCATGATGGTCATTTGAACGTCAAATTTAATGAAGCCAAAACTTGGTGTGTATTTCCAAAATGTGAAATTCTAGAATTTCTTCTTCTGTATAATATTAGGGAGGTTATATTTTAACACATTATAATAACCTATTATAATTTATAATGTAAAAAGATATACATTTTTTTATATAAACAAATGTATATACTTTATAGAATATAAATTAAAAAAACATATAGTTCATAAAAACTATTAACTATAGTATATTGTTTTTATATAAAAATACATAACCCTTATTAAAGTGGTTTAAAGGACATAGACCAGGTTAAAATAATTTTACCAGTGCAAGTAGATTTATGAGAGTATAGATTAACTTGCATATTTTATAGAGGGACAAGTAATTTCACCCAACCAATGAAATAAATTGAAATCCCTATTTTCATGAACCTTGTCTCCTCCCTTCATTTACTCTTAATTTTACCTCGAAAACATTTAAAACTATGAAAAATATTGAAAAATATTTTATATAATTCCCGTAAGCTAAAAACTTTAAAAGTTTTATGTGGCTATAACTACCAATATTTTAATAAATATTTACTACACTTCACGTGGGCCACCAATAAACTAGATCTTTTTTAAATTCTCAATTTATAATTGAGAGTTCCGCATTTATACTTGAAATATTATCTCATTTTATTCTCCACTCCCACTCTTATATAAAAGAAAACCTTTAAATAGGTTTATTTATATAGTTTTTATAAACTGTAAGATATGACTGAATGGGGCCGCCCCCTTACATGGATAATATAAATGGTTAGGGACACATGTTAGGTTTTATTTAATAAATATTAAGATTTAAAAATTAATCCCTTCATGGACAAACAATAAACACGGGCCCCTTTACTAAGAAAAAGTAAGCACTTAGGTTTTTTTTTTAAAACATATATAAACCAAATCTAATAAAATTTATATTTTAAGTGGTTTAAACTAACCATATATATAAAATATGATTCAAACTTAGGTTTTTTTCTTTTTTTAAATTCTATAAATTCTAATATGATGTTTATATAAATTATTATACAAACCTTATTCCATATTATATATATTTTTATTTAAAAATAATAATATAGTTTTCAAATTATATAAGATATAGATATAGCTTAACTATAAACTATATTTTTTCAAATCGAATCCTTTTAGAGGGGACCAAAGAGCATGGGTATGAATTTACCTTCCGAAATATTTAACTTGCAAACATTTGAAATTATAGAAAATATGAAAATTATTTCATATAGTTATAAATCCTTTCCTTTTACGTATGTGATTTTCACGCTAGTAAATATTTAAAGCCCCTTTCACCCAATGCACACATCAATATCCAAACAAACCTTAATTCCATATAATTTACAAAATATAAATGAAAGTAAGAATCATATCATTTCACATCTCCTCCAAAAACCTTAAGGATTTAAAATATGAAAACCCTAAATTTTTACGAGAGTTTAATTGCACAAATGTAATGCCAAAATAAATTGGGGAAAAAGGAAGGGGACCGGATACTTTTAAGTACCCTTTCGGGTTGGTTGAATAAACCTATACAAATTAAATAAATAAAATATAAAAGAATTGATCTTAATTTATTTAATTTACCTCTCTGTTACCATGTTAGAATTTGAGGATTTTAATAAATATGGATTTAATCAACTTACATATTAGATAATGTTATAATAAATATTTAAATAAAGATTACATCGAGAACATAAGTAAATAAAGAAATACTTACGAAATAAATATCACAGGTGACACAATATTTATAGCAGAAAAATCCCAACAGGGGTAAAAACTACATTAAAAATAATATTTTACTTCAAAGAGTTTATTTTACATCCAATAAGATCACCTCCTCCTTTGAAACCCTATTTACCAAGGGTAAAACCAAATCACTGGATTTGTACACCTTTGATATATTTCTTGAATATATCAAATGAGGACCTAAAGTCCTTTTTATATAAGGTGATTGGGTATGTCTCTCGAACCACCTTTTTAGCCTAAAATGGTAGACACATACACTAGGTTTTTAATATTTAATATTAGAAATATAATAATTTCATGATATTAAATATTTATTCTAAAGTATATACCTAGATTAACAAATTTAATAATAGAAATATAAGCATTTCATATTTTTAAATATTAACCTATATATTAGTGATGGACCCATATACATTAAGGGTTGGCCAAACCACTTAATCATTATGTTTGAACATATGCATTACATATTTATCCTCATTCTCATTATCTCTTACAACCCCCAAATATCCCAATTTGATGGAAAGAACTATGGATACCCGTACATCACTATAAAAAAATCTACTATGAAGGCATATGGAAGTTTTCAAAAATGTGTTTTTAGAGAATTTTTTTCTAAAACATACAATTATCTAACCCAAATACAAATTTTTTTATAGAGCCAATAAAAAGAAGGATTTAATGTTTGTATTTATATATTTTTAAAGTATGTATCCTAGCATATTTACAATGATCGTAATAATAACTAAATCTCAATTACACTTGTAAATGTACTAAGAAAACTACATGATGTTTTATGGTACATGAGGGAAAATTGTGGAACACACAGATTGGTTTTACTCAAGTTATCCACCAATGTTACTCTAACCTAACCAAATATGATATCTCATTTTAGTAATTGTTGTTGCAAAATCACAACACCCCTAAGATCTGTAACTTGATGGGTTGACATCCTTAGTGTGACTACACAACATGGAACATCTCAAAAAAGTGTGGTACTTTGCGATTCGAGAGAGATCTCTGGATGAAGGCCAGCTCCTATTCCTCTATTTAGGTGCACATGTTCAGATTGCAGAGGGTCTATCCTAAATTCTATTCTAATTTACCAAGGAGACAAGGTTAAGGAAATATAATAAATAAAACCTAATCTAACATAGGTGATGCACCAAAGGAATGATGAACACTTGCATTGCTTTTAAACACAAACCATTAAAATGTAAAACAATATCCATGCATAGATGACCAAGATTACAATGAGGGATTAGAAAGAAGCAATAAAGCATAAGAGGGGGTTGAAATCATTCATATAATTATTCTATTGCTCCATGAATTAATACGATGGATTACATCAGCCAAGAGGTGGAAATTGCATTACGGTTTCAATGGAGGGGTTCGACACTCCATGAATTCACTTGAAGAGAAGAGAAAAGGAGGGCGCAAAGAAAGAACGTCAAATCCATTGAAATTGTCCCTCTTGTTTGTTATAGAGTAAGAATGAGAGAGAGAAAAGGAGGGAAAAATCCAAACTGTTCCAACCGCCCTAAAGGATCATTGAACACCCATGCCCACATCATTGTTCCTTACTAGGAAATAAGGGAAACCCATTATTCATCATGGTGGTAGGTGGGAGACTTGACAGCTTAAAAATGGTAGTTCGAGATATTAATCGTGATAGGTAGGTAACAATTGTGAGTTCAATAAAACATCCCTTCTCATTTGATTCCGAGTTTTTGATCGAAAGGTATGGCCACTTGAAGGGGCTTCGAATCTAGAGTCTATTCACACATATCCATGTGGTGGCCCCACACATCTCAAGGTTTTTCCCCTTCCTTTACACTCTCAAATTTGTGCCGAAGAGACATACACGGCTTTGCGGGCTTTCTCTATTTCCTTTATATTATGCCCAAGATCCCCTGTTGGCGGAGACACTATACCTAACCCGAGACATGTGGAGAACTGGTGCATGCTTAATTCCTCACTTTTGATTACCCCTTTGAATTTGCACAGATGTGACACATGGAGGCCTCCAAAATCTTTTCATGAGATTGGAATTTTCAATGGAGGGTTTTCCTTTTCGACCTCGGACATGTGGATGGCTTGTGCTTGTTTCAACTTGGCCTTTGGGCCGCTCCTTTTTAATTTATGTCGTTGAGGCATGTGGAACCTTCCGCTCGCCTTTTCTATTCCATTATGTTTTGGCTAAGTCTCTTTTTCTTGGTGAGGCCATATGTCTAACCGTGGACACATGGAGCCTTGGCACATGTTTGGGAACCCACTCTATATTTACTTTTGAGGTTGCGGGCTCCTTCCACCGGGCTACCTCTATTTAGACTTTTCAATGAACACTTCTACCTTTTTGGGCTCTAAACATGTGGCGAGCCCGCATTCATTCGGGACTACCTTTCAAGCTTGACCTTTAAATATGCACCATTGAGGCACATTGAGGCTTCTTCTTACCTTTGTAATTAGCCGATTCAAGCTTGCACCCTTTTCTGTCCCCGACTACATGGCGGTTGGTGCATGTTTGAGTCTCTACTTTGGTTATGCCTTTGAAGTTGTGTCGAGTGACATGCAGCTCTTTCATTGCCCGATAATTTTCAACTACGACTCTTCCTACTTTTCTGCACTGGGACACGTGGAGGCTTGGCACTTGTTTAGGGACTATCTCTTGGGTCTCACTTCAAGATGCTTTGATTGGATGAGTGGAACCATCTGTGGTTCTCCTATTTACTTAGATGATTTTGGCCAATGAGACCCCCTTTTAGACCCAGTTATGTGACAGGTTGGCACTTGTTAGGGACCTTTTTTTGGGCTTGACCTTTGAAGATACGTCATTGAGGCACATGGAGGCCTCTTCTAACCTTGTTGCACTTAGCCATTTCAGGCTTGCTCCTTCTTATTCATTTATGGTTGGGTCCCTTTTACTTGTTTAAGAGCAATTGTGTTGGGTTCTGGACATGTGGAGAGCTGGAACTTGTTTGGGGTCCCCGCTTTGGATTCTCCCCTTGGGATTATGCCGATGAGGCACATTGATCCTTCACACTCGTTTGGGAACCACATTTTGGTCTTGGAATTTGGAGGTATGTCGTTGAGGCATCCGGTAGCTCCCGATGATTTTATTATACTTAGCCGATTTGGGCATGAGATGACGCCGCCTTTCTCTCTTGTTATCCTATGTGCCTCCAATCTCTTGGACTTTTTCTCTTTTCCGACCCTACCAATTCAATTGAGAATCTACCTCTTTTATTTGGGATCGATTATGAGCTTGCAGGATCGGACCGACCTTGTATTTTCTCTTGTGGAGGGGCATGTTTGATTAATTTTTCCTAAGGGAAAACATTGATAAAAAATTTGACGACTCATGGGATCACCAACCTGCTATGTAAACGGATCATCTTCCTTGTTGTATCCATTGGGCATGGAGTCATGGGTGGTAGCCTAATAATTTTTCTGTTCCCATTCTTGAAGCTTAAATCGACAATTGCACTTGGCGAGCTTGAAATTGCCCTCATTGCTCGGGAAATGGACTCCCTTGAGACCCGATTTTAGTTGCTTTATGTATTTGTTCTATTTTAAAATTAGGAACTGTTATGGAAACTATGGGTATCCTTGTTGGAAATGTCGAAGGGCCTAATACTGGTCTTCACCTGGAGGTGCATCGGACTATACAATGATGGAAACCTGGAGTAATAAAACTTGTGCTAGACAACTTAGGGAAATAAAATCCATGCTACAACAAGAGAATGTGCACACACACTTAGAGAAATAAAAATCCTATGCTAATATTTACAAGGGTGAAACCTTCCTTTTTAGTAGCAATGTTTAAGATGGATCCCATTGACCGGAATCAAAAGTTCCTCTCTATCCAATGTAGACAATTGGAAGGCATTGCTACTTTTCCATCCTATGACCATGTAGGGGTAACTCGAAATGGCATAAAATTTGGAATGCCTTCCCGAGTTTTGCATGATCTACATCCCACTTTAGAACTAATTCCCCTTACTTAAAGGTCCTTACTTTTGCATTCTTATCAAACCATCTCTTAATTAAGGCTTGATCCCTTACCATTGCTTCAATTACATGTTCCCTGATTTCTTCTAGTTGAAATAGATCTACATACCTAGCCTTCATTAGTCCGAACTCAAGAAACTCCAACTACTTTATGAGCTATAATGCGGGAAATTATAAAGATATGGGAAACATTGGCTCTTTCCCATAGACTATTTTTTAGGGATAATTACTTTTCGACCACTTAGGGGTGACTCTATCTACCCAAAGAGATAATTTGAGTTTTTTGTGCCAGGTTCTCTAATTCACATCAAGAGTTCTCCTAATGATTCTCAAAAATATCTTGTTCATGGACTCTTCTTGGCCATTACCTTGAGGGTGATGGTTTGAAGAGGTGCCAAGATATACCCCATTCTTGACAACCCATTCAGTAATTTTTGTGCCAAGGAATGCCAATGCATTGTCGATTGTATATTAGCGGGGGGAAAAAACCTTTTGATTATCCCTTCATAGAAATCTAAGATGTTGGATTCATTTGCCTCCTTAAGTCTCACCGCTCAATCCACTTGGTGAAATAGTCATTCGCTACGAGTATCCACTCTACGGCCCCGCATTGAATTTGGGTTGATCACTCCAATGAAGTCCAATCCCCATTACATGAATGGCTGATTTACCAAAATTGGATGAAGAGGCAGGGTTGTTAACCTTTCCTTCCCTATAAAGAATGCACACTTCTTGCACTTCTTGATCCATGAGTAGCAATCCCTAAACATTGTAGGCTAATAGTAACCAACTTTCATAATTTTGAGCATTGTTACTGTGGTGGAAAGTGGCTTTTAGCTTCTCCATTGTGGAATTTTTGTGACACTTTCTCAAATTGGGTTGTCCCAATGCACCTTAATAGGACACCATTGATGTCCCTTTTGAACAAAAAACCATCAACAATCACATACAGGATGAATTTTAATCTAAAGTACGCTCTTTTTTTGTTGTCATTTCTAGAGGACACAAACCAATGCACCAAATGTTGAGTCCAACATGGAATAGGTGCATCATTAGTTGGATGCTCGGCTCATTCTCAGTTTAATAGGTCAACATCTTCTTCCTCCACTAACTTATTTTGTTACTTGGAAGTAATATATTGACACAGAGACCCATGCCACGAACTAGTTTAGTCACTTTGATTTCAATAGCATACTCCATTACACGATTCATCCAACCCACTCTCTTATAATTCAAGTCCTTGTTTAGGAGAAATTACTTGACACCAACATGAGACACTAGCGATTTGAATCTTTTTGTTCGAGACCAAGTGTTTGAACTTATTCAAACTCCTAATAACAAAAAGGACATACTTTTTTAATGAAAGAATACTTTACCTCGTAATCTTCCAAGCCCGATGGAAAAATTCAATGTGCTATTCAAAACCTTCCTTGTTAGGTTGAACCAGGGATAGCTGATATTTTGTCTCGACCCCCAAAGCATACAACATGAATTCGTTTGAAACATATGTGTTAATGAGAGTTGGGGCCTATGATATTACAAGCTTGATGGCCTCAAAAAATCTTTTCCTTCGATATCCATTTGAATGCAAGACCCTTCCTTAGCATCATCGTTAAAGGATTTACAAGAGTGGAAAAATTAGGCACAAACCTATGAACAAATTTTATCCTCCCTAAGAATATTTGGAGGGATTTCTTGTGATGTGGTAGTGGTAGTGTTCTAATGGCTTTAACTCTTTCCGGTTCAATTTTCAACCTTCTCTTGAGACAATGTGGCCCAAAAACTTTCCCTCGTGTGAAATAAATAAACCACTTAATTAGATTCAATGACACTTTGAATCTTCTACACCTTTGAAAAACTTTCTTCAGTAAAAGGTAGTCTACTCCATTCTTTGAGAAGACAATGATATCATCCAGATACACCAGCACCATCTTGTTGATCATTCCTTGAACGCCATATCCATAGCTCACCGAAATTTTGCTCCAAAGATAGGACAATGTAAATGACATCTTCTTATAAGCATATGTGCCACATTTTGTGATGAAGGGCGTCTTGCACTAATCTTCCTCTTTCACCATTATCTGATTATAGCCCGAGTATCCATCTAGCAATGAAAACCTTTTGGAGCCAAATACAACTTGAAATATTTGTTCCATTAATGGAAGTGGATAATTATCCTTGAGTGATGCTCTTTTTGGATCATGAAAGTCCATGCATAATCTGATTTCTCCATTTATTTTCCTCACAGGCACAAATTTTGTAACCCAACTTGCGCTTGATAGGGGATATGTTGTTGGCCTCAATTATCTTGTTCAATTATTTCCTAATGTGAGGTTGAATGTGAGGGTTTACTGGCCTTTGATTCTATCCGAAAGGCTTAGATCCTGGATCCAACTCGATAGTGTGATGTGCCAACGTTGGGTTGAAACCTCTTAAATCCTTGTAAGTCTAAGAAAAGACATCCGGGAATTATTGAAAAAGTTTAAGGAATTCATATTTTTCTTTTTAGTAGACACCTTTCCAATTCGGAATGTTTCACCTTCTTCTATGGAAATGGCCTCTGAATCTTCACCCTTTACCTAAATTGATCATTTGGGTTGAGGATTGACTCCAAGGTTACAAGGCCCATTGGTAAATTTTTGTTCTTAGCTGCACCATTTGGTCACCATAACATTGTTCCAATGTGTCTTGGTTTCTAGAGGAGAACTCAACTTCTTCTTGTATAAAATTAAGAATTTGTTGATCATTCTTGAAGACCTGCCAAGTTGTGTTGTTATCTGGAACAATGCTGGTCTCACAACCACTTTAATATGGGGCTGAGATTTCTCACTCTTGATACTCTCTACTACATCAAATGCAGCCACGATTGCTGCCAATTTGTCTGCTAATTCATTCTTCTTCCTTGGGATGGAATTGATGTCAAAATCTTCAAAATCTTTGATGAGATACCATACCCGATTCTCGTAGTTTTTAAACAGATCATTCTTGACAGCATTTTTTCCTCATACTTAATTCACAACCAGATCAATTTTTCCAAACACTTGTAAGTTTTTTATCCCTCTCTTTCTTTCCCAATGCAATCCATAGATCAAGGCTTCATACTCTTCTATGTTGTTTGAGAAAGAAAACTGGAAATGGAATCATGAGTAATATTGCGTACCTTGAGGTGAAACAAGCATAGATCCTTCTCTGGCTCCTTCGCTACTTCTTGAGCTGTCAAAGAATAAATGCTATACCTCATTATCATCTTTTGGCCTAACTTAGTAATGCTAGGAAGAGGATAATTCTCCTCATGTAAAAAAATAAAATCCTAGCTTAGATTCCTATATTTCCTTGTAAGGGTTATGTTATCCCAATTTTACCCTCCAGGTAAAATTGATCAAACACAACCCCACACAGAAGAAATCTAAGGGTTCCTTTCGTCGTATGAGCCCACATTTCAAATCTAAGGATTAGGTTGTAGATGGGCTCGAAAATTGAGAAGCGAGTTCAGCTAGGGAGGTAAAAGTGTTAAAAACCTAGAGGGTCTCGGGGAGAAATGAGGAAAGTCTCAAAGTCTTTCAAGCTTCATAAATGATTCACAAGTGAGCCTAAATTTCCTAAGTATGGAGGAAACAATGGAAGGAGCCAAGTGTCGGCACGACACTCCTTCAAAAGTAAAATCTTGAGTAGGTTTTCAAAAAAACACCAAGCCTCCACGTGTCCAGAGCCCCAAAAGTTGCACCGTCTGCCATTGAAAATTCTTTGACTCGGTGGAAGGAGCCAAGTGTCGACTCGGTGAAACTTCAAAGATAAATCAAAAAGCAAAGACGCAAATGAGTTTGAGCTTTCCATGTAGTCTAAATTAAAAAATGGGACATAATGGGCCTAAAAGGACTAAGTATAGAGAACCGGCGGATGACGCCACGTGTCGGCACAATGCTACTTGAAAGGTAAAATCCCGAGTGAGTTTTCAAACAAGTGCCAAGCCTCCATGTGTCCCATGTTATACGTATGGTGGAACCAAACAAAAGGACTTAGCCAAATACAAAGGAACAAAGAAAGAAATAGAAGGAGACACATGTCTCTTCGGCGTAACTTTAAAAATAGAATCCAAAAGCGGTCAAACTAGTGCCAATTATACACGTGGCCATTTTGAAATGTCAAAGCGGGAAGGTAGGCTGTCGAGGTAATTTGAACTTTTTTTGTTTAAAGGGCATAAAGTATAGTATTGAGCTACACCTCCACTGATGCCAAAGGAGCCACATGTCAAGCCTCACCATTACTGGCGAAGGTGGGCCTGGGGTGGATTTTTGCCTAAATGGAAAATGCGGACTGCAGGCCCGAAGATGATGTTTTGGTAAAATGAATTACGGGACTATGGGGTACATTTTTGCATTTTTATTTTTGGTGCTAAAATACACAAAGTGATTTTCAGGCCATGGACTCATTCTCATTAACTAGTTTTTGCCATTTTCATACGGACTCGACTCAAACATTCAAATGGACATATATTTCGATCCAGTGCCAAAATTCAACAAATTTTGCACCATTGGAAAGGTCTCAACCTCGTCTATGCCATGGGACCTTGAAACTTTTATTTTATTGAGGCAAGGTGGGTGAAAAATGGGAAAACATCTTTTAGACCATTAATGCATAATCTAATTGCTTCAACTACCAGATCTGATTTGATTCGATCCACCATTCTTCCTTTTTCAACATGCCAAACAAACATAGAGTGTTTGACTTGATAGATTATGGGCATATATGCGGAGGGCATTAATGGTAGGTGGTTGGATTTTAGGACCAGATTCGAGTTTCTCTTCTTTCCCTCTTATTTTAATCTTCTATATATTGTAACACTTATCATTTAAGAAGGGAGACACATTATGGGTGTGGGGAAACTTTGTCAAAGTCATTTCCCAACTCCATTTGAACTACAAGCTTTCTCCTATGCCTAGAGAGTGTATTTATGCCTCTGAGCACCACATGTAATAGTCTGTGCACCTTATAGAGCAATAAAATCTTGTTTTGTGTCATCTTTCAACCCTTGGTATTGTTTTGTTCTTTCTTTTTGCCTCTCTATCTTGTGTTTTCTCCCTGTGTATGTATTTCATGTCTTCAAGTGTAAGATGTCGTTCTTCGTGGAGTTTTAATGGTGGATTTGGATCTAGGCTGTGTCACTTCGTCGACCTCCCTCGCCTCCCTTTTCCCTATTTCATTCTCCCTCAATAGAGTATCTCGCCACTTCCTTTTCTGGTGTATCACCACTAAGTGTAGGCTCTTTCACCCTTTCTCTCTCTCCTGTCCCCTTTAAATAGTTAGATTAGGATTAGGTTAGTTCTTCCCGCACCGGAGTAGCTTATGGAAGGTATATTAGGAAGAAAGAAGTAGTTTTCTCTCGAGGTCCATCACAATTTTTGCAAGTCCCACAACTTGAGAGATATTCCCATGTTGTGCAATCACACCGAATGCCCTACTCACAACTAGGCCATTCAAGGGTGTTGTGATTCTGCACTAACAGTTTTGGCACATCCGGTGGGACACTGAGGTTAGATCTTTCATATTTCTAAGGTGTCTCATTACAACAACATATCTTAAGCCATCATGCAACCGTACTTTAAAACTTTTTTCATGCCTAGTGGGACACTGAGGTTAGATTTTCCATCTTTCCAAGGTGTCTCATTACAACAACAAATATTAAGCTACCGTGTGACCGCACTAAAAATTTTGGCTCACTTGGTTGGACACTGAGGTTAGATATTCCATCTTTCCAAGGTGTGTCATTACAACAACAAATAATAAGAAGTAACAATTTTGGCACACCCAGTGGGATGGGTCTAAAGCACCTTGCTACTTCATCTTAGCAGGTTGGTGTGATCCTAGTAAGATTCAGCTTTTTGAGGTACATACAAAGCACATCTGGGGACTCCATCTAGTCAATAACCCATTCTCTAAGTTACAAACCTTTTCCATCCATTTCCACTCATTTTCATCCATTTTCTTCTTCCATCTCTTTCATTTTCTCCCATTTCATGAAGTTTTGCAATCATGACTTCATTTCCTTCTTGGAACTCACACTTGTAGCAACAATAGTGCAATCCACCTCCAATGTATTTCCCAACTCCTCTAGATCAACATTATGATCAGATCCAAGACCATTATGCCTACCCATATGAGCAGGGTCAAAACCATTTTGGCTATGAAGCTTATCAAGAACAAGGGGACGCATATAATGGTGACAACTACATGGAGAATGTTGGTTTGTTGGAGAAGATCCAAAGAATGGAGGCTAGCATGGTGCAGTCCATGTGTAAAAAATAGATTAAGGCATTCAAGATTGGTTTCAGGGAACCTTAGCCATGGGGAGGCCATTTTCGAAGACATTATAACCCTCAGGAGAAGCTTGACTTTGTGTTTAAACTATTGCCTCAACTTACACTATGGATTGAGGAGATTGAGGCTTATGAGTTAGAAAAATACAACCTTGTCATTGGGTAATTGCACCACCTCCTATCTATTCTCTTTCTCTTCATCAAACTTTATCATTGTAGCATAATCAAGAGTCAAGCCAATCACCTCGCTTCCCCAAGTGTTGATTTCCTTTCTCCATCTTCTAGTATTCCATCTTATTTCAATTCTTCTCCCTTTCCTTTCGCAAATAGTCATCCCCTTCAAAAGAAAAAGAAGTTTCACCTCCTCCAAACCACAAATAATTGAAAAGTTGGTTGAACCCCAACCTATCGCTCCTCTTGCTTTCCCAAGTCCATGTTGTGAAGAAACTCAAGAATTCAGTCTAGGAGAACAAAAAGAAGAGGAACCCAAAATAAATAAATGACAAACAATATGAAGAGTTGGTATGCTAAATTTGGGTTTTAAAATATCGCTTTGATGGTTAATCCAATAGAGGAGGTCAAGGTTAAAGATCCAAAGTGTTAGATGAGGCTAAGATTGTAGCGAGATAAGGAACATAAACAAGAAGAAGAACATCAAAAGTCTATTTACTCTAAATGTAGTGTCCCTAATGGCGCTATGTCTGAAGAGGATGCTGATCAAATCCAGGCTGCACAACCAATTAAGGAGGAGGAACAACTAGCTCCAAGCCCCATTAAAGAGGAACAACTGGGAGAAATAAAATTAGATTTGAAGCCACTCAATAAAGAAAGCATCATTGGATATTTTTTTCTTTCATTTCAAGGGCCTGATTTGATTGATGAATCCATGATTCACGAGGATCATATAGTTCCAGAGGCCCTAAGTGTGGAGCAGGCCACAAAAGAATCTCTAGTTATTCCTCCCAGTTCATCCCCTTCAAGTTTTAATTTTTTAGAGGAGTTTGAGCTTTCAAACTTCATGTTGGAGGATGAAGGGAACCATGGTGAGAAAGTTACAGATAAGGAGGACCCCATGGAGGAGGTTGAGCACATGCAGTAGGAAAACAAGGAGATAGATTATTTCTTTGACTTGGAGGATTGCTTTGATGGAGAGGATCCTGAGGAGATTACATCATTTTCTCCTCCATCATCCACCTTCCAAGCACATGATCCTACTATCATGGAGGAGGTCATTCAAGGAAAGTAGTCTGTAATTCTTGTCAACTATCTCTGGAACAAAGGTTGGAGGATATGATTCTTCCATGTTCTTCATAGGAGAAGGAAGACAAAATTCAAGAGGATGCCATTATCCTTCGACACCATCCACCCAGGAAGGTGAGCAAGAAGACTCCATTCTTGGAGTTGAAATCAAGAGTAAAGGGCACATCTAAAAGATAATACCTTTCCCAATCGATACTTATCTTCATTAGAGCCAAACGAGAAGCCACAACCTGCCATGCTTTCTTCTAAGCATGAGGAGACCTCAAAATGCCAAGGATCAATAGTAATACATCCGGGAACCAAGTGAGGAGTAGACTAAAGACGTAGTTTTCTATTTTTTTAGTTGATACGTTGATGATATGGGTGGAGGATCGAACCCTTGTCAATTTTTCACTCATCCAAGCAGCCATATTCGAGAAAAAAATCATTTAGATGGCTGTCCCTTTTGAGAAAAGGAAGCTATTTCTCCTGCCTCCGACATGATTTATTTAAGCTTTTATTTCTCTCTTATTTGTATAGGAGTAAGAGTAGATATTGTTTCTAGTAGAAGAAGTGCTTGTGCACACTTTTCATGTCTCATTTGAGGCATGTATGATTTTTGTCTTTATACATAAGTTTTGTTCGTATTGCTCTGGAGGTGTAGAGGCAAGGCCCTTAGTTATTCATGAAAGAGAGACCCATAATTACCTGTAATAGTTTTTAGTTTCAAATAGAACACAAATACACAACAACTAAAATCAGATTCAAGATAGTCCACTCTCAGGAACAGGAAAATCCCAAAGGGCGATTTCGGGTTAGCAGCTTGCACCGACTTAGGGATCAAAATTTCAAAGAAAAAAGGATCAATATCAGGTTATCATTCTTGACTCCACACCTAATGGATGCTTCAAGGCTACTAGTCCCTTCATCTAACAGGTAGATGTCCCCGTGAGTCACCAAATTTTTATCCCAATTTTTCCTCCGGGTAAAATTGATCAAACACGACCCCGCATAGAAGAAATCTAAGGGTCGCTTCCATCGCATGATCCCACATTTCAAATATAATGATTAGGTTGCAGACGGGCTCAAAAATTGAGAAGTAGGGTAAGCTAAGGAGGTAAACAAAGTGTCAAAAACTAGAGGGTCTCGGGAGAGAAACATGGAAAGGCTCAAAGACTTTGGGGTTTCACAAATGATTTAGAGCGATCCTAAATTATCTAAGTATTGAGGAGATAGTGGAAGGAGCAAAGTGTCAACATGAAACTCCTTCAAAAGTAAAATCCTGAGTGGGTTTTCAAACAAGCGCCAAGCCTTGAAGTGTCTAGAGCCCCAAAAGTCGACTGGTTGTTGAAAAGTCTTCGACTCGGCGAGAAGGTGCCAAGTTTCGACCGGTACAACTTCAAATATAAATCTCAAGGCGAGACCCAAATGAGCATGGGCTCGCCACGTAGTCAAAACCAAAAATGGGATAGAGTGGGCCAAAAATGACTAAGTATATAGAACATATGGATGGCACCACGTGTCAAGACAAAGGCTACTTCAAAGGTAAAATCCCGAGTGGGTTTTCAAACAAGCGCTAAGTCTCCATGTGTCTTGGGTCAGACTTATGGCCCCACTAAAAAAATTGACTTAGCCAAATACAAAGGAATAGAGAAAGTTGTTGAAGGAGCCACATGTATCTTCGGTGCAACTTCAAAAATACAATCCAAAAGCGGTCCCCAAACTAGTGCTAGCTCTACATGTGGCCATGTTGAAACTTCAAAGTGGGAAGGTAGGATTTGGAGGCAATTTGAATTTTTTGGCTCAAAGGGGGTAAAGTGTAAAATTGAGTTGCACCTCTCCGCTGATTCCCAAGGAGCCATGTGTTAAGCCTCGATTCTGCAAGCGGAAGGCGGGCCTGGGGTGATTTTTCACCCAAATTGAAAATGCGAACTCGCCGCCCAAAGATGATTTTTCGCAAAATGAATTTCGGGATGCATGGAAATTTTTGTCATTTTTATTTTTGGTGCCAAAAGGTGCAAAGTGAGATTCAGCCCGTGGACCCGCTTCTACTAACTCGTTTTTCCATTTTTGTAAGGACCCAACTCAAACATTCAAATGCACATATCTTTCGATCCAAAGGCCATAAATTAAACAAATTTTGCACAACTGGAAAGGTATCAACCTCATCTATTCCTTGGGATCCTAAAAATTTAGTTTTAACAAGGCTAGGTGAGTGAAAATTGGAAAACGTCATTTAGACCATTAATACAGAATCTGATTTCTTCAACTATGAGATATGATTTGATTCGATCCGTCGTTATTCCTTCTTCAACATGCCGCATAGACATAGATAGGTGGACTTGAAAGATTGTGGGTGCATTTGCAGTGGACATTGATGGTTGGTGGTAGGATTTCGGGAGCAGATTCAAGTTTATCTTCGTTCCTCTTATTTTCATTATCTACATATTGTAACACTTCTCATCCGATAAGGGATAGACATTCTAGGCATGGGAAAACTATTTCAAAGTCATTTCACAAATCCAGGTTGAACTGCAAGCCTTCTCCTATGCCCGAAGAGTGTATTTTTGTGTCCGAACACCACTTTAAATAGTTTGTGCACATTATAGAGTAATAAAATCTTGTTTCATGGCATCTTTCAACCCTTGGCATTGTTTTTTTGTTTCTTTGTGCCTCTCTATCTCGTGTTTGCTCCATGTGTATGTATTTCATGTTTGCAAGTGTAATATGTCGTGCTTCATGGAGTTTCGATGGTGGATTTGGATCTTGGTCTTTGTCACTTCTATCTGACCTCCCTCAATCCCATCTTCCCTGTTTCATTCTCCCTTAGTAGAGAATCTCACCACTTCCTTTTCTGGTGTATCACCACTTAGTGTAGGATCTATCACCCTTTATCTCTCCCTTTCCCCTTGAAAAATTATATTAGGATTAGGTTAGTTCTACCCGCACTAGAGTAGTTTGTGGCGAGATAGATTTAGAAGCAAGAATCAACTTTCTCCTGAGGTCCATCTTGAGTATTAGAAATCCCACATCTTGAGAGATGGTCGAATGTTTTGCAATCACACCGCATTCCTAACTCACAACCATGCCACTTAGGGGTGCTATGGTTCTTCATTAAAATTTCAAAAACATGCCTCTTGCTTTCCCATTCATCCAGAATGAAGTTAGGAATACACCCAACCTTGGTATCTACCTCATAAGTGCTTGGGAGGTATTCCTGATCAAAGGCTAAACAATTCAAATTCATTGGTCTGGGTACATGAGGTTCAATTTGGAGATACACAATGGGATCAGATTTGATTGTAGCCTTAGCTCCATACCTTGTTCTAAAAATCATGTGCGACCAATCAATATAGAAATAGCCTCCAATTATAGATGTGAAATATCTTGAAAAACACAATGCAAAGTCTCAGGTTGCAAGTTTATGAATGATATATTTTAATACACAGTGACATTAGGGTATGCGTGTAATGTGAGGCTCAAATCCTTGATGATTCCAACCATTTTTATCGTTGTCCCATCCAACTGCACTATGCCTTTGGAGATGACTTCGTATTAAAGACCCACCTGATCCACTCTTTGCTTCCACATAACCGAGCTACTCACTCTCAAATCAATCATGCAATTATGTACCAATTTGTCCCTAATGATTAATGAAACATAGAATGGAGGGGGCTTCAAATTCTTACCTTGTTGTCCTCCATGATTTCCCCAAGCTGAGTTGTATTGGTAAGCACTTTCTAGTGCTGGTTGGGGGACCGATTTGAGGCTAACCAATCGGCCATAGCAACTCAGCAATAGATATCTATGTCCTAGGATAGCAAAAAAATCCCATATTCAGATGTTTACCATTTTTTCTTCATATGTTCAATGATATTAAATAGGGATGAGCTATCTTTTTCTTCCCTTTTCCTTGCACATTCTTATCTTGCACATGGGTCATTACAACCGGTACTTAAGCGGTCCGAAGGTGGCTTGGGCTAACTCTACACATTGGGAGTTGCATTTTGTAGGGAAATAGAAGGTCATGGACCATTTGAATCGAAGGATTTACCCTCTCTAATATTCCTCTTCTTGACCATGTATTTGCTACTGCACTATGAGGAGGTGATTGATTCATAGCACATATAAATCTTCACCGCCAATCGACAAGCATGGTCTCACTTAGAGGTGTCTCGCTTTTGGGTTTCTTGCTACTGATTTTCTTCTGAATGGGATCTTGGGGCACAAAAATGGTCTGCGTACTCATCAAGTCCTGGTTTAGTGCACCATTGAAACACGCCGATCGGTTATAGTGCTGATTACATGGGAAACACCAATCATATTATTGAGCCATGTTACTTTGTGTTGGAACCAAGGCCCTCGATGGGAAAGCTACATTTGGATGATATGGTAAGAAAGGAATAGTAGCTTGAGGTTTCCCTATGTTTTTATTTTTATTTGCATCCGTAGCTGGTGATCTATCTTGATATTGGGTTTTAGGTTGATATGACCTAGAACTTAGAGCTTGTTGTTTCTTGATAGTCACTAGCTCATTCCCTAGGCTCTGTAGTTGTTTAATAACCTCTTGTATCTCTTTTGAAGTGCTACAAGATGAGGTGAAGGATTCATCGGAAATTTGATTCCTTAGGGCGGGTATGGGAGTTAAAGTGGGCGTTTGACTAGTGCTTGGAGATCCTAGTTCTGGATATAGAGGGATAGGTGGTCTAGGTGTAAGTTTACCAACCTGAATTAAGAAATTTTCATCTCTAATAGCAATGTTATATGAGGTGGGTAAAGTTCTACCTCCCATTGATTGAATCATCATGGAAATATCAGAATTTAAAGCTCTAAGGAAGTATAGAAAAGCACCTTCATTTGTTGGTCTCACGGCCATCGGAACCCTATCCCAAGTACGCTAGAATCTAAAGTTGAAATCAATCAACTGCTCAATAGGGCCCTCTTGATGGTTTTCAAATGTTTCAACAAGGATAGATTGTCCCCCATTTCTCCAAATTGGTTATGAAGGGCTATGCACAGATGATCCCAATTCTTGATAGACCCTACTATTAGGCTCCTAAACCATTGTAAAGCTTTACCTTTAAAGGAGGATTCTAATAACTTAACAGAAATATCCATTTCAACAATCTCATGAATTGCACATATGTTTGCGATGTCTTGAATGTGATCACCAGGAGAAGTATGGTTCTCTCTAGTGAAATATGGAATGCTCTTAAATGCTGCAATTGGAACTAGATTTTGTACGTTGAGAGCCGGTGGGTTCTTCTGAAGAAATGGACATAGGGTTTAGGCCGTGCCATCCCGATTGGTCAAAGGAATCTAGTCGATTAAACTAAAGGCCTACCAAGAGGAGGTGTCGATAATGTCCTATTTGGTAGAGATGGAGACCTTTGGGATATTCTTCCTCTCCTTACTCTTTACTCGGGGATAAATGTAGATAGATAAATAGTTCCTCCTCTATAGTTGTCAACCTTATTTGTATTTTCTCATGAACTTGGAAAGGTTTGACTATCAAAACAAGTGGGTTCTGTCTCTTTTAGAGTCACCACATGTGTAATTTTAGAGCTTCTTAAAATTTGGGGACTTACAAAAAGCGCACATCAATCTTGATGTAGTAAAATGAAGAATACTTGTCCCATCAGGCGTGCCAAAACTATTACAGAGTCACAGCACCCCTGAAATTTGTAACTTGATAGGTTTAGATCCTTAGTGTGAGTGCAAAACCTGGAGCATCTCTCAAAGTGTGGGACTTTGTGAGTCGAGAGATATCTCTAGATGAAGGCCGGCTCTTATTCCTCTATTCAGTACACACATTTAGATTGCATAAGGTCTATCCTAAATCTTATTCTAATTTACCAAGGAGACAGGGTTAAGGAAATACAAGAAATAAAACCTAATCTAATAAAGGTGATGCACTAAAGGAATGATTAACACTTGCATTGCTTTCAAACATAAACCATTAAAATTTAAAATAATATCCATGCATAGATGACCAAGATTGCAATGAGGGATTAGGAAGAAACAATAAATCGTAAGAGGGGGTTGAAATCATCCAAAGACTTATTCTATTGCTCCAAGAATTGATACATAAAGGTGCATTAAAACTACCAAGAGGTAGAAATTGCATTATAGTTTAGATGGATGGGTTTAAGCCTCCACTAATTCACTGCGCAGAGCAGAGAAAAGGGATGGCACAAAGCAAGAATGTCAAAACCCTTGAAATTGTCCTGTTATCCAAAATTCACCCCTCAAGGTAATTTTGATAACATGCATCAAATTCTTTAGTCCCAAGCAATTATATTGATTCAAGGCAAAAAATCATGTTTCTGGGGTCCCCTCGGGTTCTTTCTAACTCTTCTGTCCAAGAAGAAAACCCAGCAAGTTTTAAAAATGTGAAAAAATTGCAAAAACAAGCTCGGGGCAGAAAAAATCATGAAAAATGGCTAAGTCCTAGTCCTCGCAACAGTCGGGACATGAGGGACATCTGGACGCGAACCGGCCGAAAGGCCGCCAGGCGGTCTACGCAGCATTTGGGATAGTTGGGACGTCGAGACGCGTGGGACGCGGAAATCCGAACTGGTTGAAAAGTGGAAAAAATTGACTAATGTTGAAACAGCGGCCGGAGCAGATTGGGCGAAAAGTGCACAAAGTACGCAAACCGCCCGAATCGTCCAAAACAGGGAACTACAGTTCGGGATAGTTGGGACAAAGGGATGCGGAGGACATGAAAAGGTGAACCGGCTGAAAAGTGAAAAAATCGCCAAGTTTTGTTTGGGACATCTGGGCCGTAGGTACGCGAAAGATGCGGATCGGCCGGTTTGGCGCGGGTAAGTCCATTTCGGGCGGTTCGGAAAAATTTGTCCCAGGCAGTCCGGGACAGTTGGGACAAAAGTGCATGGAGGATGTGAACCATCCGAATCGTCCAAAACAGAGGAATTTCGATCGGGACATCCGGGCCAAAGGGACGCGAGGGACGCGAAAAGCCGAAGCGGCCGACAGCAAGGAAGAAAAGTCAACGTTTGACCGTGAAACTTCAAACAGCCATAACTTTTGACTCCGAGCTCCGATTTTCACAAAATTGGACTTTCTGATTTATTATTTTTAATGAGGGTAGATATATTTAATTAAGAGAAACATATTCGGCTCTAGTAAGTTAATGCTCATTCCCACAAATGACGAAAACACTGCTGGACCCAAAATAGCTTCCCTCACTCGTAAGGCCATAACTTTTGGATTTCTCAACGAAATCGCACAAAGTTGGTACTGTTGGAATCGTGGATCTGAGACCAACACAAAAAAATCAAGAAATTCTGGATTTTATGAGATATTGATTGAGATTTTTAACAAAACATGGCCGGGTTCAGAACAATATTTTATTTGGTAGCGTGGAGTGCAATTAAGAGGCATGGTCATCCTTCTTTCTGCTTTGTAGCACATGGGACAGTATGGAGAGCCTTTTACAAGTAATATATAATCATTTCACTCAATTTAATGCCTCTTATAGGTGGTTGAAGGACAGATTTCGGGATTTCCATTTCCCCTTCTCTTCCCCTTCTCATTTTTTCTATAAATTGGAGTGTTGGGCTCATTGTAAAAGGGGGAGTTCTTTGTAGAAAAGCTTTGTCAAAATTTCTTTGTGAAGCCAATGTGCTGCAGGTCTTTGTAGTGGACTCCTTGCATGGTGATCCAGGCCCTTATCTTGTAATAGATTGAACTATGCATATCATGAAGCAATAAAATACCAGTTTGTGGATGTATCTTCCCCTGCTGTGTTTTCTTGCATTCTTCTTTCCCCTTTAATATTTCTACAAGAATATTGTGTCTATTTTTATGTTCTTGCAGGGATCCATTATCATTGTGTATGCTTGGGATATCATTTTGAATGCATTTTGCTAGATTATGGAGAACTGTCATCACCTCTTCTACTGTGTACTTTATTTCAGTATTTCACGCATTTGGAGAATACTCTCACACTCTCCTTTTCTGGTGTATCACCACTTTAGTGTAGGATTTCATTTTGTGTATTCTCTCTCCCTGGTCCCTTGAAAATTTAGATTAGAATAGTTAGCTTATCCTGCATTACAGTAGATTGTGGTAGGTAGTTTAGGAGCAAGAACCAGCTTTCTCTTGAGGTCTATCTCAAGTAGCAATTCCCACAACTTGGAGATAGTACCCATGTTATCCAATCACACCGTGAGTTCAAGTATATGCATAGGGTCCTGTGATTTGGTGATAACATGTCCCTCTTATTTGTTATATAGGAAGAATGAGTGAGAGAAAAGGAGGAAAAATCCAACCCTGTTATAACCACTCCGAAGAAGCATTGAATTCCCTTGCCACAATGATGGGTCTCACTGCAACACCCATGCTCCTGTCACTGTTCCTTGTTGGGCAAGAAGTGAAACCCATTCTTCATCATGGTGGCAGGTGGGAGACTTGAAGGCCTCGAAAAATGGCAGAGTAGATATTAATGGCAGAAGGTAGGTAGTAGGTGTTGAGATCTCTAAAACATCCCTTCTCATTTGATTCTGAGCATCTGATCGAAAGATATGGCCACTTGAAGGGGCTTCAGATCTAAACTTTGTTCATGCATATCCATGTGGTGGACTGCATGTCTCAAGGTTTCTCCCATTCCTCTACACTCTTGAAGTTGTGCCAAAGAGACACATGGCGATTCTCGTGGCCTCGCTTTCGATTTCCTTTATATTCTTCCCAAGCTCCCATGTTGGCAGAGAAACTATACCTGACCTAAGAAACGTGGAGAACTAGAACATGTTTGAGTCTTGGCTTTTGATCTCCTTTTTGAATTTGTGTGGACGTGACATGTGGAGGCCTCCGAAGCTTGTCCCGAGCTTGGAATTTTAAATGGCGGGTGTTTCCTTTTAAGACCTGGGACACGTGGAGGGCCTATTATTGTTTGGGATTAGCCTTTGGGCCACACCTTTTGAATTTGCACTGTTGAGGAATGTGGCACGTTCCACTAACCCATTTTTTTCATTTTGTTTTGGCTAAGTCTCTTTTGCTTGGCGGGGCCATATGTCTTACCCTAGACATGTGGAGGCTCGGTGCACATTCAGAGCCCACTGTACATTTTTTATTGAGGTTTCATCATGATGGCACATGGCTCCTTCCACTATCCTACCTCTTTTTAGACTTTTCAGGTGACCACTTCTACCTTTTTGGGCTCTGGACATGTGGCGATCCTACACTCATTGACAACCGCCTTTTAGGCTTGACCTTTGAAGATGTGTCGTTGACGCATGTGGAGAATTTTCATTACCTTTGTACTTAGTTGATTCATTCCTTCTCCTTTTTCCATTCCCTAACTACGTTGCGGGTTGGTGCATGTTTGAGTCTCTCTTTGGGCTATGCCTTTTAACTTGTTCTAAGATGACACACGACTCTTTCCTCTGCTAAGAGACTTTTTAACTACTCGAATCTACCTCCTTTTCAAACTTGTGACACATGGAGGCTTGGCACTTTTTTACAGACTATCTCTTGGGTCTCACTCCTAAAGATGCACAGATTGGATGTGTGGAACCGTTCGCGTGTCTATTCTTTACTTAGCCGATTTTGGTGATGATACCCCCATTTTAGACCCTAACTACGTGGTGTGGTAGCAGATTGATTACAATCACCTTTTGGGCTTAACCTTTGAAGATCCAATGTTGAGGTATGTGGAGGCCTCCGCTAACCTTGTTGTAATTAGCCATTTCGAGCCTACTCCTCCTTCTTCATTTTGGGCTGGGTCCCTTCTATTTATTTAGGACCAACTTTGTTGGGTTCTGACATGAGCAGAGTTAGCACTGGTTTGGGGTATCCACTTTGGATTATCCCCTTGGGATTTCACCGATGAGGCACGTGGCTCCTTCATGCTTGTTTGGGAATAACCTTTCGGTCTTGGCTTTTGGAGGTGCATCATTGAGGCACGTGGTAGCTTCAGTGGATTTTCTTATACTTAGCTGATTTGGGCCCGAGTGGACGTTACCTTTCTCCATTGTTCTCTTGTACACCTCTGGTCTCTTCGAATGTTTTCTCCTTTTCTGACCCTACCCCTTCATTGGAAAATCCACCCACCTCTTGATTTGGGATCGATTATGAGCTCGCAGGACTAGACCAACCCTTTGATTTTCTCCTATGCAGGGCGTGTTTGATTAATTTTTCCTAAGGGGAAAAATTGGTCAATATGAATCTTATATTTTTATGAATGGTATTATAGATTTCTATGCTTTCCACTTTTTGTAGGTAACTATAAGTCATCATGAAGTTGTGTAATCAAGTGAAACATAAAATGAATGAAAATTTGAATATCATAAAGCACATATGAATTTTTATATTCTAATTGTCAAAGGGTGAAAAAGTAGAATCATGATTTTATAACTTGACATTTTTGCTATATAAAATTTCCACAATCTTGTTCCAACTCGGTGTCCAGCTTCCCAAATTTATAGCAAATCATTTCTATTTTTTAATCTACATTTTCCACTTGTTTTCATAGAAATATCACCTCTTCCTTGACCTATATAGGTAATTATTCATCTCATAAAATGTCTATTTGAGATATCACTTTTACATTCCTCAATCATTATAAGTGTTAATGCTCATGAGTATTATGGAAAAAAAGATTTTATTAATTGATTCTCTGGAAAACATGCCAATTTATACAAGCCATGAAATGGTTCACACATTTAAGGAATGGTTATGAACCTACCACCTACTAGATCACTATAACTGATTGGAAAAACATTTACAATAATGTAATATTTATCTAGCATCCCCCATATTAAACTATTTTTATAAATGTACCCCAACACAGTTGAAATTTAATTATACGAAGAGACTTTTTGAGTATATATTGTATCTAAGAATATATTCGGTAGTACTAGAGATATACATGGTGGTTAAATACATCTTATCAAATTTAGTGACATTTAACCTCAATGTGATTTATTATCTCAAGGAAAATATATTTTCACAAGCTTCAACAAACCTTGATTCTCACAATGAATGATGGGTGCCTCTTCTTAAGGACTACCGATATCACCAAAAAGGCAACATAACCAGATCACTTCACATAGAACTCCTTGTGTGGAACAATATTCTACCTCGGTGGATGAGAGAGAAATAATATTTTTGATCTTACTAATTCACAAGATAGGTCAAGACGTAAGATAAAAAATATAACCTGTAGTTTATTTCATGTAATCAACAAATCCATCATAATCTAAGTCTTTATATCCCTCGCAAGAAGAATTGGGAGTTATTATGGTACTCTAGACCATATTGAATTATACCTTAGACATATATCAACACATTCTTCATTGATACCCAATGACATTTCTTTGTATCCTACATGAATATGGAACTATATCTAACTACAAATAAAATGTCTAGTCTAGTATATGTCAAGTAAATGAGACTCCCAATGATTTGTCTTTTATGAGTACCATATACTTGAGGTAAATCCTAGAATCTAGAAATTTGAAAACCTTTTTACATTGGAGACGACATAGGTTTACAATCATACATACCATACTTTTCTAAGAGTGTCTTCACGTTTTTCATCGGGAGATAAAAATATGATACTTTTTATTCCATATCTCCTAGCCAAGAAATTAGTAGAGTAGCCCAAAATTTATCATGTTAAAGGATTTCTTCAAATCATTCTTAACATCTTTGACAAGATTTTTTGAACTTACTTTGATGAAAATATAATCCACATACAAATAAAAATGACAATATCCATGCCTCTCTTTTTATATATAGATTTTAATCGGAGGGGATATGATTGAATCATTACTAAAATAGTTTATCATCTATTTTAATGTACCATTCCCTAGGTGTTTGTTTGAGTCCATAAAGAGACTTAATTTAAAAAAATACCTTATGAGGATGTTTCTCATTGAAAAATCCTTTTGGATAGGTCATGCAAACTTCTTCCGTTAGATCACAATCCAGGGAATGAACTTTTTATGTCCATCTCACAAATTTTTCATCCTTTTTGATGCCATTGCATAGAAAAATCTGATGGTTTTGATATTTGTAATTCTTTCAAATGTACCCTTATATCCAATTCCTTCCAAATAAGTATATCCCTTTGCAAATAATTGTATTTTATACTTTACGATGGATCCATCTTCCTTGTATTTTGTTTTAAATATCCACTTGTAGTCAATGGAATTATTTCCTACAAGTAGATCAACAAGTTCCCATGTCCAATTCTAGATCAAGGAATCATATTCTACATCCATGTTCTTCTTCAACTCGCTTACTGATTTCCTTATGAAATTTAATGGGTTTGGTATTATAAACCACTTTGAACTCATGAGTGATACATTTACGTCATTTCTCATTTTTGTTCTCATTCTAGCTCCTATTGAAGTATCTTGAAGATATTTCAGGTCAAAGTACCTCATGGATCTTTGGACCCACTTCAGATATCGATGTTATCATTGATGTGAGAAATTAATTTCCAAATTACCAAGATAAAAAAATTAATTCTCTGAGTTACATCCCACAATTATTATGTGAAAAGTCCTCTTACTCATCTTTTGACCGTGAGAGAAATCTATGAGAGGAGGTCGTTACTAACTTTTCTTTCTATGACAATGACTCAAATTATGACTCATCATGTCCCACATCTCTACTCCCATATATCTTCTTTGTCTCAAGATCGATGAGATGATATGGTTTTTCGGTAGTCTAGTACTCCAAAATTATACACTTAAGTGTCTTTACATCAATAATATTCCAATTCTTATTCGGGACATGCCAATATGGTGTATAAGAAAATAATCTCATATGATAAATCAAAGGATTATGATTAATCCGTAACTCTTCTTCTTTATTTTCTTGCAAGATATTTGTAGGTGTCTAGTTTGAAGATATATAGTTATCTAGACTTCTTTTGTCAAAAATATGTTCTCCAACATCGTAATAGAATGAATGGAACTAGGTATCTCCATGACAATAAGATTAAGTATTTCTACAATGTCATTTTTTTGTGGAATATAGGTGGCAATCGATTGTTTTCATTATGTCGTGCTCCTTCAAGAATTCCAATAATTTATTTGAAATGAATTCCCCCCATCCATCGAGATGAGGAAAAGAAGTGGCTTCTCAATCTTCTCAAAAACACACTTATAGAAGATCTTAAATTTGGTAAATGCTTCACTCTTATTTTGTATAAATAACACCCATGTATTGTAAGAATAGTTATCAAGAACAATTAGAAGTACAGTAAATCCTTGAAATGAAGAAGGAAAGAGTCCACATAGATCGGTATGTACAACCGCAAGACAGCTTCTTGGTATGGATGTTACTTAACTAGAATGGATTATGATGTTATTTTCCTTGTAGATATCAAGGACAAAGAGATAATGAATGGGAGCGGAGGAATTTGTTGTAATATATTCTTATAATTGAGTTGATAGAAGGAGTATGCAGATATGCACCCATATCGACAATTCCTCGAGTTTAGTGGATTCTACCTTGAAGGTAGATAAAACAAATAAAAAGGATGAAAATTCATTTAATATAAATAAATAATCCTTGTAAAAATATCTAGAAATTATCCTACCTTATCGTGATATCAAACAAGATTTTATGCCTTTCTAAACCTTGAAATCGCCTTGAGCTTGTGATTTGATATATGAGATACAAATTTTTCTCAAATCATAGATCACCTTCATGAGAGTACAACTTCCCATCTTGAGAGGAGTGATGAAATTTCCTATTGAAATTTTTACACTCCTGAAAAAATGGGAAAATCAAAACTTATTTGCATGCGAAGTCATTGATGTGATGGACCTAACTAAGGGGAAGACATATAGTTTTCTTAATGTTTTGAGTTGTAGTAAGTGAATCAACCAAAAAAATGCAGCTATAAGTAATGTTGCAGAATCCAACACCTCACATATTTTTCCTTTCCATGTTCGTCTTGATCAAAGTTGCACAAAATTCCCAAAGAACTAAATTACAACCTTGATAAAGGCATGACTAACTAGAGACCTGAGGATTTAGACTCAAAAACAACAAACATAGTTGTTGTTTGCATGGCTGAAGGTACATTATCAGTTACAGGTACATTAATTTCTTGTTATTTCTTTATGTTTGAATGAGATTAATTATGTTTTGAGTTGTTTAGTTCATTCCAAAATTATCATTTACAATAATCAAATGCAAAAGGAAATAAACATATACAATGCATAATCTAATTTTATTCATTCATAAAGAAATACAAATAATAAATTTCATTTCATTTATTCATGAAGAAACTCAATGTTTCCCACATAATCCGTGTGATGTAACTTATGAATATTGAAGAAAAAGATAGATGTACATAAATTTAAAAGAAAAGGAATATAGAGAAAACTCATCATTGCCTTTTGGGTCTTCTCTTGATCTTCATTATTCTAGTTGCATCATCTTCATCTTCATCTATGTCATCTAGTTCCATTAATGTAACTTAGAAAAGAAAGAGAAAATATGTTTGTTCTTGAGCTCAGGTTTTACTCTATATGCCTATATTAATAGTTTCATGAAAATGAATCAATTTAAGTCAACATGCATAATGTACATCAAAACTAATACTCAAAACTAGGAAGTACTATCTTTTTTTATTAAAGGTAAATAGTTTTCGAAAGGCACTATACCCTTGAACAAAAGGGCTCAAAAGCTAGATTTAACAAAAAAACACTTTAAAAAGAGATCAAAATCTAGATAAAACCATAAAGCACAACAACAAAGAGAAATTTTCCAAAATCAAAGCATAAAACCAATAACCCTATATCTAGAAAATAGCTAGTAGACAATGACTTCACAACAACAAAAGCTTCTCAAAGAAGAACATACATGCCTACAACCTAGATATAATGATGAGTGCACATAGTAGGATAGGGATCATGCCTATTCTAATACAATGGAAGGTTTAGATTTAGTGTATCCCTTATTCTTCCTATCCACCACCTTCCATTCCTCATATTCATCTTCCATTGAGATTGGAAGAAAAATTTCAAATGACTTGATAGGGATGTGATTCTTAGCAAGGGCATGGAATCATAATCTATCACTAAATCAGCACCCTGAAAAGAGGATCTTGATGTTTCTTCTCTGTATTGTTCGGAAGCTCTTCCGAAACGGGTAATTTATATTGCAGGGGTTCCACTCCCGGTTTTGAATGGGGGATAATTTTCAAATGATCTAGTAAATATTCCTTCCACCATGTAGGATTTTCCTTGCATTTGAAATGTTCACATTCATCTGAAATATGCTCTTTATAAATCATCTTCGACATCTGAAATCTAATCCCCCATAGTCTATCCTTTGCACCCACTTCCTTTCACCAATTTTCAGGTGTATCTCCGTTAGAGGGCTTGAGAGGTGTCAATATCTACAAAAATTATAGCATAAGTTGTATGTGTTTGATGGGAGGTTTTATCATCAACTTTCATAGAAGATCCTAGGGTATCTCCTATGGCAATGAGGTAAGATCTATTCCAGAGCTGTAATGGAAGTCCTGACAATTGTATCCAGATAGGGTAAATATCAAAGGAATATTTGAGGGGGTCAAAATATGGATACCATATCTTGAACATGAGTCCATGTTCTCCCCAAACCCAATATTGATTAAATATTAAATCCTTGTCCTCCGGGGTTTCAAAAATAATAATTAAATATGATTTAGCACATGCGTAAAGTTCAATGTTACCCTTAATCTTGTTTCTCCATATTTGTGAGATCCAATTGTGAAGCTGAAAGAGCTTAGGCAAAAACTTGTGAAACCTACAAATGAGTCCAAGATGAGATAGATTTTACTCCTTGAGCACCTTTTGCAGTAGATCCTCTTCTATCTTCAACACATGAGTATTTTGTGAAAGTGTTAATGATGTGCCTACATTTCTATCATTCTCGACCATTTGGATACCACTTAAACATAAGATTTGGACCAATTAGATACGATGTCCTAATCCTCCTAGTTGAACTATCTAGATGTAGAAGGGTTTCCTATATCTATGTGATTAGAAGCATTTGTATGAGGGGAAGGGTATATATTTTTCTTTTTCTAGTTTGGTGGTCCTTGTAACCACTAACACAATCTCTCCGAGATGAGGCACCCTCCCTTGCAGTCACAATCTTTCCATTAATATTTCCACTTGTTAGGAACTAGAGAACAAGTATGCGGAAACAATTCCTCAATTAACAAAGCAGTAGGAAACTATATAGCAGAAGTATACATGTAGAAATATAACAACATAAATAAATAATGCACAAAAGAAGACAAGACAAGATTTAACATGGTTCACCCAATGTGGGCTAAGTCCACCAAGAAAATTTTCATATTTTACCATCAACAAGAGTAAAAAAATCTCAAAGTCTTCTCTCATTTATGAACTCACAACAGAATTCCAAAGATGCTAAGCCACATCTAAACCATAATTGACACCCAATTTCTTAACCTTGATCACTCTTGATCACCTCTTGATCACTAAGACTCAAGGCCTCTTGAACACACAAGATATATTCAAGATAACCTAACACCTCTATTTATAGGATTATAATTCTTTAAGAATTCCAAAATCCGACCCTAGAAGTTTAAAAGTTGTGACCTTTCATCTTCCCATGGCTGGAAAAGAAACGGTCATGACCTTTCATCTTCTTGATTCGAACTCCAGACTTCAATACTGATTTGAGAAGACAAAAATAGGCTCCACACCCCAACACCTCCTCCCTTATCCTTTAGTAAAATGTTAGGGTTTCGATTCTCTATGTCTTCCTTTCCTTGATCAATACAAATATATGAGTTACAAGGGTTAACAACACCTCTCCATGTGTTCCGATTTTCATTAAAGAAAATCCCAATCCAAGGAACTTCACTATCTTCATTTGAGGCACCATTGTTGGTCGTCCTGCTTTCCTTGAGTCACATTAGCATCACCATTCCCGTGTAAGGGAGTGTGGATGTCCTTTCCCCGCATTCTTCTCGTAAGGTTTTTCCTCTCACACAAGAGAGTCATGAAATTCATAAAAATCACATAAGAAGTACTATCTTACTGAAGCACATTAACATTCTAATAAATCATTATAAAAAAGAAAAGAAAACAAAGTCACTAAATAATATAAGGAAGGTGAAGCCTATTGTTGTCTAATTATTATTTTTAAGTGTCAAGGTACATGTTACAACCCGAAAGAGAACAAAATTCATGATTTAAATTATGTACTAACAAATATAGATTGTTTTAGCACATGAAACAAAAGAAAGGGGACAAAAGATAAATATATTCATGCCATTTCCCAATATAAAGTATAGCAAGTTGTAGCTTTAAAGGAAAAAATTGAATGAATAATACCGTGCAAATTAAGAAACATCAATGACTTATAGTTATAATTAAGAGAAATATATTAGTTAAGTTACATAATACATTTATGCACATCCAAAAGAATAATTTTCAAAGTGAAATTATAATCAAGATACAAGTACAATTTCTCTCAAGACTTCAACTTCAATTGTTTTAACCCTTCAAAATGGAATATGAAAAATAGTAAGTTCAAGACATTGGTTCATGTTCAAATATTCATCTACATGAGAGTCAAAGTCTTAGGATACAAAATCCTAGTTCAGAGGATCTAACATATAAAATCATATAGACTCAAGCCACTAAGCAACTTTAATCAAATCATATAACAAATCATGAGGTACATCTATTTCAAGTTTGAGAAAATATCGAGTTAGAAGTACAATCTAATTGTAAGATTCGAACTAGAACACTTAGGTTTATCCATTCAAATTCAAGACTATGTTATACAAGTGTTCGAGGATTTAAGAAACCTAGAGTGAATATCTAAGGAAAGTAAGAGTAACGGACATAATTTATCACAGCTTTCCTTAACCGCAAATAGCTTTCAAAATAAGCACAATGTGTTCAAACTAAAGCTACATAGGCACAAGTATCCAAGAGTTTCCAAAACTTGAAAATACTAACAAGATACAAGCCACATGTGCTTTTAAGTATACATGGTTCATATTGGGAGGAAAGAAAAGAATCCGAAGAAGTAACAAGAAATGCTTATTAAAACAACAAACATTTAGGAAATAAATAGTGCAATCTAAGTCTTTAGGTTTAGGAAAATTCCTTAGTTGTAAAGGATCAAAAGAGAAGGAGGATCACGGAGTCCAGGTCAAGATAAAGTATTCATTTGTAAAGTAAAAAGTGCAAGGAATATTACAGAAAGTAAAATAAAAGCATTTAAGTTACAGAAGTACAAGTTCGAGTTTCATTACAAAAAGGGCTACCTTAAGTAGCTGATTTGTTGATCAAATTACTTGAAAAAAATGAATTGAAAACGAATATAGCGTACTTCCATTATTGCTAGAGTTCCTTAGTGTAGTTTGAATTAGAAGATTGCTTTAATGAATTACGTAGAAATAAAATTGTAGTATATCTTTGAGAACATAAGAATGCATTATTTCTAGTATCTATGCAAATAATTTTCCAGATGCACATTGAGAAAAAAGAGATAAAGAAACAATATCATCAAGTCTAAATTAGATAAAGTATGCCAATAAAGTCTTAAAAGAAAAGAAGTAGATCTTCAAGAACATCAAGGTATTCAAATAATGAGTGATACCATCAATAAGTGCTGAAAGTACATATCAAGAAACTTCTATCAAGATTGAAGCATAATTAACAAAATGGAACTATTTTCATAAAAGTTCATGGCAAAGAAGTGATGAAAACACACTATTTTAGAGAATGAAATTTATTTAATGGCATCCAAAAGCTATAATTGAGCATAACTACAAGAAATCCAAAGATTCAATATTCCATTAAAAGCATGTTATAGGTATCATGTAATGGACTACAAAATATGCGAGTTTCAAAACTATAGTTATAAAAGGAGAATGTGAAAGTCTTTTTGCACTGACATTTAAGCATGTTTTTGATAAAATCAAGCTAGGCAATATACATAGCTCAAAAATACGAGAAAAATAGTGGATCTGCGCAAGTAATGGAAATAATGTGACCCACAATGTAAAAATTATAGCTTCAAATATCTTTTAGTCAATGTTTTGACGATGGAATGTGAGATGCACTTGTCAACAAACCTTTAGGCCAAGGAGAATGAGTTTGTAAACAATGGAAAATATAAAGATAGAATTCTATGGTCACTTGTAAAACTCAAACCAAGCTAAAGGAGCTGTTATAGAGAGGTTGGGTATAGAAATCAAAACCCAGAAGAAAATTCATAATAGTGGGGTATTCAAAAGTAGAAGTACAGGATTTATGATCACCCATTGAAGATAGAGAAATAACTTATTATTATGAGCTACAACATAAAAATTTAAGGATACATATAAAGAGAATGGTCCATATTTTCACGTCCTTATGAATTTTCCAAAAGTTTTATATAAAATTTTAAGGGTGGAATAAAGAACTTATGAATTTTTGATTGAATCTTCAAAACCCGGAAGAACAAAATGATCAAACACGAAAAGAAAAGACTGGAATGACTTATGAACTCGAAATATCTAGAAAACAAAGAGAAAAAATAATTTTGAAGTTCAAGCTATTGAATTCATAGAAAAATGAAAATGAAATAGTTATGGCTCTCGAAAAAAAGAGTTTTCCTTTCCTTCATCTAATAGATAATATCCATATCAAATAGTGAAAAATATATGCATAAAATTGAGAGTAATAGAGAGCTCGAGAAGTCTAAAATCAATGGCCAATTTTTTTACAAAGAATCCTAATGGGTTAAGAATGATAAAGAAACCAAGTATTCACACTCACAAAGCCTCAAATAGGGTAAAAATGCATAGAAAGAAGCTCAAGAGAATCAACAATAATGCGGTAATAGAAAATTGTCCGGGGCTTCTCCACTAAAGAGATTAAGTCATAATGACCAAAATGATTACGGTTAGATTGTTTTATCTCACCAACCAAACCAAAAAATTACACAAAAATTAACCTTAGTCAGGTTGAGGTACAAAATTTGATGACAGAGATCAAAAATACAAAGATATATGGTGTACAAATTGACCATAACTCAACCACAATGAAACCATGTCACCATGAGTTTGATAATCGAAAACCTTTATATCAAAAGGACAAGGATCTATGGTTCTATTTCAAACTCAAACATGATATGAAAAGTACCAACATGGCAGCTAATGGTTAAAACCTAACTTTACCACAATTACTCTATCCAATGAAAAATTAATGAAGGGTCGAGCCAATGTGAAAGGGTGATATGAATATTTAAAGCACAATGAGTAAGGTTTTAAAACCTTATAATACTTATGTTACATGTCAATAATAAAAAACACAAGGTCAACAATGTGATCATCATGCCATAGTTCCGAGAGGCCAGTCAACAATCAAAGACCATGACACATGACCCAACCACATAAGAGAAGATGTTGATTAGTCGAGAAGACAAAATATATTTTGAAACATTATTACCACCAATAACTAAGTTATAAATCCTTAAATTTTTCAAAAAAACATGTGCATGGTCGAATAAAATAAGGGGACCGAACACATGGTCTATACTGGGTGGTCGTATGATTAAGGTTATTTAACCTTAGTACTATGACATGCCATGAAATATTCGGTTGACCAAAATAATCAAATAAATGATTATTAGTCCCACATAAAATTAAACCCCAATGCTTATGTTTTTAATGAAGATCAATGATCAAGAATGGGGGTGTTAATGATCAATTGATTATTATTCAAACTATTATACATTACATGCTAAATTCAAAACCATGTAAATATTTACCTTAAAATTTCGTAAGAAGAAGAAAATTCATGGAAGGAAGTCAACATCGCATTAAGTCACATGGATTAGTGAAAGCGATAGTTTTAGAGTTACCTTTATTTTTAACAAAAAAATCCTTATTATCTAGAAAAAGGAGGAATTATTATTTTGCACATGTGCACAAGTGGTCCCCACAGAAGGAGATGGATGCCTTTTTCTAGGTATTGAAAACCAGAGGCATTATCTTTGCACAAGAGTGTATTTTTCATATCTTCATAAGAAGACAAGTATCATTGCAAGTGAGTGAATATTAAAAAGGAGTTGGACATCGATCTACCGAACATAATAGCTTACATGCACATTTGAGAAGACTTGTGCATCAAGTTAGGGCAATTATTAGCCAAAATATTCACCCAAATTTATTCATTGTATCATAACTAGATAAGTCAATCTACACTTGAGATTGGATGTATTTTATGATTTAAATGGTTATTTATGCCTCGTGTAACAACATGCCTACTTTAGGATTTTATTTATTGATAATAAAGGTTAATAATAACATTCAAGTGTAGTTAGGACTTAATTTATTTTTAGGGGATGGGGTGAATAATTTTTCTATTTATTCTGTGCATTTGAAAAGCACAAGTATGATTATGAGAGAAGGACTTTTGTATTGAGAGCTATAGCAATTTACCGTTTTTTCCTTGAATGAGATCCAAAATTTGTCTTTCCAATACTTTGCGGTGGTGTGTAAAATTTAATTAACTCTTGTAAATGTTAGTTCCCTAAATTAATTAACTTACCTTGCTACACATTTGGTGTTTCTATATAGTCCTAGTGTGCATGTTAGCTATTGTGTTGTTGTGATTTATCCCTTAAAACACAAGTTTTTGCCTTAGGATCAACCTAGAACCCATTGTATCGTGTTTAATCAATCTGCTTTCTCGAATCATGCATGTTTCTTAGTGAAATCCCTCAACAATTTGGGTGTATCACCACATTTAAATTTCATTTACAACCTTCTATTTACCCTTAAACCCCCAAAATAATTAGATTTAGGATACATCAATAAGGAACGGCCTTGTAATCCCATGCAGACTCACCTCAACATAGGGATACCCATAGCCTTGAGGTGTTTCCATTTTATGTATGGAAGTTGGGGAAAAGAAAGCTTATAACCCCTATTTTTTCCCTCAATCATGGAACAATTCTAATAGATAACAATTTTTGGCATGCCCAATGGGACATAAATCAGATTTGTAAAAAGAAATAACACTTTCAAAGTAAATAGATGTAGACATCCATTAATAATTAAAAGTAAATCATTTTGCGACTCCATAAGGCCAATTGCATACCATTTTTGTTGCATGTTCGACATCTAAGGTGACTACAAGATCAACAATATGAGGGCTTCATCACAATTATTTTTCTATTCCTTTAAATTCAACAAGAGGAAGAAGAGTTGGCAATACCTTACCCTATAACAAACCCAATTTCGATAACCCTCATCCCCTTACTTCACCACATATTAATATTTTTACAAATCTCAACGATTCCAATGGCTCATACACAACCACCACAACCACCTAGAAATTGTGTACCTTTCAATAATGATAGGCCCTTAATAACTCCTATTTATTAGGACATACATGTTTCTTCCTTAAAAGGTTTACCCTCATTTACTTGGTGTAAAAGATGTCAAAATCCTACTTGAGCATTTCAAATACATTGCATCCCTTTGTTCGGTTCATACTATCAATCATAAAGATTTAGGTTTAATACTCTTAGACATTTAAAGGACAAGGCTTAAAATGGTATAGAAATTTACCAAGATGGATTATAACAACTTGGGATGAATTGGGAGATCAATTACATAAATAGTTTCAAGATAATTATTATCATTTATCTCTCATAGAATAGTTTTCCACAATAAATAGATCTCCTCACAAGTTTATGACTGGTTTTAACATCATATTTGTAAGAAAATGGGAAATATATCTAGCCATTGCTAAGCCTCAAGCTGATCATACATTTTTATACTATCTCGAGCCTTAAACAATTATATTGGATCTGTGATAAAGTGTATGGGAGGAACTACACTTCTAACAACTAGTGACAATGTTGTTAGAACTAAAAACAACCTTATTCAAGATGGTAAATTGGATCCTTGGCCCTTTGTGCCCATTATAGCATATTTAGCACTTATTTTGTAGCCTATTACCATAAGAGCCTCTCATGTTACAACACCTCAAGATGACATATATAAGAACGTGCATAATTATGGGAATGAAATGAAACCTTTAAAAAAGTAGTTAGCTCGAGTCTAGTAGGCCTTCTCAAGCAACTTATCAAGTATAATAGGCAGCCATACTAGCAAAATCAAAATTATAGGCAGCCTTATCATCAAAGCTACTTTGATCCTAAAGCTACTAGTTCATCTATAGGTGTTGTACCGAGTTAATATGGCTATAGAAGAGTGGTGTACACCCTACATTTAGTCTAATTTAGATGTTAATTGTCAAAATGCATTCTTGAATTTGAGCCTTGTTGCCCAACCACAATCTAAAACTCTATTCGTGACTCAAATTGATAGTGGGCAAGTGAGATCCGTAGATTCAAAAACAACCCGAGTAGAAATTAGTTAGTTTTAAAGAGGAAGATTTTATTGCATAGCTTAAAACTAGAACTCAAAAAGGCTTAAGATGAAGACAAATAGGAAAAAGGACTTGTTTGACCTACCATTAATAGAAAAATAGGAAAGACTCATGTTTCATCTTCATAAACAACAAGAATTTCAATCCCTAAAGAGAAGAAAAAAAACTAAAACCAGATCCCAGATGCTTATTCATTCCTCCGATTTCTAAAGTCGTAGAAGAAAAATCAATTTTTGCTAAATCTTACACTAAAATTCTTACACCTTCATTTAATATTATCGAGGCTATGAAAAATCATAATATAAGTATTTCATTATGGGATTCCTTGAGTATTTTAAGACAACAAGATTTACTTTCCCATGAACTTGCTAAGTTACCAATTTATTCAAAACCAGTAGAGAAAGAAGTTCAGAAATTTCACATAGTTCTTGGTACAATTGAGAAAAATAATATGAAAAAGTTAATTACATGGTACAATAAGTACTGAATTCACATGATATTAAAAATCCACCACCTGTTTATATTTCTCTAATTATTGGTGATCATTTATTTCACAACCTTGTATGGTCGATAGTGTTGTAAACAACACATTTATGCCCGAAACAATTGATGAAAAGTTATGCCTACGTGATGAGCCAACAAAAAAGAGTATATTACAGATTGATGGGATAGTAACCAACACATTGGTAACATCAAAAATTTGGAGGTAATATTACACGCTTGTCCCAATGTTTTTATTTTACAAGATGTAATTGTTGTAGATCTACCTCCCTATTTTATTCTTTGTTTATCAAGAGATTTTACAGCAAAATTAGGTTGTTATATTTCTTTGGATTGGTCATTTTTTTCTACACTATTAGGTATGGAACTAAAATTACAAGAATTCAGAACCTCTAGCTAAATTCCATATTGAACCTCACATTGCAAATGTCACAACAAATTATGAAGCAATAGATAAGATTCATTTTGATGTTACATCACAAATTTCTACATTATATGGTGTCTCTAACTTTTTATGTATGAAAAATTTAAAGAATAACATGTTTATGATCCCTACAAAGAAGTATAAGGATTATTCGGTTTTTAGTGTATTCATGAGGAAGAAACACCTATCCTTTTTCTCGTCCAAACCAAAAAAATACTGATAAAGGCATATGGTAACTTCATTTTGGTGGTGCTAAGAAAAGATAGGATAACATGCAAGTATGAAGTTGACTTATCCTTTAAATCAAAGGTATTGGTTAGCTCTAATTCTACAATTCTCATGTACTTATAGTGTAGCTAAATACGAAGTATATATTCATGGCGTACACCGGCCAAAAGATACGAATCAAGATGTTCCAAATGTATTGTGATTCGAATTAGTTATCAAAAAATTTAAGAACTATAATGTTTGTGAGAATTCATTTATGAAATAATATAAGTATAGAGTTTCAGATTTGATGGATGATTTCCAAGATTGTAACATCCAATCAGTCCCAAGAGCTGAAAATAAACTTGTAAATAGAATCACAATAGTTGGATCTAGTTATAAAGTGCTAGAACAGATGGAAAATGAAATAATACAACCTCGTATAAAGCTGATAATATAACCTTTACCTTTGATGATGAAATTTTTTTCGCAAGTTTTCGAAGATGAAAAAAATCTGTAGATTTTTGCAACAAGTAGTTTTTTTTTTTTTTGCATTTAATCAAGAAAAATTTCACCACCAATATGGTGAGCAAATATTACAAATGAAGACAAAAAGTTTACCACAAGGAATTTTCACTTTAGAATATATTTTTAGTTGTGATGATTAGCTCAAAAAGACAAAAGAATGATCTCAACACATGCTACTAATTTGAAAAGATTTTAGTTGATGAAGGTAAAATTTCTCGATTAGAAAGGAAAATTCCTTATCTAAAAACATTCTTTTATAATTTTATGCAAAGAATTAAAATATTTTTTTCTTGGAAAGACCAAGATTTGAGAGGATTTGACCCGAGCTTTAGTTTATCATACCATAGAATTACAACCAAATGTAAAACTAGTAAGGTAGAAGCAAAGGCCTGTAAATCTGAAAATAAAACTATTGATGAGGAAATAATTTTCTAAGTTGATTGAATAAGGTATTATATTTCCAGTCAAATATTCAAGTTAGGTTGTCAAACTTGTGCCTTTTCGGAAAACTAAAGTCAAAATCTAGCTGTGTGTGGATTTTCGTGATCTTAACAAATCGTTATTAAAATATCATTACGTGTTTCCCAATATGGATGATATTTTGAGAACAAGCTTCAGTTCGATAGGTTGTACCCTCTAGATGGTTATAGTGGATATAATCATATACTCTTGTGTAATTAAGATAGATACAAAACAACCTTGACCACAAAGTTATGTACTTATGCATATAAGAGCATTCTTTTTGGTCTTTCTAATGCCGTTGAAACATTTTAGAGTGAAATAGATATGGATTTTCACATTCTCTTAAATAAATTGATATTAGTTTATTTAGATGATGTTGCTATATTTTTAAATAATTTTGATGATCATCTTATGCATTTAAGGAATTTTTTTAGCTTTGCAGTAGTTTGGAATCTCTTTGAATCCCAAAATGTCCATTTTTTCAAAGGCATGAAGGTAAATTACTTGGGCATATTTTTTTCTAAGAAGGGCTTAGCTATTGATCCTTTCCCAAATGATGTAATTTTACATCTATCCCTAATTCATTACAAATTTTTCTTGGAAAAATTAAATTTTTTAGAAGATTTGTTCCTGATTTTACATCACCTGTTAAGACATTAAAATCTATGCTAAAGAAGAGTAAAGTATTCTCTTGGACTAGATAAGGAATAAAAGGATTTGAAGCCATTAAGTTGGCAATTTCACAAGCTCCTACATTAACAAATCCCAACTTTGACAAATACTTCATGATGTATTCACTTGCAGGAGATGAAAATATTCCAGTAATATTAACTCGGGTTATTGATGAGAATATATAACAACCCATTGCTTTATTTGGACAAATTTTACATGAATACAAAAAAGGCATACTTTTCTTGAAAAACAAGTAATTTTTGTAGGTAGAGGTTTGAAGAACTTGAAGTACATGCTTTTAAATAATAATGTTCATGTTCTATTTTCTCACCCAAGTGTTAAGGCATTCTTATTGAAAAAACAACCGAATGAGAAATGAGCAGTTGGATTATAAAGGTTATGAAGTATGATGTTGACATCCTTGGGTATAAAACATTTTGAGGAAAAGAATTATGTGAAAATTTTATTTCTGATATGGAACAAAAACATGATGTTGATTCATTACAACATGTTGTAATTTCATACCAACAACCTAAAATTTTAGTGCAACCTAGAAATCAATAACCAAAAATCAATCTGGAGGTTCGGGGATCAAGCTAGATGATAGTTTTGATCAATTACTTACAACATGGAACTTATCCATAAGGTATGGAAAAGAATAAAATAATATATCATAGATTTTAGGCCACACCTTATACTTTTATTAATGGGGTGTTGTTCAAGAAAGATATCAATGGAGTTTTAATGCGTTGTGTTGTTTATGATAGAGTGTGGCAATTAGTCTTTGAATTTCATGAAGGACCCACAGGAGGTTACTTTTTAGCACTTATTACAACTCTGAAAATTATCAAAGCTAGTTATTATTGGCCTAGCATATTCAAGGACTATTTCTAATGGATAAATAATTGTAAGAAGTGTGCATTCATAATTGGAAAAGAATAATTAGATTCGCTGCCCTTCTAGCCTATTTCAATGGATCAACCATTCGTGGAGTGGGTTCTTGACCTCATTGGCATGATAAATCTTCCTTTATCATAAGGAAACAAGTGGATCTAAAATTTCAAAAATTACTTTACTCATTGGATGGAAGAAGTCGCCTTTAAAGAAGGAAATGAGACTTCAATCTTTTCATTCTACAAAGATATTGTTTGTAGATTTGGTGTTCCAGAAACTATCATTTCTTATAATTCTTTGGCTTTTATTAGTGCAAAGGTAACATATTTGGTTGTTAAGGATGATATTTATCTGATTACATCATCTAATTATTACCCTCAAGGTAATGGATTAGCTGAAAGTACTAATAAAAAGCTGCTCAAGATTATCAGAAGAAGAACACTAAAAGACAACAAAGAGCTTGGTATCTAATGTTGAATTCAACACTTTGGGATGATAGAGTGAATCCTAAGAGATAACTTGGAATGTCATAGTACAAAATTGTTTATGGATGTGAGGTGAAAATATCTATTTAAATTGAGCTTCTTGCATTGTATTTATTACATCATATGGAATTATTTGAGAGTGAACCAATGTAGGTTCATTATATAGAACATATGGAACTATAAGAGCTAAGAGATTAAGATCACTTAAACATGGAGAATAACCAATCAAGAGCAAGTTTGATAAAATGGCTAAGCTCGTAATTTTTAATTAAGGAGATATTGTGCTGAAGTAGGATACAAATAGAGAAAATACAGGGAAGCCACATAAAGTTTGATACAATATGGAATGGTCCTTTCATGATTTAATCTTACAAAGAGCACAATGCATTTCATCTTTCAAGGCTAAATGGAGAGGAACTTCCCATTCCCGTGAATGGTATGAATCTCAAGAACTATTATTAAATCTCTTATAAGTTTTGGTTAGAGTAGGATTTCCTTTTAATAAGTATAGTTCATGTGCATTGTTACTTTCAATTTCAATATGAGCATTTATGCGGATGGTTTTGTTTACCATATCCTTTCCCAGCTTTAGTTTGTGTTTTAGAAGGGCCAATTTTTCAGAAAAGGGCAAGTTTTTGTTTTATGATTTTGACTCCATGACCAATGAGAAAGAGAAAGCCACTAGTATTAAATCTAACATTGAGCTTTCCCTACAGATCACCAGAAATGTTGACATTTTGACACGAATGCAAAATGGGCAACTCAAAACTTCATTTCAGATGGAAGGTATTGATGTGATGGACCTAAATAAAGGGAAGACATATGTTTTTCTTAATTTTTTGAGTTTCAGTAAGTGAATTAGCAAAAAAATGCATCTATGTGTGTTTTTGTAGAATGCAACACCTCATGTATGCTACCTTTCCAGTTTGTCTTCATCAAAGTTACAAAAAAACTCTCAAAGAACTAAATTGCAAGCTTAATAATAGAGGGAATAGGTATGAATGTGAGGAGTTGGACTCAAAAACATTCAACATAGTTGTTTTTTGCATGGATGAAGGTACATTATATTTTACAGTGGACAATAATTTCTTGTTATTTCTTTATGTTTCACCGAGATTAATTATTCTTTGAGTTGTTTATTTCATTCCAAAATTATCATTTATATTAATCAAATACAAAAGTAAATATACAACTTAAATACATAATTTAATTTCAATTATTCATAAAGAGATACAAATATAAAATTTAATTTAATTTAATTTATTCATGAAGAAATTTAATGTTTCCCACAATCCATGGGATGTAACTTATGACTATTGAAGAAAAATATACATGTACACAAATCTAAATGCAAAGGAACATAGAGAAAATCCATAATTTCCTTTTGGGTCTTCTCTTGATCTTCATTATTCCAGTTACATCATCTTCATCTTCATCATCTAGTTCTATCAATGTACCTAACAAAATAAAGATAAAAGATGTCATTTTTTGAGCTCAACATTTAATATGTGTGACTATGCTAATAGATTCATGAAAATGAATCAATTGAAGTCAACATGCTTAAGTTTTATCAAAATTGATATCAAACTAGGAATTACTTTCTTACATAAGAACATGAACATTCCTAGAAATCATGACAAAAGAGAAGAAAGAAAAGAAAGCCACTAAGGAATAAAAGTGAAGTTGAAGCCTATTATTTTGTAACATTTTTCTTAAGTGTGAAGGTACATGTTACAAAGAAAAGAGATAAAAATTCTTTATTTAAATTATGTACTAACAAATATATATTTCTTCACCACATGAAACTGGAAAAAGGGGACAAAATATAAAACTATTCATGTCATTTCCTAATATAAAGTACATCAAGCTAAAACTTTAAAGTTACAAAATTGAATTAAGAGTAATATGTAGATTAAAAACATCAGTAACTTATAGTCATCAATGATAAAAATAACTTATTTAAGTTACATAATATATCTATATACGGAAAAAGAATAACTTTTAGAGTGAATTGATGATGAAGATATAATTACAGCTTTCTCTCAAGGCATCAACTTCAATTATTTTAACCATTCGAATGGAATATGAAAAATAGTAAGTTAAAGACATTGGTTAATGTTCAAATATTCATCAACAATATAATCAAAGACTCGGATATAAGTTCTTGGTTCAAGAAGATCTAACACCTAAAATCATACAAACATGAGCCATTATGCAACTTGAATCAAATCATATAACAAATCATGAGGTACATATATTTCAATTTTGAGAAAATATCAAAGTTACAAGTGCAATCTTAGTGCCGTATTCTTAACTAGAACAATTAGGTTTATCCATTCAAGATTTAAGACTAAGTTATTCGAGTGTTCTAGGAATGAAGCAACCCATAGTGAATAGATAAGGCAAGTAAGAGTAACAAAAATATTTTATCACAGTTGTCTTAGCAATAAATAGCTTTCAAAATCAACACAACAGTTCAAACTAAAGCTACATAGGAACAAATATCCAAGATTTTCAAAAACTTGTAAATATAGTGAAGATACAATCCACATATTCTTTTTAAGTATACCTTATTCATATTGGGAGAAAAGTAAAGAAGCAGAGGAAGTAATAAGGTGTTACCACAAAAGAAAATCCATATAGAAAAGAAAGAGTGCAATCTAAATGTTTAGGTTCAGGAAAATTCCTTAGTCTTAAAGGATAAAATGAGAAGGAGGATCACATAGTCTAGTCAAGCTAAAATATTCATTTTCAAAGTAACAAGTTCAAGGTATATTACGAAAAGTAAAATAAGAGCATTTTAGCTACAAAAATTACAAGTTCGAGTTGTTGTTACAAAAAAATTGTTACTTTAAGTAGCTGATTTGTTCATCAAATAACTTGAACAGATATGGCTGTAAAACAAAGATGTCATAATGTTGTTACTCCTATAGTTCATAAATGTAGTTTTAATTAGAATATTGAATAAATGAATTATGTAGAAAGAAAATTAGAGTATATCTTTGAGAACATAAGAAAACATTATTTCTAGGATCTATGAATTTTTTTGTAGATGTAGATCCAGATAAAAGATACAAATTAACGAGATCACCAAGTCTATATTTGATCGGTATGCCAATAAATTTTTAATAGAAAATAATTATATCTTCGTATAGCGATTTATTCGAAAAGAAAGAGTACAGAGAATTACGAATATCCATTGAAGATAGAGCAAAGATATATTATTCTAAGCTATAACACAAAAATTTCTAGTTACAAATCAAGATGGCCCATATTTTCAAGACCTTTCAAAATTATCACAACATTTTCAAAAATTATTAAGGGTGGAACAAATAACTTACCAATTTTTGATTGAATCTTAAAAACCTCAAGGAACAAAATGACCAAGCACGAAGATAAAATACCTAGAAAGAGTTTTGAACTTGAAATTTGAAGAGAACATATAGAAAAAAATATTTCAAAGTTCAAGTGTCATTAAAGTCAACTAACGATGAAAATGAAATAGTTATGATGCTTGAAAAACAAGATTTTACCTTTCCTTCATTGAATAGATAATGACCATATTACATAATGAAAAAATGTATGCACAAAACAAAGAGAAATAGGGGGCTTGAAAAGTCAACAAAACAATGGCTTCCAATTTCTTAAAGATAAGCCTAATGGATTAATAATGATAAATAAACTAAGTATTCACACTCATAGATCCTCACACAAAGCTAAAAATGCACGAATCAAGCTCCAAAGAATCAACAAGGTGGTGGCCAATAGAAACATTTCCAGGCATTCACTTCTAGGGAGAGAAAGTTGAAAAGTGCAAAATGAATCTTAGGGTTAGATTGTTTTAGACCACCAACCAAATCACAGAGTTACAAAAACTTAACCTCAGCCATTTCGAGGTACAAAATTTGACGACAGAGATCACAAAGTACCAAGATCTATGGTGCATGCACGAATGACCATAACTCAACCAAAATGAAACCACGTCGGATGAGTTTGAAAATCAATGGCCCCGCAGATCAAAAGGACAAGGATCAATGGTTCCAATGCAAACGCAACCATGGTCTAAAAGTAACAATTTGGTGGCCAATGATCAAAACCTAACTTTACCATAATTAGTCTATCCACCAAAAGCAATCAAGGTTCAAGCCAACATGAAAGGTGGCTAGAAATATTCAAATAATAATGATTAAGGAAACCATATAAAACTTATGTCACATGCCAAAAATAAAAAACACTAGGTCAATAATTTAATCATCATGCCACGGTTGTAGAGAGGCCATGTCAAAAATAAAACACAATGCCACATGGCCCAAACCACATCGTGAGGAGGTGTTGATTAGTTAGAAGGTAGAATATATTATGAAACATTATTACCACCAATTATTAAGTTATAAATCCTTATTATTTTAAAAAAATGATGTGCATGGTCAAATAAAATAAGGGGACCCAATTGATAGTATATACCATGGGCAGTAGTATGATATGCCACGAAATAGTCGGTTGACCAAAATAATCAAATAAATGATTATTAGGCTCCTCATAAAATAAAATCCCAATGTTTATGTTTTCAAAGAATATCCATGATCAAAAATTGGGGGATAATAATCAATCAATTATTATTCAAACTATTATGCATGCGTGCCCAAGTCAAAACCTTGCAAATAATTACCTTAAAATTTGATAAGAAGAATACAACACATGGAAGGAGGTCGACATTAGTATGTCACATGGATCATTGAAAGTGATAATTTTTGAGTTACCTTAATTTTTACAAAAAAACTTACTATCTTCAAAAAGGACGAACTATTTTCTCACACATGTGCACAAGCGGTCCCCACAGGTGGAGATGAATGCTTTTTTCTAGGTATTGAAAACCAACAACTTTATTTTTGCACAAGATTTTATTTTTACATATCATCACAAGAAGACAAAAATATCATTGCGCAAGTGGGTGAATATTACAAAAGGAGTTTCATATCGGACTACGAACAAAATAGTTGGATGCATATTACGTAAGACATGTACATCAAGGAAGGGCTATTATTAGCAAAAATATTCACCTAAATTTATTGATTGTATCAAAATTGGATATGTTAAACTACACTTGATCGTGGATGTATTGTTTGATTTATAAGGCTATTAATGCCTCATGTAACAACATGCCTATTTTAGCCTTTTATTTTTTCATAATGAAGATTAATAATAGCATGCAAGTGTAGTTAGGACTTAACCTATATTTAGGGGCTTGGGTGAATTATTTATTTATTGTGTGCATTGGAAAATACAAGTGTGATTATGAGAGGAGGAATTTTGTATTAAGAGATGAAGCAATTTTCTAGTTTTTCCCTTTAATGAAAACCACATTTTCCTTTCCAATACTTTGCAATGGTGTGTACAATTTTATTAACTCTTGTGAATGTTAGTTTCCTAAATTAATTAGCTTACCTTGCTAAAAATTTGGTGTTTTTATATAGTCTTAGTGTGCATGTTAGTTGTTGTGTTGTTATTATTTATCCCTCAACAAACAAGTGTTTTCCTTAGGATCAAGATGAAACCCATTGGATCATGTTTAATCACTTTGTTTCTCATAATATTGTGTATGTTTATTAGTCAAATACCTAAAAGAAATTGTGTATCACCACATTTAAATTTTATTTACAATCATTTCTTTACCCTTAAAACCAAAAAAATCCAATTTAAGATACATCAATAAGGAACCGGACTTGGAATCCTGGATAATTACCTAAACATAGGGATACCCAAAGCACTGAGGTGTTTCCATTGTATCTACAGAATTGAGGGAAAATAAAGCTTGGATACCATAATATTATACATCAATTAGGGTGCACTTTCGAGAGATAACATTTCCTATTCCTTTATGTTTGCAATTCAATCTCAATCTCCATTAGGTTGATTAATCAATGAATCAAATAGCTTCATGTTTCCCTTCATTTGATTTTTGAAAACATAGAACATCAATCGACAAGATGTGATGGTTCAAATGTTTATGAGACTAGAACCACACCATATTTTTATGTACTACAATTTTCTTGTTTTGGGACATATTCATCTTATTCATCATCTACTTGGGTTGCGACATGTCCTTTCTCGCTTCTTTTGAGAGGAAACTACTTGGATTTGATTTAATCACCATGTCTAATTTTTTTCTCATCTCCACAATAACATTGTGTGTAGCTACTAAAAAAATAGTTCACATTATCGTGTGTATTCGTGGTATAGGTCCGACACCATCGATTCTCTTGTTGAGACTTTTTATTTTTTTGTTTCTTTTGTCGCTAATTTGGTGATGATTTATCTTGTTATCCTTTATGAGGGTTCTGAATCCTTTACTACCTCCGGATCATTGCTTTGTCCTTAAATTATTCGTACACTATCTCAATGGCTTCTTGCTACTATACAAATTTAACCAATTCAAAAAAGGTCACTATTATTGGTCACAAAGTGTTCCTTATTCTACATGGAAATCTAACCTCTAACTTGGACTAAAACAATGGTATTCCCTTTGATTTGTGGGAATATTGGGATGAGGGAAACCTCCAGAAGGGCTGGCTCCCTTTGATGAATCATTGAAAATCTATATTTTTATTGAGTTGAAGGTTAGATGAAAGTAAAACTAAAAATAATAAAGGTGATACACCAAAATTTGTGTGGAATCGGGCTTCCACAAGCATGCTTATTAGATGGATTTAGATCTCACTATTTCACTACATTCAATTTTAAATAGGATCTCGCATTAACTAAGACATTTAAAAAATACTTGTGTGATTGCAAAATAGTTAAATTCACTTGATGGAGGTGTTGTTAGGCTATTTGACATGCAAAGGAATAAAACATTCACTTAAACACACTAAAAACCTGCTTAGACACACTGCAATAAAGCTTCAGAATGGAGGAAAAATCAATCTCTATTGCTCAAAATGTGAAAATTATAGATATCTCTAGTATAATAGTGCAAAAATAGCCCTTCTCATACTTGTGAAATCCATGGACAGTATATAGGGAAAAAATTCCCACTCACCCGCAAAAAAACACCACCCAAAGTCATAGCTTTACTCCCAGTTCTATTTGGAGATGACTCCAAGAATAGCTCTACATGTGTCTAGTCAAACATGAGTTGACTTATCTTTACCAAGCCTTTTGCAAAGATTAAGGAAGTGTACGGGATTTTGAAAATACTAAGGTGATTTGCATGTATTATTAGCTAAAAGGATAATTTTGGACTCATCTGCTTTTCCCAAACCAAGGCACATGCTTCTTTGTCTTTACATGCAAAAGTGGATTATTTGTTTTTTCCTCCTTTTTGGACTGCATTGTGTAAAAACATAACCTTGAGCCTTTTAATCATTGGCATATTGACTTAATAATAGTCAGGCCCCTTAACCATGTTGGGTGACCCCTTTTATTACCCAATGATTAATTTATAAGGTTAAAACAATTATATGTATTTAAATACTTGTTCCCCATCCACAAGGACCCGACCCTTCACGATATGGTTCATGATTTTTTTAACCCTTGGGTGATCTACGGTTTCTAAGCTTTTGACACCTAAGCATGATATTTTTTGGGTCAAGTTAGTTGACTTTGTTGATGAGTTAAGGAGACAAAAACAAGTGAACCCTGACCTTTGGTTCGTTTTCACCTGAGATTCATCAAGATAGGGCTACTCTAGAAATTTTTTGAGTGGCCACCATTTTTACTACGTTGAAACTTTTCTAGGTAGCCCTTCTTATGTAAAAAAATATTTGTTTCAATCTGGATCTAGGCATTTTATGTACTCTTCTTCGGATCTCATTTAATATGTAATGGCAATATTTTTCTGGGCTTAGCGTTGCTTTATTACAATATGGATCATGCTCTGTGAATCACAAATCTCTATCCACCATTTATGAGTTAGACTACTTATTTGTGACTCGGGGCTATCCTTTTGAATTTGGGTCAAGCTCATTTTTAAGGGTTTTTATCTATGTTAACTTTTAAGTTTTCGTTTATGGCCCCGTTTTGCATCATTATTTGGTACGATCAACAATCTACCTACATGTCGCGATGATTATTTTTGAAGCTCTTGTTTTGTGCTTTTGAGCTTGAGATTATGTACTCTCTGATTATGGATGCTATTTTGGTGATTTTTGAGCTCTTTGGGTCATTTTTGAAACTTCTACACACTACAACTTGCAATTTCTCCCAAAATATTGCAAATGAAGTTTCAGATTTCACAATTTTAGTGCCAAATGAATGTTTTGTTCCTTGTTTGGTCGGGTATACAGTATGGAGCGGGTAATATTTTCATTAAATTCTCATAAAATTATGCTAACATATAAATTATAACATCCTTTCCTCATCCCATCATTTGTCTACTCGTATCTACATCAAATTGCCTTAGGAAGCCGAGTTTAAGTGACTCTTTCTAAAAATGTTTACTAGATGGATAGACTAGATGCCACGGAGGATGATGTGGGTCTCACTGAAAACTATTATTGTATCCCATTGGTATTGAATCTTATGGTTGTTAGCATGGGGCACATGTGATATTATCGCTAGGATAGTCGGCTCCAAGAGAGAGAGGTGTATGTAAAATATGCATTAAATATTTCTTTAATGTAGGAGTGGTTTGCATACATTGGATATTTAGAGGACCTCGATGATGACACACAAAAGGGGTTTAATTTGGTGTGTATGAGGGATGTTTGGATACCTAAAACTTTTAAGGTTTCCATTAATACTTTATCCTTGTGTATTCATTGAAAAGGAGATAGATAAAATACTTTATTTTTAGGGAGATAAACGATCGAATGATCAATTTAGTTGGAATGAGACACGATATCATGTACCTAAAATAACTTCCACAAGGTATGAGGATTGGGGGAATAGTCATTTAGCTACCTAATATTCATTGTGAGTTAGATATATGAGAGGTTCATGTCCTATTCTCATGTAATGGAAATACGATAAATAATTAATACTATTGCAAAAGAAAGCAAGGGACATGGATATGTTCATAGATTCAACATATCCGGCTAGTAATTTTGAAGACGCTAATATTATAGTAGAGTCATCCGTGGGAATGAGATGATATTTATTTATCAAGGTAGCATAAATGATGTGTTGTCCCCTTACGGGAAGGTCAATCATAAATTAGATAAGGTAGAAATGCATCTCGGTTATTTAGGTGTCATAATAGTTTAGGATAAACATTTCTTTAGGTCTTCTAACATTACCATTAGTCTAGAGAGGTGCATGAGAGAGAATATATGCTCAACATGGGTGGCTATGAAATGAACCTCTAGAACCATGGAATCTCTTAATATTAGATGAGTGAGGAATAGTATAACCTCAAAATATATTCCAAGGGATATATGGAGAAGTGCCTCGAACTAAAACATATTTGGAACAATAATACGTATAGTAGAAAATACATTTAAAAATCACATTATTCATGGTGTTAATGAAACAATGATATGGATGTGTATAGTTTTGTTACATATATATTCGGTAAGTGGGCTAGTTAAAAGGTGGGAAGATATGCTTTGAGGAGGACGTGGAAATATAGTATGAGGTCTCTAATTAGGATTCACCCAATGTGGTAGAATTTTCTATTGTATTTTTTTTTAATTTAATAGTTTTTGATATATTATTATGGTTTTCTAGGAAATTTCTAAATCTGTGATGTATTCGTGTGTGCATGTGCATATACCACTCCTTGGTATAGGAAAATGATCCAAAAACCATATTGGATATTTCATGATGGATTTAAAAGGATACATCAACATTTGGGTATCAAACCTCATTTTATATTGATCATAGGAAGAGACAATGATTTTTCCCCCATCTTACCACATGTATAAAGTATAGGTTTTCTACACCGATAGAGCTATAAAGTTAGATAAAGTTATATGGGATGTGTGATATGATTTTCGATCAAAAACATAATCATGGAGATTATGCTATTTGAAGGAACATAAATCGTGTGGGATTCAAGAAATTTCAAGTGGGAATAGGCATTGGAGCAAGTCCTTCCTTTCCATTATGCATCTAGCTCTCGTAGTAATATAACAAGGAAAACCCTCACCGTTTCAAAGTAGAGTGAAACTGATGGCTTTTCATAGTCAACTATTAATATATTATTGTACTTTGAGGTGATTCAATGGAATATTTTTATGTTTTGATATTAAATCCCACAATTTTACCTCTCAATGTGTATGTGATGTGTTGGTTTAACATTTTTCTCACCCCATTAGCCATTATTTTCCTTTGATCTTCATGTTGTGAAACATTTTATCTCTCGAAAAGGTGGTTCTGAAGCCTTTACCTCCGTTGAATGCCTCAATTTGTTTGAAACATCCATTTCCATGTCCCTCCTTGAAGAAGTGTCTCGAGATTGCCCCATTTTTGCCCTAATTTCTTCAAAATCTGCGGGCTTTGCCATTTTTCCTATCTTTCCACTACCATGGAAGGTCAAGAATGATCAATTTACTTTTGTATGCCTTTGAAAATACAAACCCATTATTGAAATATGCTCGGAACCATACTTCACTTGGTTTTGTTTCAAAAAAATACATCCTTAGTGAAAAATGTGGGTTCTGGGCATGAGTGGTGAATTTATGTGTTTTTCACAATCTGGCGGGTGTCCTTTTCTTGTCAAAATGATTCCTCAAAGATTTAGCATTCACAGATTCTTTTGGTTGTTCAAGGGATGGCAGGAGAATGCTTTAACTTATCACTTTTTAATTTTTTGGCAAAAAGGCAAATTTCGTCCCATGGCTCCGCTCAATTCTGATTGGTTCTTTTGGTGCTTACATGGCTTCTTCCAAATTGGATGGGGTGTGGAAATTTTTTTTAATATGTTTGTTTTGGCTACTTTGGAAAAAATATTTAACTCACCCCATGGCCCCGCCAAGTTCTGATTGAAGAAAATTTAAGTGGCGGGAAAATTTCTTATTTTCACCTCAAGGGTGTCCATGTGTTCATTTTTTATTTGATGCGGCTCGGCAGGGCACTCCTAAAATTTGTGGAAAATTTTAATCCAAAACTTGTCCACGTGGAGGAATGACGCTCATTTGAATATTTTCTTTTTGGTTTGGTCTTGGAGTTGCGCTGGGAGGACACATGGAGGCTTCCATTGCTTTTCCTAGACTTGGAAATTTTTTTATGCAAATGCTACAATTTTGTGGAGTAGGGACACGTGGTGAGCTCGCACTCATTCAGGATTTCCGCTTTAGGTAACTATGTTTAAATTTCACCATGAAGACATGTGGAGGTTTTTTCCGGGCTTCCCATACTTAGTCTTTTTTAAAAGGGTTTTGAGAGGCCTGGGACACGTGGCGAGCCCGCGCTCATTCAAGATCTCAAATTTTGGGGACCATCTCAAGATGCACCCTTGTGATGCATGGCGCTTTGAAAAATTCAAAAGGTGGGGAAGTGGACCATCGGAGGCAACTTGATTTTTTTCCTCTTGTTGCCAAAAGGATTAAAACATCAAAATGGCCCGCATAACCGACAGTGAATAGTCAATATTTTTCCCTCGGTCAACGACGCAGAGCGGACTGGGGAAATTTGGAAAATTTTCCTTTTCACAAGAAGGGATTTAAAAGTAAAAAGGGAAGCATGGTTCTTAAGGGACCCACATTGGGAAATGTGTCGAGCCATTTTTAAGGGAGAAGTCAGGAAAACTTGGAAAATTTCCTTTTCCAAAAAATAGGAGAAATAAAAGAACTAGGTCATAGTTCCTTAGGGACCTGTTGGTGCTCAAAATAGTCTTGCCCCAATTTTCCTTTGAAAATATATCGATTTAGAGCCTCTGTCACTTCCTTTTACCGTGTTGTACTGGTTAATCTTTGTTGCCATTTTTAATTTGATCCCGGGTTTTCGATCACTTATGGGTCCATGGTTTGCTCCTTGTTTCTTTGTTCCTCTGGAAAAGGTTTGTAATTCGAGTTCTCCCATGTTTTATGTTCTCCATGATCGTGGATCTATTTTCCTTGTAGCTTCTACCCTAAATACTTGAAGAGAAATGAATGGATGTGTCTCTCGATGAACATATTTGAGCCTTGTAACATTTCTAGATTCTCTATCCTTGGAGAAATTTTCATTTTGGGCTTGAATGGTCATTTTTCTTTATTTTTACGGTTTGACGGTGTTTTTCCTGGTCAAATTTGCATCCTTGTATCAATAGGTGATGTGGCCTCTTTTGGTTGGTTAAGGGATGGTGAGAAAATACTTTAACTTATCGCTTTTGCTTTTTTGGCAAAAAGGAAAATTCTCATCCGTGGCTCCGCAATTCGATTGGTTCTTTTGGTGCTTATGTGGCTTCTTCGATTTTTTGGGGTATGATGGGTCTAGTTTTGAACTTGTTATTTTTGGCTACTTTGCAAAATAGTTTGAACCCGCCCCGCGGCCCCGCTGTGCTTTGGTTGGAGCAATTTTAAGAGGAAGGAAAAAGTCTAACTTTGACCCCACAGAGGACACGTGGCAAAGGGTTTTTTGAAGAAGCGCTGCATTGACACATGGCAAGCCCATGCTCATTCAAGATATAAAATTTTTGGACCATCTAAAGGTGCTTCGTGGTGACACATGGTAGTTTGAAAAGTAAAATGGGCGAGGAATCGACCATCAAAGGCAACTTGGATTTTTTTCCTCTTAAGGATTAAAACATCAAAATGGCCTGCACTCCAATAAAGGAAGGGTCAAAGCTTTCTCTAGTCAACAACAGTGCGGACCCTCGGGAAAATTTGGAAATTTTTGTTTTGAGAGAATTCGATTAAAATCTCAAAATGGCCCACAAGCCCGATGAGGGAAAAAGTCAATGTTTTACCCCGGTCAACGGTGGAGGTGCGGGCTCTCGGGGGAAATTTGAAAAATTTCCTTTTGGGAAAAAAGGGTCAAAAGTAAAAAGGGAAGCGGGTTCCAATGCAATCGTATTTGGACATGTGTTAGGCCCATTTTTCAAGGGCGGAGCTATGGAGAGAACTTGGAAATTTTTTTCCTTTTCCAAAAAGAGGGTGAAATGGTAGAATTTGGTCATGGTTCCACTAGGGCCCACCTTAGGACATGTGTTAGGCTCATTTCCGAGGGAAGAGATGTAGAGAAAAATATGAATTTTTTTCAAAAGTTGTAAACAGTCAGAGGAATCCCACAGGTTTGTTTTTAAGTTTGAATCTTCCACGTGGATGGCACAAATTCAAAGTAAAGATCAACGGTAGCTAAGAGTTTGAAATTTGATTTTCCCCCCATTTTTCTGAAGCACGCCTAGAAGTACGAGTCTTCATGATTTCTTGATTTTTTCTACATGCCAAGTAAAGAGGAGAGTTAATATTGATATCTGATTTTGATGGGGGATCTGGGAGATTTCTTTTTCCATTAAAAGGGTTTGACTATCGTGCTGATCATATTTTATACTTTTCTTCCGCGAGCACACATGGAACCATATTTGATGATTAGGGATGGAAATGCTTGGCAAATAGAAGCAAAAGTCACATACTAGAAGAAAGAGTTTATTGTGGGGGGGATCAAGGAGATCTACCCTCTGAGCACCTAAATTTTTTTTGTAGATTTGATCTTGTAAATCAAGATTGTGATCATGATGAGCATTGGAGCACTACAGGTCTATATTTTTTGGGGGAAAGGGGCTCTGTTGTAAATGTTATAAATGGTCAAACAAATTTGTGCAACATGGGTGGAGGTTGTAAATTAGAGGTCAAAGTGTTATAGGTCGAAGAAAATTACCAAGAGGAAAATTTGACTAAGCCTATCTTTTGAGAATCCATCTGAGAAACTAGGTTATCTCTTTTTGTATTAAATTTTATTGTGTCAAGGTGGTTGCAAGTGTACAACCATTGACAGGCTTTGAGACTGTTCTAGAAACTTTCCCCTCCTAATAAACTTAACCAAATTCAACTTTTTCTGTCTTGTCTTGAGAAAAATGTGTTGGTTTTATTTCTGAATGTATGCAAGCAGTTTTTCTTGTTTATGTTGCAATCTTGTATCAAATTTGGTTCAATCACATAGGCCTCAATCCTCGTGATACTTTAGTGGCATCTGCAATTTAATTCTTCAAAATAGATTTCATCTGGGATTGAAGTAAATGATTTAAAATCACTTTTCTCTCATCTGTTTATAGAGATTGTCTATAATAATTTTGGTTTACCTTAAGCATGATTTGGATTAGATCTTGATGCTTTGTTAGGTTTTATAACTCAAGCCTTCACGAAAGAATCTCTAAGATTGTGTGAAAGGGTGCTAACTGGGCCTCCATTGAAGCACATATTCTAGTTGAAGAAGCATTTTAGCTATTTTGTGGCATTATGTTGGTCTGACCTTCCATTTTGTAAGGTTCCTCAATGATCTAGTGAATCTAGTTTCACTCTACCCCACCTCCCACCAAAAATTCACTTAACAACAATCAATACTACCTGTACTACCCCTGTTTGTCCTGCATTCACACAAACACATAGTATTTGTTACCAAAACATGTAGAAGTAATCGTGGTCTCAAATGTCTTCAAGAACCTTTGTCTTGTTATGAAAATATCTCCTTAATCTTGAAGTGACAACTTGTGAGAGTCAAATCTGGTGTGTTGATCATATTTTCCCAAGGTCTTATCTATAAAATATATTAAAAATAAGGATTTATCATTGTCCTTCAATAAACAGAGGTTACAAAATAGGTTCTCTTACCTTGGTTGAAAGGCACAACCTAAAATAGTGATGATAGATCAAATCATTTTGAGGGTGTCATCCAGTTCTCCAAATTTGAGTGACAAAGGGCTAGTTAGATCTCATCCCCAGATATAAAATGACTCTCCATGATCTAATCTATCTCTAAGTTTCCTGTCAAACTAGTGATGCTGCTAATAATTTTGAGGGGGAATCAATTTGGAAACCAAAACCTAAGTGGTGCCGCTATTGGGGAATTATTTGGGCTGCTAAGACTATTTGTTGATTCACTACTAGGTCATATTTATTTAGCCCATCAACACCTAAGTGGTGTCGTTGTCGGGGATCACAGCTTCACATTCAAAACATAGTAGAACACTTCTTGTATGCTCCAAGTGTTGTGTGCAGTTCCTTCAGTCTTCACACCTAGTACAATATCTTTCATTTGATAAATATAAGTAAAGAATGGTTAGAATCTTTCCATTTCTAGTTTCTAGCATTGACAAACCTTTGACAGATCATATTTAGTGTATAAGCACAACTAAGGTGGAAATCCTTAGTGGCAACTCCCTGTTGATCTGATTTTAATAAGTACCAATGTCTTAGAACTCTGTCAAAGTCAGATTTGTTACTAATATTTGCAAAGATGGAAGGAAGAAGATCTTTCTTTTCTAGGGATCATACTATAACATTGTTCCTAGAGCTAGGAAAAGCAAAATCGAAGGAATAAAATCCCGGAGAGTTGTTGGAGATTAGCGGAGACAAGGAGAGGGATCTCCATTGATGAAAGTGATCGACCCATCATTAAAGACTACCATTCAAGTGCTTCAATCGGGTAGCCTATTTGTGGAATTGAACTCTCACCGTGGAGAGGGGCCATCATTTTATTTTGAAAGGTTTTCTTCACACTTTTCTCCTATCTTTTGAGGTTGATAGGGATTTCTAAGAAACAAGGCCTTCGTGTGATCCCCGTTTTGAAAATTATACTCCTGTGTTCCAAGGACCCTCACTTCTATGAATTTTTCACCCCTCGCAGGTCACCTTCTCGTATCAACATGGACCAGCCCCCACCCAACAACTTTTGTTGTAAACACCTTTGGGCCTATAGGTTTTGTGGGATTGGCTGGATATCCAAATGTAGTGCCTCAAGATTTAAGGAATAGAATGTCAAAGTTCCAAGGAAACACTTTGCCATAATCGGTGATCAACATCTAAAGCTTTTTATCAATATGATGGAGTATATTGAGATTGAACATGAGGATGTATATATCAAGTTTTTATCCATACCTTAGAAGAGGATGCCGAGACTCGGTATAAAAGAATTTCCGATAACTCTATTGAATCTTGGACGAGATGAGTAATGCATTTAGATTGCGGTATGGTGATAGAACCGACTCTAGGTTTCTCTTGACAAAATTTGAAAACATAAAAAAGAACCCTAATGAGTTAGTACATGATTTCAACACAAGGTTTAATAAGACCTTGAGGAGATTTCATATTAGGATAATACCTTTTGATGAGTCATGTTTGATCAAATATACTAATGCATTTGATAAAAAGGATGTATACTATTTAAGAGACAAGAACCCCACAAATTTTAGGTAGACCTTCACCATGACTCGTAAATAGAGAACAACATCAAGGCAATTGTAAAGCCTCCAAAGATGGATTCTATAAAGTCTGGTTAACCTAGAAAAACGTTAGACAAGAAAGGATGCTGATTTGGAAGAAGTTGTAAAAACTTTGGCAGGGGCTGTCAAAGAAATTTCCTACAAGCTAACCCGAGATGAGAAGGGAATTAGGAAAAGCTCACAAGGTCAACATAAAACAGCAAGGCCAAGATAGGTTCACAAATCACCAAATATCTGATGAGAGATGTAAGGGACCTATTGGATTTGGAAACAAACAGAGTCTCAAGCAAGGGATAATAGAATGGTACCCGATCCTTTGGTTGCGTGAGTTACTATGGTCTAGGAGAAAACATCATTTCTTAGTGTGAAAAATGTTTAATGCCTCATGCTCCTTGTGGATAAGATCAGCAATAAGAAGAAGAAGATGATGATAATTATGATGATGTCTGCATGATGGGTTGTTCCATGAGCTTACGACAATGGGAAAATTCAACCGAGGTGATAAGTACCTGGATCACTGCCACTTTTTGGGACTGGATTCATAGGGTACCTATTCTTCCTCCTTCTCATACTTTAGAAGTAGATAATGCACAAGATTTTGAATTACCCAATAATGAATTTGAATATTTGATGGATTTAATGATAAAGAATTATGATGGAGGAATCCCATATGAGGAAGATAGACGATTCTTTGATGAATGCTATTGTTGCTCAAGAAAAGGAATATAACACAAGTAAGGTTGTCAAATGGGTTGGGCCTCAAGCCAAGCCAAAATATCCATTACTTTCTAAAATTCCTAAAAGGATGCATCTTCCGAAGCCCTATAGTTCCAAAAAAATTCATACCCCTCCTCATGCTCAAGTTGTCTAAAATATTGTACCACCTAATGAGTGTATTGGTTTTCCTTCCAACACTACCTTGTCAAAGAATGTCCCATATGATATTTCCCAATTGTTGAGTCAAATCAAAGTCTCTATTCTAATTGTTGAGTTGCTTAGGATTCCTGAGCACAAAAAGAGAGCATTTGAATACTTGGAGTTGAAAGAAGAGAAGACTCGCCTAAGCGAGAACGTAAATATTGTGGAGACCCCACCAGACTCATTGAAGAACTAGAAGCACCACCAGCATCACAAGAGCTAGATGAACATCCCGATGTCTATTTGGTAACATCCTTGGTAGACTCTTAGATGAATGTGGATCCATTCTTCACCACTTTGATCATTAATGATAGATTGCTTTGCACAATTGCATTTTTAACTCAGGAGCATCATGAAATGTCATGCCTTTAGAGGTCATGAATGAGCTAAACGTCAAAGTGACAGCAGCATATGGGAAGTGCACTTTGTCATGGAATCTAGAGAGGTTCCATTAGTGGGATGTGTGAAGGGTTTGGTGGTGTAACTTGTAGCTTACCCAAGTAAAAATTTAAAACTTGATGTTTTCATTGTTGACTTCCCAACCAAGTGGGGCATTCTATTGTCACAAAAATGGGCTGTAAGTGTTGGTGGGAGTGTCAAAATGGATATGACCTACATTACCATTCTATTTAATGGAATCCTTTTCAGTTTTTATGTGGAAAAGAAAATGTTGCACCTTATTGAGGATCCCAACAATGCATCCTATGAGATATTGTACACAAATGTTGATGCAAAAAAAATTGTAGGATTTGTTGATGGAAAGGAGCACAAGATTGAAGAATGCAAGTACCTTGAACAAATAGGATCTCCCTGGAATTTTTTGTTTGATGGAGGCTTCTCCAAATTGAGGAATGGTGTTAGTATTTTTCTACTTTCTCCTAGTCAGGAAAAGTTAGTTTTTTCCTTCAAAATCAACTTTGAGTGCACCAACAACATTGTTGAGTATGAGGCAATGTTGTTGGGTTTAATAATTTCTTGTAAATATGGTGTCAAGGACATCATTGTCAAAGGGTACTTAGAATTAATTTTAAAACAAGTCGAAAACTATATGCCACAAAGAATCACCAATGAGACAAGATAAACATGCAGTTTGGGATTTCATTGAGATGTTTGATTCATTCAACATAGTGCATCATGATAGAAAGTTTAATTATTTACCAGACAATCTTGTAGTTTTGGGGTCTTAGTTTGATAGGTGTACAGTGTCCCCATATTACGAATATGAGGTTGAGGTATTTACAAGACCCTCTATCCCTGATAATATTAAACACTGGAAGGTTTTTGATGATGATACTCATATCAGAAAATTTCTGCAAAACAAAGGAGAGTTAGCTAATAAATGCCCTGATTTGGAGCCAATGGTATGTACAACAGAAGGAAATGAAACTTTGTTTGGAAAGGGCATCATCTAGATAAATACCAATACCATTCCTAGAGGGCTGGTTTCTCTTGAGTTCAATTTTGATAATGTTGATCGCATTATTAACGAGATGCATGGCAGCCTTGAGGGATATTTAAGAGCATGACCTTGGAAAAAGGAGAAGCCAAAGAAAGTTTTGTTGGGAAGTAATCTCAGTAAGGAGGAAAAGTAGTCATACATCCAATTTTTGAAAAAATATCGGATTGCATGGCTTGGACCTATTCCGAACTAAATGCATATAGAGAGGACTTGTTTCACCATGAGATTCCCTTAGAGTATAATACAAAACCATTCAGGGAAGAAACATAGGCCCATCAACCTACTCTTATCTCTCAAGATGCAAGAGGAACTCAAGAAGCTAATATATGAATGGATTACCTAGCCCACAATGTATTCTTCTTGGGTTGCACCTTGTACCACGATCGAAAGAAAAATGGTGACATCAGGTTATGTGTGGACCTCAAGAATCTAAACACAGTATCAATGAAGGATAATTATCCTTTACCAAATATGGAGAACATGCTATAGTTAGTGACTGGTTCTGAGTTTCTTTCCACCTTGGATGGTTTCTCTGGTTATAACCAAGTTGTGGTGAAGGAATTAGAAAGGATCAAGACAGCCTTTACTACTCCTTGGGGATGTATGTGTATGTTAGGATGCCTTTCAGCTTGATGAATGTTGGAGCCACCTTTCAAAGAGCAATGGATGTTGCTTTTCTTGGTTACATCAATGAATTTATTTATGTCTACCAGGATGATGTGCTTGTGATTTCTAGAAGGAGAAGTGACCACTTGCTGCACTTGGAGAAGATGCTAATAAGTCAGTAGAGAATATGGTATCTCACTCAATCAAAAGAAGTGCCATTTTTGAGTGTAGAAGGAAAATTTTCTTGGTCACATTATGTCATAGGAAGGAGTGATGATTGATCCGAGAAAGAGTAGAGGCCATCAACAAGGTCCCAATCCAGAAGACTAAGAAAGTAATTCAGTCCTTCTTTGGGAAAATAAACTTTATTAGAAGATTCATATCAAAATTTTATGATCTGACCATTCCAATCACTTCCATGCTGACGAAAGACTAGGTTAGCAAATGGGAGGAGGTTGTCATCTAAGCTTGCAACGAGATTAAAGAGGCACTCAAGCATGCACATATATCTTGGTAGCTGCAGATTACAAGAATCCTTTTTAGATGTTCTCTTTCGCTTGAGAGAACACTATTGCTTCGTCCTGTTACGGAAGGATGATGAAGAAGGGGCTGAAAGGCCAATTGCCTTCTTTAGTAAGGCCTTGTAGGGGTTTTGAGATGAAGTACACAATCATGGAAAAGTAGGAATTTTCCTTGGTAAAAGTAACAAAGGTTTCCTAGACCCTACATTATAAGTTCTAAAGTGGTTTCTTATGTTCCCCACACTATGGTGAAGGACATCTTGTCAGAGATGGAAGTGTCAAGAAAAATATGCGGGTGGGTGAACAAATTGTAAGAATATGATATGGATATCTAGATTACCAAGTTGGTGAGAGGTTTGGGCTTGACTAAGCTTATGGCTGAGATAAACTTGTAAACTATTGAGGTCAATGAGGTGGAAGAAGAAAGGGTAGATATTTTTCAAACATTGATGAATTTTTAGTGGTATAAAGATGTAATATTTTATCTCGGATATTTGAGCTTCCTTGAGCATTTAAGTAAGAACCAAAAAGAGATCTTAAGTTGGCTTCCCGAAATATGTTATCACCGATTATGGGTTAGCTTGGAAGAAACCATAGGGAGTTCTCTTAATATGCGATCTTGATCTCGATGGAGGAGTTTGTGGGGGCACTTTTCTGCAAGAGTCATAACACACAAGATCTTGAGGGCTGGTTATTGGTGGCCAAATATTTTCAAGGATAAAACTCTTTTGGTTAGAAGATGTGAGAGTTGTCAGTGCTTCTCTAGAAGACTGAAAGCTTCAAGCTCCCTTCCTTTGTAGCATGTATCAATTGAATCCCCATTCAAGCAATGGGGAATGGATTTCATTGGTAAGATCTCAGACCCTTCAAGTGCTGGCCATAACTAGATTCTTGGAGTAACTAATTATTTTTCTAAGTGGGTGGAGGCAATCCAAACCAAGAAGGCAACACACCAAGTTGTCATGGATTTTTTTGTAAACAAGATCATCTCGGAGGTTTGGGGTGCCATCAATATTATGGTTGATAATGCCATGAGATTTAGAGCTAAACATTTAGTGGAAATGTGCAAACAATATGGGATCAAGTTGACATATGCCTCCAATTACAATCCCCAAGGAAATGGACAAGCTGAGTCCAGTAATAAAAATTTTCTGAAGATTATCAGAAGAACATTGGAGCGAGAATAAGAGAAAGTGGGTGAATAGTTGAAGTTTGCTATTTCAAAGACATAGGATGACCTATCAAGAGGATCACCTGGAAAGAGTCCATTTGAGTTAGTGTATGAGACTCATGCCTTGCTACCTCTTCATATTAGTTTATCCAATAGCTAGAAGATCAAGAAATAGGTCCTTATGATGCTCGCATTCACCCAGTTGTTGAGCTTGATGAAGAGAGGAGGGAATCGACCGAGAGGCATATAAAGGTCGAGAGAGAAATTGAAGAGGTTATTTGACGAGAAGGTCACTCCCATAGCTTTCAATGTTGGATAAATTGTGTTGATATGGGACAATAAACATGAGGATAAGGGCAAGCATGCCAAGTTTGACTCATTATGGATGGGCACTTACTCTATTGATATTAGAATTGGGGAGCATACCTTATTCCTCAAGGACCTAGATGTTGAACTACTCGAGTTCGCCAATGGTAGGAATTTGAAGCATTTCTTGGATTGGCCCCCTAAGTCAAGGCATAAATCTTGTGAACAGTGTATAGTTTGTTATTTGTTTCTGTCTATTTTTTTTTTTTTGCTCGTTCCATTCCTCGGTGACCTATTTTTTCTAGTTTCTCTGTTTCTCTTTTAAGGTGGATTTGTTTCTCTCTCTGTATGATAACTCTATTTCCCAATGGTTATTCTTTGCACTTGGTCTACCTTTGTTCTTTTGGCACTTGCAGATAGTGCCCATCCCCGAGTCGACCCGATGTTGGTTGTCAAAATAGTCTCACCCCAATTTTCCTTTTAAAATCTATCGATTTATAGCCTCTGTCACTTTCTTTTTCCCGTGTTGTACATGGTTAATCTTTGTTGCTAATTTTAATTTGTTCTTGGGTCGTAGATCACTTATGGTTCCATGGTTTTCTCCTTGTTTGTTTGTTCCTCTGGAAAAGGTCGAGTAATTTGGGTTCTCCCATGTTTTGTATTCTCTGCAGACAAGATATGTTTTCCTTTTCGCTTCTACCATAAATACTTGAAGAGAAATTAATGGATGTGTCTCTAATGAACATATTTGAGCCTTGTAACTTTTTAGATTCTTTCTCCTTGAAGAAATTTTCATTTTGGGCTCGAATGGTCATTTTTTATATTTTTATGGTTTGATGGGTGTTTCTCCCGGTCAAATTTGCATCCTTGCATCGATAGGGGATGTGGCCTCTTTTGGTTGGTCGGGGGATGATGGGAAAATAATTTAAATTATCCCTTTTGCTTTTTGACAAAAAGTTAAATTTGGTCTCGTGGCTCTACTCATTTCTGATTGGTTCTTTTGGTGCTTCTTCCGATTGGATGTGGCACGACGGGTTTATTTTTTAACTTGTTCTTTTTGGCTACTTTGGAAAAAGTTTGAACCCACCCCGTGGCCCCGTCAAGCTCTAATTGGAGAAATTTTAAGAGGTAGGGAAAAAGTCTCACTTTGACCCCACAAGAGGACATGTGGTAAAGGGTTTTTTGAAGGAGAGCCACATTGACACATGGTGGTCCTACGCTCATTCAAGATATCAAATATTTGGGACCATCTCAAGGTGCATTGTTGTAACATGTGGTAGTTTGAAAAGTATGATAGGTGGGGAAGTGAACCATCGGAGGCAACTTGGATTTTTTTCCTCTTAACAGTTAAAACATCAAAATGGCTTGCATGCCCGATAGAGGAAGGGTCAAAGCTTTCTCTGTTCAATAGTGGGGTGCGAACTCTTAGGGGAAATTTAGAAATTTTCTGTTGAGAGAAATGGATTAAAATATTAAAATGGCCCGCAAGCCCGATGAGGGAAAAAGTTAATGTTTTACCCAGTCAACGGCAGGCAGAGCAGGCTCTCGGAGGAAATTTGAAAATATTGTAGATTGAGCAACAGGGCGGAAGCCTGATAATATTTTATTAATCTCAATCAACCAAACTTACAGAGAATGGGCTGCAATATTTATAGATATTGCACAACCAAATACACACAGGAGATTAAGTTGCACAGGTGCAACCAAATTCCAAAATACACAAGCTTCCAATATCATCCGGGAAGCACAAATGAATAAATACAAATATACTGTTAAAACTATAACAGCATCCATGAGAAACAAATATGGTTTAGAAACCATATAACAATACATAACAAATATATGGTTTGTATTATTAACCATTATTATTTAATTAATAAAATTAATTAAATAATTGTACTATGCATAATTAATATTAGGATAATAATATTTTATCCTAACATTCCCCCCCTTAATTGTGCATTGTCTAAAGAGATGAGGAGAGGAACTCTCTGAACAACTCGAACTTGTCACATGCAAGTGAATTTGTGAAAATATCTACTTGTTGTTCAGCAGTTGGACAAAATTGAAGCTAAATGTTGTGCTTCAACACATGTTCACGTATGAAATGAACTTGAACCTCAATGTGTTTTGTTCTCTCATGAAAAAATGGATTGCGAACAAGTTTGAGTACACCTTCATTGTCAACATACATGGTGGTTGGTTTGTCCTGAGGTATTCCAAGTCCTTCTAGTATGCGACGTAGCCAAATCACTTCACAGAAAGCTTCTCCTACAGAATGATACTCAGCTTCTATGGAAGAGCAAGAAACAAAGTGTTGTTTCTTACTTCCCCATGATATTGGTCCAGATCCCATAAAGAATACAAATCCAGTAGATTTTCTATCATCAATGTTACCCGCATGATCCGAATCAATATCCACTCAAGAATAAGTTTTCGTTCTTCTTATATTCTAGACCAAGATCCTCTAATCCTTTGAGATATCTCAAAATGCACTTTGTTGCTTTCCAATGACAAACTTTGGGTTCCTTCATTAACTTGGATAGATAGCTCACCGCAAAGCGATATCCGGTCTAGTGTAGGCCGAGTAAATGAGACTCCCAATCAGCTACCGATAAAGAGTGGCACTTACCTCAAGAGATGGATCTGAACGAGATAATAGTAATCTATTCTCCATGGGTGTATCAATTAGTGTGCAATCCATCATCCTAAAATTCTCAAGCGTAGTCTTGGTATATTTCATCTGAGAAACAAAAATATGATTCTCTTTCTACCACACTTCTAATCCAAGACAATAGTGCATCACCGAGATTGGTCATGTTGAGCGATCGATTAAGATCTTTCTTCGTTGCATCGATCATCCTCACTTTGAACTCGCCGCTGATGACTAGATCGTCGACATAGATAGAACAATCACCATCTTCCCCTCTTGCTTTTTGAGGTAGAGATTGGGATCTTATGGATTTCTAACAAATCCATGTTGTATGAGATGCTCATCAATCTTGATGTACCATCCCGGGGTGCTTGTTTGAGGCCATACAAAGATTTCTTGAGTCTACATACCTTTGCTTCTTGACCAGGTACAACATATCCCTCAGGTTGAGTCATGTAGACTTCTTCTTGTAAATATCCGTTTAGGAAGGAACTTTTTATATCCATTTGGTGAAATTTCCATCCAAACTGAGTAGCTAGAGCAAAGATCATCCTGATCATTTTGATCTTAGCTATGGGATAAAATGTCTCCTCATAGTCAATGCCTTCTTTTTGTGCATACCCCTTTGCTACAAGTCTTGCTTTGTACTTGTCCACTGTCCCATCTACTTTGTACTTAGTTTTGAATATCCATCTGCATCCAATGGGTTTCTTCCCTGGTGGAAGATCGACAAGCTGCCAAGTGTTATTCTTCATCACTGATTGATATTCAGAATCCATGGCATCTTTCCAAGCTTTTGACTGTAGGGCTTCTTGGACTGTAGAGGGCTCATCTGATTCAATAACTCTACTCATCAAAGCAAAGTTAACTTATTCTATTGTTTTACTACGAGTTCGTGGTCCAGGGGTAGATGTATCCGGTGGAGCATCCAATATTGCATCTTGTAATGTACTTGTACACCATTTAGGCATACGTTGAAATGTTCCCATGGGTTGTGGTTCTATTTGATCAACACCATCATCCCCATCATCACTTTTGTCTTCTGAGGGAACATTAGCTTCAATTTTTATAACAGGTGAAAAATCTACATCATGTGAGTCGAAGGAGGAGTCTCTTCTTCCTTCTTCTCAAAAAACTCAACATCTCTGCTAGTGTAGACTTTTCTGGTCTTAGGATCCATCAATCTATACCCAAGAGTATCTTCACTTAACCCAATGAAGACGATTTTTTGTGACTTCATGTCCAATTTATTTCTGTTCTGTTTGGGTATGTGCATGTTTGCTTTGCACCCGAATACTCTAAAGTGTGTAATGGATGGTTTCCTTTTTTACCATGCTTCTCGTGGTGTTATTCCAACGGGAGCATTTGTGGGTGCTCTGTTCAACAAATACACTGCTTTTGTCTTTCTTTTGCTTCTACCCAAAATGTCTTTGCAAGTCCGCAATCATTGATCATTGATCTCACCATTTCCATGATAGTATGATTTATTCTCTCAACAAAACCATTTTTTTGCGGTGTGTTTGGAGGAGGAATTTGTCGACGAATCCCGTGAGTTTGTAGGTAGTCTTTGAACTCATCACTGGTGAACTCCCCCCCTTGATCCGAACGAAGAGTTCGATGTGATGACCGATTTCTTTCTCAACTGCTACTTTGAACTTTTTGAAGGTTTCAAACACTTCACTTTTATTTTGAAGATAGAAAATCCACATTTTCCTCGAATAGTCGTCAGCACAAAGTATGAAGTACTGGAACCCAGAATGACTTGGCTACATCAAACCGCAAAGATCGGTATGAACCAGGTCAAGTTTACCATGAGCTCAAAAAGTACTCTTTTGGAATGAAGCTCTGTGTTGTTTTCCTGCTAGGTAGTGAGGACACTTATCTGTATCCTTCTGAAGAGATGGTAGCCCATGTACCATATTACACCGGTGAAGTGTTTCGAGATATTTGAAACTTACATGACCAAATCTCGATGCCATAATTGTGCTGAGGTGGTGTTTTTAGCTATAAGTGCTTGATCATCTTTGTGAATGAAATCAAGTTGAAACATACATCCCACATTGGAGGCTTTTGCAATTATTTTCGAGCCTCTGGATTTATCTCGAATCAAACACGTTTTCTTGCCGGATTGACTATCAAAGTCAATTTTCAAGTTGTGATCTAGGAGTTGACTAACTGAAAGAAGATTCTTTGTCAACCTAGGGACATATAGGACATCTAATAGTCTACATTTGCGTGAACCAAGGGGTAGAGAAATGTTCCCAATCCCCTGAACTGTATACGAAGAATCATCTCCCAACAAAACATGATTTTTTGATGGCGTGTCCCTCATTGAAATAAACCAGTATTTGTGGCCGGTCATGTGTTGAGTGGCTCCTGAATCCACATACCAGACATCACTAGATGACGTGGATGGTTCACTTGATCGATTAGTGAACAAGAAGTCTTCATTATCTAACTATTCTTGTTACTCAGCAATATTGCCTTCTTTGTGGGGTCTTCTTTCTAGTTCCCCTTTTTCTACCCATGATAGTGTTAGATTGTACCTTTTAATATTGTTGTTGTTATGATCAAGAGTTGATTGATGAACCTTTCTTATAAGTGTTATACCAACAATCTTTTAAGTCATGTCCTCTTTACAAATTGGACATTACTTCTTACATTGATTGTCCCCGTGATACCGATTATGATGTTGGGACTTCGATAGGAATTAGGTTTTCTTTTACCTTTTCCTTTCCATTTTGATGTGAAGACGATTACTGCTCCTCTTCATCATCCTTATTGTGCATTGCTTCCTCTTGTTGCGGTAAGTTTACCAGTTTGTCAAAACCAACTGTCAGTATCTGTCACATTTAGTGTTGTGACAAAAATGTGGTAAGAAGAGGGGAGTGCTCTCAAAACAATGGGAACAAGAGCATCATCTGTGACTAGTTCTCCCAGGGATAGAAGTGAAGTCCTTAATCCTGCAACTCTTCTTAAGAAAGCTTCAATTTTCTCATTCTAGCTTGAATTTTAGTGTATGTAATTGACTCTGCAAATTCGATATGACATTCTTATTCTTGGCCTCGTATACTATAATCAATTTATCCCACGCATCTCTTTTCTTTTTGCATCTCGAATGTGGGGTTACACATCATCAGACACTCCAAACAAGATGATGAGTTTGGCCTTCTGATCTGCTTTATCAAACTGTCATTGTTATGTTGTATCAGTGGCTGATCTGGTCAGAGTACCATTCACAATAGATCAAATCTCTTCAAAATCAAGTTGTTCTTTATTTGTCTTCCATGTAGCATAGTTGCTTCCTCTGAGCAATTGTGAATTCAAAAGAAAAATTTGGGGGCATTAGTGCCCATTTTCAAGAGATCAGCCGGGGGGTTTGGCTCTTATCAATATACCATCATTCGATATACCATACCTTTCTATATATGCGCCCTTCCGATATACACGTTGTTATGTGGAAGAAGCTCACCCTTTCTATATACATGCTTTGGTATATGAAAGAGGCATTAACATACGTGAAAGAATTCAATACGTGGTACCAAGACAAGATCGATGGGGTCTATGCGATTATTGACACTGGCTCAAAGAAATATACTCATACGAGCGCGTAACTTCACTATATACTTGGATAATTTATCAGTTTGGATTTATGTCATGCAATCGTTCACAGACGGATGGGATGATTCATAGTGTGTGTACTGTGACCTTATTACTCCCCGTCGATTTAAAGGGACGATGCCAATACGACGTTGTTGCAGCTATATTAGGCATTAAGTGCAGTAGTAGTCGTGATGGCTTTACCCGTAAGCACTTCCCAGAGACACCATATATACCGAACGTTACGAATGAGATCTAGGATCTCGTGAGTGTTCTGAGAACCAATTTTTATTATTTTTATTACAATTTTGCTAGTTTTTGAGCAGTTACAAAGTTTGCAGTTGACTATGGCAACCTGAAAATTATTACAATATACAGCAGTATACAATTTACATTAAAAAAATGGAAAATTTTAATGGCAGGAAAAAAAAATTGTTTCACGGGCCGTGGTGGCCTCCTGAGCCCAATACAACCCAAAATGCCAAAAATTGCAAAAAAACAACTGAAAATGCAATTTTTAGATGGGCCTCCTTTTGTAAAAAATGTCTGAAATGAAAAACTAGGCCGAATGGGAGAAAAAAAACTTTTACCCTAAATTAGAGATTTCTCCGCTAAATTTAATTAGTTATAACTAAATTCAAATTTTCACTAAATTTAGCGGTTTCACCAAATATTTCACCAAATTCAAAAAAAGTAATTTCAGGGTGGGATTTGAACTCCAAACCTCCCACTTCTAAGTCATATAGTCTATCCACCTTAGCCGCTTAAGCTTGTTTAAGTATAAAACGCATAATATTGCATTTAAACAAGTGAAAAAATGACAAACCTTGCAAATTAATGATGTGGTGCATGCAAGATCCATGTGGCTGAGGATTGAGGTGGATTTATGGCTCCATTTGCACCAAAAATGGATCTACAAACTTTCCTCTACCCCTTTATTGCTCTCCATGCATTGTTTGTGTTATTATTCCTTTACACGGCCTCCCCCTTTTTTAATTTATATTTGCTTGGTCGCTGTTTTTTTTCTTTAGCCACCTTTTTTTTGTTTATTGCAGGTGCGTGGAGATGCACAACAATATGGCCCAACATTTTTCCTTTTTTTTCACTTTTTCAGATTGTGGCCGCTAATTGCTTGAATGTTTATTGCTTTGTGCGGAGTCTTGTGACTTCAACACAAATTGCCTTTGTATGAAGAAAATATTTGAGCTCTTCAAATGTAGCGGTATTAATATTAACAGTGAATAAAATATCCTCCAATATCAGAGGTAAAACCCTTGATGGGGAAAAAGCTTTTTTTTTTTTAAATAGCATCCAGGAGCAAATTTTTCCTAGTGCAAGAGGCACCAAGGCAAAAAAATTGCCTTACAAATACCTGGAGAATGGTAGGAGGTTGTGGAGATGTAGAACGTTTTGGGAAGTTGCTAGAGGCAACACAAGCTCTCCTAGAGTGTAGAATCTCCTCCAAAACTGTATGCTTCCTCTCTCTAACCTTCACTGCTTCACAGGTCCAGATTCTCGCTCTGGTACTAAATGTAGATTGAGCAACAGGGGTAGAATCCTGATAATATTTTACTAAACTCAATCGACCAAACTAATCGAGAATGGGATGCAATATTTATAGATATTGCACAGCCAAATACACACAGGAGATTAAGTTGCACAGGTGCAACCAAATTCCAAAATACACAAGCTTCCAATATCATCCGGGAAGCACAAATGAAAAAATACAAATATACTGTTAAAACTATAACATCATCCGTGAGAAACAAATATGGTTTAGAAACCATATAATAATACATAACAAATATATGGTTTGCATTATTAACCATTAATATTAAATTAATTAAATAATTGTACTATGCATAATTAATATTAGGATAATAATATTTTATCCTAACAAATATTTCCTTTTGTAAAAAGGGTCAAAAGTAAAAAGGAAAGTGTGGTTCCACTACAATCATATTTGGACACGTGTAAGGCCCATTTTTCAAGGGTGGGACTGCGGGAGAAGCTGGGAAAATTTTCCCTTTTCCTAAAAGGGGATGAAATGGTAGAATTTGGCCGCAGTTTCACTGCGGCCCACCTTAGGACACGTTTGGATCATTTCCCGAGGGTGGAGATGCGAGAGAAAAATATGAAATTTTTCCAAAAGTTGCAAAAAGTTAGACAAAGCCCTCGGGTTTGTTTTAAAGTTTTAATCTTTCACATGGACGGCCCAAATTCAAAGTAAAGATCAACAATAGGTAAGAGTCTAAAATTTTATTTTTACCCCCATTTGTCCAAGCATGCCTAGAAGTGTGAGTATTCATGATTTCTTGATATTTTCTACACCCCAAGTAAAGAGGAGAGTTAATATTGATATCAAAGTTTGGTGGGGAGCTCTGGGAGATGTCTTTCTCCATTAAAAGGGTTTGACTATCGTGCATGATCAGATTTTCCATTTTTCTTCTCTCGAGCACGCATGGAACCGGAATTGATAGATTAATGGTGGAAGTGGTTGGAAAATAGTAGGAAAGGTCACATACTAGAAGAAAGAGTTGAATGTGAGGGGGCTCAAGGAGATCTAACCTTTGAGCACTGACAACTTTTTGTAGATTTGATCCTAGAAATCGCGATTGTGATCATGACGAGCATTGGTGCACTCAATGTCTAGATTTTTAGGGGGAAAGGGGCTATGTTTTAAATGTTATAAATGGCACAAATTTTTCATGCAAAAGGGTGGAGGTTGGAAGTTGGAGGTCAGAGTGTTAGAGGTCGAAGAAAATTCCCAAGAGGAAAATTTGACTAAGCCTATCTTTTGAGAATCCATCTGAGAAACTAGGTTATCTCTTTTTGTATTAAGTTTTATTGTGTCAAGGTGGTTGTAAGTGTACAACCATTGACAAGCTCTAAGACTGTTCTAGAAACTTTCCCCTGCTAATAGACTTAATCAAATTCGAGTTTTTTTGTGTTGTCTTGAGAAAAATGTGTTGGTTTTATTTCTGAATGTATGCAAGCGTTTTTCTTGTTTCTGTTGTAATCTTGTATAAAATTTGGTTCAATCACACAAGATTCAATCCTCACGACAATTTAGTGGCATCTGTAATTTAATTCCTCAGAAGATCTTTCATCTAGGATTTAAGTAAACGATTTAAAATCACTTTTCCCTCATTTGTTGACAGAGATTGTCAAGTAATTCTTTGGGAGTACCTTAGGTGTGATTTGGTTCGAGATATTGATGCTTTGTTGGGTTTTCTAACTCAATCCTTCACGATAGAATCTCGTAGAGATTGTGTGAAAGAGTGCTAATTTGGGCCTCCATTGAAGCACATATTCTAGTTGAAGTAGAATTTTAGCTATTTTGTTGCATTTTGTTAGTCGACCTTCAATTTTATAAGGTTCCTCAAGGATTTGGTGAATCTAGTTTCACTCTGCCCCACTTCCCACACAATATTCTCTTAACAATAGCCAATACTACCTATACTACCCATGTTTTTTCTACATGCACACAAACTCATAATCTCTATTACCAAAACTTTCTGAAGCAATCAGGGTCTCAAATGTCTTCAGTAACCTTTGCCTTGTTGTGAAATTATCTCCTTGATCTGGAAGTGACAATTCGTGAGAGTCGATCTGGTGTGTTGATCATATTTTCCCAAGGTCTTCTCGATAAAATCTATTCAAAAGAAGGATTTAACATTTTCCTTCAATAAACAGAGGATACAAAATAGGTTCTCTTATCTTGATTGAAAGTCACAACCTAAAATTGTGAGGATAGATCAAATTATTTTGAGGGTGCTATCCAGTTCTCCACATTTGATTGATAAAGGGCCACTTAGATCTCATCCTGGCCATAAAATGAATCACCATGATCTAATCTGCTCTAAGTTTCTGTCAAACCAAGTGACGGTTCTCATACTTTTGAGGGGGAACCAATTTGGATACCAAAAGGGCCCACGTTATGATGCATCTCAAGCTCATTTCTCAAGGGCGAGAGCTACGAAGCAAAATGTGAAAAATTTACATTTTTCCAAAAAGTTGTAAAAGTTGTAAAAGGAACCCACAGGACAACTCTAATTTGGATAACACACGTGGATGGTAAAAATTCAAAATAGAAATCAACAAAATATGTGCATATGTATCTAAATTTTCCACCATTTTCGCTCTAGAACTCTTGTAAGTGCGAGTTTGGTGAGGAAGATTTGGAGATGTCTTTGCCATTAAGATGAGATCTGACCTTTGTGTTCAATGTAGTATTCCATTTTTCCTTCCCAAGCATGCAAAGAACTGGGATTTGTGATTAGGGGCGAGAGGTGGTTGGCGTGTACGGGGAAAAGTGATCTACCGAAAGAAGGAGTTTAATTTGGGATGTATTCGAAGAGATCCACTCCTTGAGCACCTGACAACTTTTTACAGATTTGATGGGAATCATGATCGAGATCATGGAGAGCACTAGCACACTCAATGTCTCTGGTTTTGGAGGGAAAAACCCAGTTGTAAAATGATATAAATAGGCATGATTTTTCTAAGAAAAGGGTTGGGAGTTTGTGAATGTAGAAGTGTTAAGAGTCAGAAACTAATTTCCTAAGAGAAAAGTTTGATAGAGCCCGTATTTTTGAGAAACTATCTGAAGAAGCTTGTTTATCTCCTTTGTGTTAAATTTGATCATGTTAAGGTGGTCTTGAGTGTAGAGCCATTGATAAGCTCCGAGATTGTTTGAGAAACTCTACCCTACTTGATAAATTTAACCAAACTCGAGTTAATCTGTGTTATTCTTGAGCAAAATTTGAGTTTTCTTCATTTCTTAATGTCCTGTAAGTAGTTTTTGTTGTTTCACATTGCATTCTTACATTGAAATGTGTGTGAATCACAAAATATCTTATCCTTGTGATAGTTTTGTGGCATTTGTAATTTCATTTATCGTAAAAGCTTTCATTTGATAATGAAATAAAGAAATTTAAAATCATTGTGACTCTAGCATGATTATAAGATTGTTTGTTAGGCTTTGAGAGTATTTTAGGCGTGATAAAACAAAGATTGATAATGTTCAATTAAGTTTTCCATTTTGAACCTTCATTTTGGATCCTTGATGTTTGTGTGAAAAGTGTAGATCTGGGCCTCCATTGGAGCACATATTCAGTTAAAGGAACACCCTAGCTAGTCTGAAATCATCCTACTATTTGATGTTTCTATTTTTGTAAAAATTCTCAAAGATTTGGTATGATCAACTTTATCCCGCTTCACCTCCCACAAAAATTCATTTAAAAACAACTTATCATACCCATACTACCTCTGTTTTTCATGTATGTATACAAATGCATAATTTTACCACCAAAACTTACAAAAATAATCAATTTTTCATTGTCTTTAGTAGCCTAAACCTTGCCTAGAAAATATCTCTATTATCTCGAGTGACAACTCATGAGAGTTACGTTTGTTGCATTGATCATATTTTCTTCAAGGTCTTATTAATAATTCACAAGGAAGGACATCTCCATCTCCTCCAAAAACAACAGGATACAAAAGGGTCCTCTCACCCTGGTTGAAAGGCACAACCATAAAGTAGTGAGGATAGGTCAAATCCTCTTGAGGGTGTTACCCATTTATCCACATCCGATCCGACCAAGAGAAAGCCATATTTCATCCCTGGCTACAAAATGACATACTACATGCTCTACTTGTCTCTAAGCTTCCTGCCAAACCTGTGATGTTTCTCAACTTCTCAGGGAGAATCAATTTTGGTACCAACACCTTCTGGAACCGTTGCTAGGGAACATTGTGATTACAGTTCATATTCATACCTGTTAAAATACTTCATATATGATCTAGGTGCTATATACAATTCTTTCAATATCCACACATAGTGCAATCGGATTTCATTCATAAATGCAGGTAAAGAGAAAATCAGTTCTTTCAATTTCTAGTTTCTACTATTGGTGACATTTGACATATCATATTCAAAGTGCATTTACATAGCGAAGGTGGAAATCCTTAGTGGTGATTCCTTGTTGATCTAATTATTGATAAGTACTAGTGTCTTAACTTGTGTCAAGTGAGATTTGTTACTAATCTTTGCAAAGATGGAAGGAAGAAGGTATTTCTTTGCTAGGGATCCTGCTAGGACACTATTTCTAGAGCTAGGAAAAGCAAAGTCAAAAGGAAGAAAATCCTAGAGAGCTATTGGAGATCAGCAGACAAGAAAAGGGATCTCCATTGATGAAAGTGATTGGCCTATTATTGAAGACTGCAATTCAAGTGCTTCTGAATCAGGTAGCCTCTTTGTGGAATTGAATTCTCCAATTGGAGAGGGGCCTTAATTTAATTTTGAAACGTTTTCTTCTCATTCTACCCTTGTTTTTTTAGAAGTTGATAGGGATTTCCAAGAAACCAGGCCTTTCGTGGATATCCATTTTGAAATTTAAACTCCTGTGTTTCAAATACCTTCTACACCTTATCAACTTTTCACCCCTCCGGGGGTCACCTCCCAAACAACATGGACTGTCCCCACCCCGACCCCATTTTGTTGTGAACACCTTTGGTCCCATAAATTTTACAGGGATGGTTGGTTATCCAAATTCAGTTCCTCGGGATGTAAGAAATAGATTATCAAATTTCCAAGGAAACAACGCTATAAATGGTGATCAACATCTAAAGATTTTTATCAATATGATGGAAGAATTTGAGATTGAACATGAAGATGTATATATCAATTTGTTTATCCATACTTTGGAAGAAGATGTTAGGGACTGGTACAAAGCTTTGCTAGATAATTCCATAGATTCCTGGACCGAGATGAATAATGCATTTAGATTGCAGTATGGTGATAGAACTGACCCTAGATTTCTTTTGTCAGAATTTGAAAACATCAAGAAGAATCCTAATGAGTCATGTACATGATTTTAATAAAAGGTTTAATAAGAACTTGAGGATATTTCTGTTAGGATAAGGCCATCTGATGAATCATGCTTGATCAAATATTTAGATGCATTTGATAAAAATGCTTCTTACTACTTGAGGAAAAAAACCCTACTAATTTGAGGCAGAATTCACCAAGGCCCCGTAAATTGAGAATAACATCAAGACAATTGGAGAGCCTCCAAAAAGGGAAGGTGTAAAACTAATTACCGTAGAAAAGCCTAAAAAAAGTAAGGCAACTGATTTAGAGGAAGTTGTGAAAACTTTGGTAGGGGTTGTCAAGGAAACATCATACAAATTAGCCTAGGCGAAAAGGGAATTCAGTGAGTTCACAAGGTTAGTACAATTAACAAGGAAAATACAGGTTTACAAATCATCAAAGATCTGATGATAGAGGTAACGGACCTATTGGATTTGGAAATAAACAAATGGTCCCAAGCCGGGAAAATAGAATGGTACCTGATCCTTTCAATGTCAAAGTTATTGTTGTGGAGGATACATATGCCATTTATTGGTGTGACAAATGTTTCATGCCCCATGCTCCATGTGAGGAGGATCAATAGGAAGAAGAAAATAGTGATGATAATGATGATGATGTTTGCATGATGGGTTTCTCCACGAGCTCAAAACAAGGTGAAACATCAACCGAGGTGATAAGTGTTAGGAATGCTTTTGCTGATTTTTAGGATTGCATCCACTAGGTACCTAATCTTTCCCCTTCTCATACTTTAGAAGTATATATTGTACAAGCTTTTGAATTTCCCAATAATGACTTTGAATATTTGAGGGCTTTAATGATAAAGAAGTATGATAGACGTATCCCCTCTAAGGAGGATAGGCAGTTGTTGATGAATGCTATTGTGCCTCAAGAAAACGAACATGACATAAGAAGTAGGGTTGTCAAAGGGACATGGCCTCATGCCAAGACAAAAAATCCATTTCTTTCAAATATTCCTAAAAAAATCCTTAGAAATATGCATTTGCCAAGGGCCTTGCTGTCCCAAACAAAACTCATACCCCTCCTCATGCCCAAGCTGTCAAAAATCTTGTGCCATCTAATGAGTGTGTCATCCTTCCTTCCAATGTTGCCTTGCCAAAATTTGTCCCTTATGATATTGCCCAAGTCTTGAGTCATACCAAGATCTCAGTTCCATTTTTTGAGTTGTTTAGGATTCCTTAGCACAAGAAGAGGGCTCTTGAGTATTTGGGGCTGAAAGAGGAGAAGACGCGCCTGTGTAGAAATATGAATATGGTGGAGATTCCTCCAATCGTTGAAGAACTAGGAGCACCACCAGCATCGAAGAGATAGATGAACCACCTGAGATTTATTTGGGGACATCCTGCTAGATTCCCAACTAAATACGGATCCATTCTTCAATACTGATCATTAAGGATAGATTGTTACACAACTGTATGTTTGATTCGGGGCATCATGTAATGTTATGCCTCTGGAAGTTATGAATGAACTAAACATCAAGGTAACAATAGCATATGGGAAGTGTACTTGATATGGATTTTAGAGAAGTCCTAGTAGTGGGATGTGTGAAAGGTCTGGTGGTACAACTTGCAGCCTATCCAGGCAGGAAATTGAAGCTTGATGTAGTTATTGTTGACTGCCTAGCCAAGTGGGGTATGTTGTTGTCTAGAAAATGGGCTACAAGTGTTGGTGGGAGTGTCCAAATGGATATGTCCTATGCCATCATCCTAATTGAGGGCATCCTTGTCAAGTTGTATGGGGAAAAGAAGATGTTGCACCTTATTGAAGATCCCAAAAATGCATCTTATGAAGTATTGTACACAAGTGTTGATGCCGATAACTTTGTAGGATTTGTTAATGGGAAAGAGCACAAGATTGAAGAATACAAGTGTCTTTAGAAGGAAAGCTCTCCTTGGAATTTATTGTTTGATAGAGCTTGCTCCAAATTTGGAAATGGTGCTTTGTGTTGTTCTAATTTCCCGAGTGTCATGAAGAATTTGTCTTTTCTTTCAAACTCAACTTTGAATGCACTAATAACATTGAAGCGAATATGAGGCATTTTTGTTAGGTATGAGGATTTCTTGGAAGTATGGTGTTAAAGTATCATTGTCAAGTGAGATTCACAATTAATTGTAAAAAAATTAGAAAACTATATGACACAAAAATCGAGTGAATGAAACAATACAAGCATGCAACTTGGGATGTCGTTGAGATGTTTGATTCATTCAATATTGTGAATCATGATAGGGGGTTCAATGATTCGGCAGACAAGCTTGTTGTGTTGGGATCTTGATTTGATAATTGTGTAGTGTCCCAACTTTGTGATTATGATGTTTAGGTGTTAACAAGGCCATTTGTACTGACAATATTAAGCATTGGCAAGTTTTTGATGATGATGCTTAGGTCAGAAGATTTTTGCAGAACAAGGAGGAATTTGTTGATCGTAATATTGATTGGGAGCCAATGGTGTGCGTAGCAGAGGGTAAGGAAACCTTGTTTGGAAAAAACATTATCCAACTAAAGACTAATATCATTCCCAGGAGGGATGGTTGTTCTTGAGTCCAATTTTGATAATGTTGACTACACTATTAACAAGTGCATGGCAGCCTCAAGGATATTTAGTAGGATGACCTTGGGACAAAATAGAAACCAAGAACGATATGGTTGGGAAGAAATCTCAAAGCAAGGAGGAAAAATAGTCTTATATCCAATTGCTGAAAAAATATCAAGATTGCATGGCTTGGACTTATTCTCAACTAAAAGCATACAGATAGGATTTGTTTCAACATTAGATTCCCTTCGAATATAATGCAAAACAATTCAAGGAAAAATAGATGCGAATCAATCTGCTCCTATCTCTTAAAATGCAAGAGGAAATGAAGAAACTAAGGGATGGAGGGATTATTCATCCTACTGTATTCTTCTTGGGTTGCAAACCTAGTACCGATTATAAAGAATAATCATGACATCCATTGACCGTGTGTGGAATTCAAACTTGAACAAAGCATCAATGAAGGATAATTATCCTTTACCAAACATGGAAAACATGTTGTAGCTAGTGACTGGTTCTGAGCTACTTTCTACCATGGATGACTTCTCTGGTTATGACCAAGTTGTGGTGAAGGAATTAGAAATAATTAAAATAGCCTTTACCACTCCTTAGGGGAATTATGTATATGTCAGGATGCCCTTTGGTCTAATGAACTCTGATGCAACCTTTCAAAGAGCTATGGACATTGCTTTTACTGGTTACATCAATGATTTTATTGTTGTCTACCAAGATGATGTAACTGTGTTCTCAAGGAAGAGAAGTGATCATTTGCATCATTTGAAGAAATTACTGATAAGATGTAGAGAATATGGCATTTCACTCAATCCAAAGAAGTTCCACTTAGGGTGTAGAAAGCAAAGTTGTTTGGTCGATTGTGTCACAAGGACTAATGATTGATCTAGAAACGGTAGAGGCCATCAGCAAGGTTCCAATCCCAAGAAACAAGAAAGGAATTCAATCATTCTTTGGGAATATAAACTTCATCAAAAGATTTATATCAAATTTTGTTGAGTTGACCATTCCAATCACTTCCATGTTAAAGAAGGACCAGGTCATCAAGTGGGAGGAGGATTTCATTCAAGCCTTCAATGGGATTATAGAGGCACTAAATAATGCACCTGTTCTAGTAGTTCAAGATTTTAAGAAGCCCTTTCAACTATTCTCTTTTACTTCAGAGAACACTATTGGATCTATCTTGTTGTAGAAATATGATGAAGGGGCTGAGAGGCCAATTTCCTTTTTCAGTAAGGCATTGTAGGGGGCTGAGTTGAAATACACTATTATGGAGAAATAAGCATTTGCTTTGGTAAAAGCAACAATGGTTTTCAGGCCTTACATTTTGAGTTCTAAGATTGTTTCTTATGTTCCCCAAACCATGGTGAAGGACATATTATCAGAGATGGAAGTCTCAAACAAAGGTGTAGATGGGTGAACAAGTTGCAAGAGTATGACATGGATATCCAAACCACGAAGTTGGTGAGAGGTTTGGGCTTGGCTAAACTTATGGCTGAGAGGAACTTGCAAACTATTGAGGTAAATGAAGTAGAATAAGAAAGGGTGGATATATTTGAGAAACCGAGTTCTTAGTGGTACAAGGATGTGATTTTTATCTCGAGACATTTATATTCCCTTGAGTATTTGAGTAAGAACCATAAAAGGGTGCTTAAGTTGGCTTCCCAAAAATATGTTATTACTGATTATGGGTTAGGTTGGATGAACCACCGAGGAGTCCTCTTAAGGTGCATTATCAAGATGAAGCCCCCAAGATAATTTTTGATCTCCATGGAGGAGTTTGTGGGGGAATTTTGTTGGACGGGTCATAGCACACAAGATCCCGAGGACTAGTTATTGGTGGCCAACTCTCTTCATGGATACAACTCTTTTGGCTAGAAGATGTGAGAGTTGTCGGTGGTTCTCTGGAAGAATGAAATCTTCAAGCTCCCTTCCTTTGCATCATCGATCAATTGAAGCCCCTTTCAAGAAATGGGGGATGGATTTCATTGGTGCGATTTCAGTCCTTCATGTGCTTTGGCCATAAGCGGATTCTTGTAGCCACCGATTACTTCACGAAATGGGTGGAAGCAATCCCCACAAAAAGAGCAACACACCAAATTTTCATGGAATTTTTGTTGAACCATATCATCTGCGCAGTTTGGGGTGTTAGTAAAGATTATTGCTTGACAATGCCATGAGTTTTAGAGATAAACATTTGGTGGCGATGTGTAAAGAATACATGATCAACTTGACATATGCATCTAATTACAATCCCCAAGGAAATGGACAAGATGAGTCCAGTAATAAAAATTTGTTGAAGATTATCAGAAGAACCTTGGAGCTGAACAAGAGAAAATGGGGTGAGCAATTGAAGTTTGTTGTCTGGGTAGACCAATTACTATTAAAAGAGCCACTGGAAAGAGTCCATTTGAGTTGGTGTATGGAACTCAGGCCATGCTACCCCTAAATATGCAATTATCCTACTATCAGTTCATTCAACAACTAGAAGATCAAGAAGTAAGTCCACATGATACCCGCATTAACCAAATTGTTGAACTTGATGAAGAAAGGAGGGCATCCCACAAAAGGCATGTAAAGTTCAGAGAAAATCTAAAGAATTTGTTCCACAAGAAGGTCACCCCAAGAGATTTTAATGTTGGAGGTCTTGTGCTATTATGGGATAACAGGCATGAAGATAAGGGAAAACATGAAATATTTGATGCACTTTAGATGGGCCCTTACTCCATAGACATTCGAATGGTGAGCATACCTTATTCTTGAAGGATTTGGATGGAGAATTGCTTGAATTTCCAATTAATGGCAGGAATTTGAGACATTTCTTGGATTGATTCCCCATAATCAAGGTGAACTTCATCTCATACGAGTGTATAGTTCATTGGTTTATTTTCTGATTTTCATGTTTTTTGTTCATTCTAGCCCTTGATGGATTTTTTTGTTGGTTTCTTATTTCTTTGTGGAGGGCGGTCATGGTTTTTGATCGAAAGATGACTCCTTTTCCCAATGGATATTTTGGCGGTTGGTCTACCTTTTTCTTATGGATCTCGCAGGAGTACCCATCCACGAGTCGGAGCCGATGTTGTTGCTTAGATTTATCTCGCCCCATTTTCCATTATTTTTCTTTGATCTACGTGTTGAGAAACGCTTTATCTCTCGATGTGGATGATCTCAAGCCTTTTCCTCCATTTGAATGACTCGAATTGTTTGTAAAATCCATTGTCATGTCCCTCCCGGAAGAAGTCCTCGAGTTTGCCTCTGTTGTTTTCCTAATTTCTTCAAAATCCAAGGATTTTCCATTTTTCCTATATTCCTCAACCATGGAAGCTCAAGAATGATCAATTTAAATTTATATGAAATTGAAAATCAAAACCCATGGTCGAAAGATGCTCGAACCATGATTCACTTGGTTTTGTTTCAAAAAAATTCATCCTTAGTGAAAAAATCGGGTTCTAGGCATGAATGGTGAATTTCTATGTTTTTGATGGTTTGGCAGGTGTCCTTTTCTCAAAATTATTCCTCAGCATTCGGTGGTCACATGGATTCTTCTTTGTTAGTCACGGGATGGCGGGAAAATGCTTTAACTTATCACTTTTTACTTTTTTGGCAAAAGGCAAATTTGGTCCTGTGGCTCCGCTAAATTCTGATTGGGTCTTTTTGCTTACATAGATTCTTCCAAATTGGATGGGGCATGGCGAGTTTGTTTTTGAACGTGTTCCTTTTGGCCACTTTGGAAAAAAATTTGAACTCACTTGGCAGCCCCGTCAGCTCGATTGAAGCAAATTTAACTCATGGGAAAAATTTCTTATTTTCACCCCGAGGGTGTCCATGTGTTTATTTTTGATTTGATGCATCTCGGCGGGGCACTCCTAAACTTTGTCAAAAAATTTAATCCAAAACGTGTCCACGTGGAGGAACTACGCTCATTTAAAGATTTGCGTTTTGGTTTGGTCAGGGAGTTGCGACAAGAGGACATGTGGAGGCTTCTGCGCCGCTTTGCCTTGACTTAGGCAAATTTTTATATAGCTGGTACAGTTTGGCACAACAAGGACATGTGGTGAGCCCGCACTCATTCGAGGATTTCCACTTTGGATCTCTATGTTGAAATTTACGCAATGAAGACATATGGAGGTTTCCATCATGGCTTCCCATACTTAGTCTTTTTTCAAAAGGGTTTTGAGAGGCATGGGACATGTGGTGAGCCCACACTCATTCAAGATCTCAAATTTTGGGGACCATCTCGGGATGTGGCATTGTGACACGTGGCGGTTTGAAAAAGTCAAAATGCGGAGAAGTAGAGAATCGGAGGCGGCTTGGATTTTTTTCCTCTTATTGCTAAAAGAATTGAAACATCAAAATGCCTTGCAGACTCGACAATAGTGAATAGTCAAAATTTTTCCCGATCAATGTTGGAGGAGTGGACTTCCTGGGATATTTGGAAAATTTTCCTTTTCGGGAGAAGGGAGTTTAAAGAAAAAGGAAGCGTGGTTCCGATGGGACCCACATTGGGACACGTGTCATGCCCATTTTTCAAGGGCAGAGCTATGGGGAAAACTTGGAAAATTTTCTCTTTTCCAAAAATAGGTGAAATAGTATAATTTCACCATGGTTCATTAGGACCCACCTTTGGACGCGTGTCGAGGCACATTTCTCAAGAGCGAGATCCGGAGAAAAATGTGAAAATTTTACATTTTTCCAAAAAATTGTAAGTGGAAAAAGGAACCCATAGGCGCTCTCTAAATTAGATCTCCCATGTGGACAGTCATAATTGAAAATAGAATTCAACTAGAGTTGTGTATACATGTCTGATTTTTCTACCATTTTCACTCCGAGAGATCCTAGAAGTGTGAGTCTTCATGATTTCCCAATATTTCTTACACGGCAAACAAGGAAGAGGAGTTAATTTGATATTTGAGTTTGGTGACAAAGATCTAGGGACATTTTTTTCCATTAATACTAGATCTGACCTCTGGGCTTGATTCGGTCATCAATTTTTCCTTCCCGAGCATGTAAAGAACCAAATTTGATAGATTAGGAATGGAGGTGGTTAACGAGTAGAGGGAAAAGTGATCTACCGAGAAGAAGGAGTTGAATGCACGAGGTATTCAAAGGGATCCACTCCTTGAGCACCTGACAAATTTTTACAAATTTGATTTTAGGAATCACGATCGAGATCATGGAGAGCACTAGCACACTCAATGTCTCTGGTTTTGGAGGAAAATACCCAGTTGTAAAATAGGCATGATTTTTCTACGAGAAAAGGGTTGGGAGTTTGTGAATGTATAAATGTTAAGATTCATAAACTAACTTTATAAGAGAAAATTTTGATAGAGCCCTTCTTTACGAGAAATTATCTCAGCAGAAGCTTTGTATATCTCCTTTGTGTTAAATTTGATCATGTCAAGGTGGTTTCGAGTGTACATCCATTGAAAAGCTCTGAGATTGTTTGAGAAACTTTCCCTTGCTGATAAATTTAACCAAACTCGAGTTAATCTGTGTTATTCGTGAGTAAAATTTGTGTTTTCTTCATTTCTAAATGTCTGTAAGTAGTTTTTCTTGTTTACGTTGCATTCTTACATTGAAATGTGTGTGAATCACACAAGATCTTATCCTTGTGATAGTTTGGTGGCATTTGTAATTTCATTTATTAGAAAAGCTTTCCTTTGATAATGAAATAAAGAAATTTAAAATCATTGTGACTCCTAGCATGATTATAAGATTGTTTGTTATCCTTTGAGAGTATTTTAGGAGTGATAAAACAAAGATTGATAATGTTCAATTAAGTTTTCCATTTTGAGCCTTCATTTTGGAGCCTTGAAGTTTTTGTGAAAAATGTTGATCTAGGTCTCCATTGGGGCACATATTATTTTTAAGGGAACACCCTAGCTACTCTAAAAGCATTATGCTATTCAAGGTTTCCATTTTTGTAAAAGTTCTCAAAAATTAGGTATAATCAACTTTATCCTGGTTCAACTCCCACCAAAAATTTATTTAAAAGCAACTTATCATACCCATACTACCCCAATTTGTCATGTATGTATACAAGCGCATAATGTTTACCACCAAAACATGTAGAAAAAATCAGGTTTTCATTATCTTTAGTGGCTTGAGCGTTGCTTAGAAAATATCTCTGTTATCTAGAGTGACAACTCATGAGAGTTAAGTTTTGTTGCATTGATCATATTTTCTTCAAGGTCTTCTTAATACTTCACAAGGAAGGACATCTCCATCTCCTCCACAAAGAGCAGGCTACAAAATCTTCATCTCACACTTTGGTTGAAAGGTACAACCATAAAGTAGTGACGATAGGTCAAATCCTCTTGAGGGTCTACCAATTTCTCCACATCCGAGTGACCAAGAGCAAGCGGCATTTCATCCCCGACTACAAAACAACATACTACATGCTCTACTTGTCTCTAAGCTTCCTTAAACTTTGTGATGTTGCTTAGCTTTTGAGGAGAATCAATTTGGGTACCTACATGATGACTTACTATACACGTCTTGATAGGATACTTATACATCCTAGAAATTTTGACGTGTATGATTAAGAGACTCTTATGTGTATGCATTTTTAGTTTGTTTTCGATTTATGCATATATGACCTAGTGGTTGACATATTGAATGAATGTCATATTGAACAATAACATTAAATTCAGCATAGAATGAATGGAGATGTAATAGAAAATTGGTGCATCGATAAGAAATTATTGGGGAATCCTTGATTTTTGGGAGGGTGAATGTTATGAAGACTATTTAAAATCAACCTCGAGGGAGGGGTTAGAAGATGTTGTCGATGACGCTTGGAACAAGGTTCGTTCCAAAAAAATGTAAACACCCTTTACCAATCCCCAATAAAACCACTTGGAGTAGATACAAAGGGTATCATGATTTGGTGCTCCTTGACTCTTTTTCCTGTTGTTTGCTTCTAGTTATGTTGATGTTTCTTCTTGGTTTTGTTCCTTCATGGTGTTTCTCGTTCATTGTGCTTCTTTTGTGTTTTCACCGAGTTTCATTGCCATGTCCGGCTTGGGCCTTTTGTACTCTGGATAGTATCCTAGTGAAAAAACCTTATACCATTAATAAAAAAGATAAAAAAAACTATTATGTAGGTGAAACAATTTTATGATCCACGAGGATGAAATTATTGGAGCATAATATATAAGTGAGATATGACAAAGTTGAATATAGGTGTAAAAAGAATGTTGAAAAAAATCGACAATAGGAAAATAATGTAATTAGTCTTCGCAAGAATTATTGAATACGCACAAGAACCTCTTATGAAGGAAAAAAATTATTACAAGGATGTGATAGGTCTAGATTTAAATATATTGATGGTCAATAATGTCAAGATGTGTTCTAGGGATTGTTTCTCTATTATCTCGGAATACGAAATGTCCCATATCCTAAGATAATCATGATGAAGATCGTTAGCCCATTTTGTCTTCCCGGTGGCTAAGGAATAAACTAAAGGGGAGACTTAAGATATGATATTTAACTATAAAATGCAAAAATAAAATTAAATATTATGAACACTTGTAATAAATTATTATAAGAATTTTATTTTGAACGCGGAAGGACTGCGACTGTGGAAGGACTGTGAGAGGATGACTCCCCCGGTGATTACTATAACGCAATCCTGGGCTGTTAGGGTCTTCATCTCCGCCCATCAGGAGCCCTTGAAACTCAAGCCATCATGGCAGGACGATGTTCCCCACATGGAGGTCCCCAAGTGCGTGGTGGATAAAACTAGAATCAGATACAAATACACCGCCATTATAAGATTTTTGGGACTTAGGCCAAATATTGATTTTGTTAGAGAGTGGTGCAAGAGGAAATGGGTGTGCAAGCTTGATGTCAGAGCTCTTTCCGGGAGTGATTTCCCATTATCCTTTTTTGGATGAGGAGGAACTGAATAGGGTGCTTTTGGGGTCACCATGGTTTTATTGTAAAGATGCTTTGAGCATTTTCCATTGGAGGACTGGTTTAACTGCATAGCACACTTTGTGGGAACTACTTGTGTGGATCCGGCTCCCAATTTTGCCCTTAGAAGTCTGGAATCCTGAAGTTTTATTTGGCATTACGAGATCAATGGGATTTCTTATGGTGGTCGACCCAGCTACAAAAGTGCGCTCCTGACTGGTTTGTGCTCAAATGTGCATCAACATCCCAGTTGGAGATAAAGTTCCTATAAAGATCTTTTTGAATACCTCGGAAGATAGCTGTGAACAGGAAACCAATTTTGAGCGGTCCAATGTAATCTGTGAGAGGTGCTTGAAGGTGGGGTATGAGCCAAAAATGTGCTGCAGTGGAGCTCAGGAGAACCAGACTTGGGATGCTCCTGACTACGAATGAAGGCAACCTACCTTGCAAATGGATGAAGAATCGGTTGAGGCAGACTCAGAAGCTGTATAAGAGGAATCTGATGTGGACATTGAAATTTGAAATAGTCGAGTGCTCTTTGGAGGCGTCCCAGAGGCTGAATGTGGACCGTTTGGACAGCTCAAGCAGGATTGCTGCCAGCGTGGCGGATGGGCGACAGGGTTCTCAGGGTATCAGTTCGGTCGTGGGACGAATGGGCGGGGAGTTTCAAAATTAATACTCAGATTTTAATTCGATTGTTCGCAGACCTGCAGGTGGAGATGGCGACATCATCATTGCTCTGAACGAGGAGAATTTGGTCGATGATTCGATGGGTAATGGGTTGGACTAGGATTTGGAGGATGGTAGCCGCTCCAGAGGTATTGAACCTAGGTCACTGTTCCGCAAGGGGGCTCGTGGTGGAAACGGCAGGCCACTCGTGAATGGTGCGAAGGATTGCGGAATTGTGGTTCACCTCGGGTTTTATATTGGTACCCTCGGTGGTGGGGACTTTGACACCACTGTTCACGAGGGCAGGTTAGACAAAGGTATAGCCAAAAGTCAAAGTTGCGCATCTAGATCGATTGCTTTGGGGTTATCATTGTGGTGGTGTGCCTTAAGTTGCTCTTTCCTATCTATGGGTCTTGAGCCTACTCTTGCTTCCTATCTTTGTCTGACTTGGCTTTGTTATGGTCTCGATAAGCTTGCTTGTGCATTGTCTCTATGAGTTTCTGTCTTGGTTGTTGGGAGAGGTCTACTTCTTTTACTATTGCTCTATCTTTTCTGTTGTATTTATGGGGTTTTCTTGTCCCCAAAAAACCATACACTTACCTAATCTAAAAACATATAATAAACATAAAAATATATAAAAGAAAACAAATAGCAAAAAGCATTTAGCCAAAAATTATTTATCCAAGGAAAATGCGACTTGACTTGGGAGAGAAAAGTAGCAGAGAAAATATTAAATGAATGGAAAAATTTGTTTGGTTATCCAAGATGGCTATTTGGGTCACAAGTTCTCTAAAGGAAAGTCAACTTACCTTACGAGGCACCACTTGATTATTCTCTTATTTCTGATTTTGTCTGAAGTTCATAGCTTTGTCAAAAGAATTCTAATGATGAAACCCTTTATAAATACTATGTTGAGGACCAAAAAAATCAAAAAAATCAAGGGGATTCTCCACCTTGGGATTTCTTTTGTGCATCATTGATTTAGTAGAAATTTCCCATTTGTTTCTAGCAGTTGAATTAGAAGATTTACATAATTATTACCAAGGGTTTGTAGTGAAAGGTTGCAGTACTATTTCATATTATTTTTAGACGTCTCCCATGTTGAGAGACCCACTTCTAGGGAAAATCTAATGTATTTGAAAGTGTTTCTAATATTATTTGGAGTGCGAGATAATAGATCTGATTTTTAAAGCACTAAATACAAATATCTTTCCTTTTAGATATGAGGATACATAGTACAATTCTCATAAGCAATGGGTCTATGTTGATGTCATTCCATGCCTAGTTTAAGGCTGCTAGACATTTTTACTAGTGAGTATTACTAATGTTGAACAAAAGAGAGGTCAAATCTACTTCATATATCATATCACGAGACTCCAATGTTGTATTCCTTATTTTATGAGATAGGTGAGTATATTACAAACACCGATAATATTATAAAAGAAAATATAAAACTATCAACATCTTTATACAAAGGCCATTTGTTGTTACTATCATTATCTATTGATACTATTCATACATAGTTTGAGGAAATTAAAATCCCCAATTATCTTGATCATACTCTTGTAAAGATCGATTCTTGTCCTTTTGTCTAATTTTTAATCATCATTTAGGTAGAATTGATTGAAGTATAGAAGTTCCATTAATGTATATTTTGTTGCATTAGATCTCATCTTTATCTCTCTAGATTCATCATAATTACACTAAATTAGGTTCATATCAGGTATATTAACTTCCATTATTTCTCTAATGTGATTTATCTATATAGATGTTAGGCCTAAAAGTTCCATTGTATATTCAATAACAATATCTCTTTTTTATGTATGTATATTTAAATTACTATGCTTAATTTGTATTATTTCTCTGATATGCTTTAGGTAATTTATTTTATCTCATTCTATTTGGTTGTGTAAAATGTTTAAAATTTCAGCCTATATAGATCTACTTTTAGAGCATTGTCCCATTGATCTCCTACGATATAAATCATTAGTAATAGATATAAAGTTACCTTTAATGACGATTTTAAATTCATCGTAATGATGATCCTAACATTTGATTAGTGATAGAGCCTCACCCCAAGAATAACCCTAACAAAGATGCAATTAAAGGAACCTAATGTCACCTAAATGATCTTGTGGTATATATATATATATAGACACACACACACATAGTGATGGACTAAAGTTACATGCCCAAATTTAGCTATGAATTTAAGGATGCAATTTAGAATTTTATAACATATTGTTCTCTCGAATTGAATGTGTCCTTAAATATGACCTTGAAAAAAAAATGTTGTTTTTTCTTCATTTATCGTCACTTCTTGTATTTTCATCATACTTTTCTCCTCCTTGGTTTTCTCTCTCTCCCCTAGTTTTCTTGATTTATATTTTTTCCATAATCATTACATTATGATTCTAGTTTTAAAAACTGTATTAGTTCAATTTTTGTCACCTTTTCTATGGGCCCTAATTTTGTTTCTTTGTGTCATCTTTTCCTAATATTCATGTGTATATATTTGTTGTTAGGAAATACAAGTTACTACTCATGGTTATGTTGATTAAATGTAAATGAGTTGTTGAATAACAACTCATATTGTTTGTTTTACCCATACTATTATAAACGGGTTATTAGATCCTACTTCTACAATGGGTTTTCTACTATCTCCATGGATATATAATAGCCATTGTACATATACTACATTTATGCTTAGAAATCAATCTATCTTTGTTTGCGTGAATTTGTGCATGTACCATCATTTGGTATCAGAGTGGGAATATAGAATTTTTTTATTTCAGTTTAATTTGATGGGTTTCCATGGAAGTTGGAGTGCAGACATAGCATGTGGGGTCTTACAGTTTTACACCATTCTTCAAACGCAATGATACATATTTATTTTTTTAAAGGAAGCGTTGAAATATAGACCACATTGAAAATGAATGAAATCACCTTTGCAATAGTTATTTGGTATTTCTATCAGAGGTTTGAGATTTTATTTGTTACCTACTTTTTATAGATTCTAGGGATATTCTTCAAAGACTGGTTTAGCTTTAGATCACCTTTCTTTCAACTAATTTTCAGCTATACGTGTTTCAAACTGGGTTCTATTTTGCAGTGTCTGCATGGAATCCACATTCTTCTATTCAATTCCACATACTCTCTACATTTACTATGCATTAATAATTGTTGTGCATTGTCACGTTGGGTGAATTTCACCAGTTTCTTCTTCCCAAGTCGACTAAGATTTGGATTGGCATTTTCTATGCCTCGAGATCACTTCACCGACATTAGTACAGATGATTTATCCATGTAGTTTGATATTTGTATGAATACTAAGCGTAAATCATCCTCTCGGCATGTATTTCAACTTCCACCTTATTAGTGATGTGGAATCTGTAGTTCTGATTTCTATCAAGCAATAGTTTTGATAGAAATTCAGAAAATCACGTGGCTTCGAAAACAAGAGCAGGAAGTAAGCATTTAGTAATTTTTTTGGTGCAATTAGTTGATGTTTTCTATCCTATTATTATAATGGAAACATCTACAACACCACTTGATAAATTCAATGGTTTTAATTTTCAGACATGGAAAGTGAATATTCAAATGCAACGTATGAAAATGAATTTATGGGGGATTGTAAATGGGCAAGAAAAAACAGTCAGATCTAGCTAAATAAGAAAAATGGGAAGTAAGGGATGATAAATCCAAAGTCAGTATTGGCTTAGCTCTTTTATATAATGAATTACATTATGTTGATCTTGAGAAATCGTCAAAGGAAATGTGGGACAATCTAAGTAAACTATTTGGTACAAAAGTTGTAAATGCTAAGTTTTCTTTAAAACTTCAGTTGTTTAAATTCAAAATGGATGAAGGGGTCACCATGTCTAGTCACATTAATGACTTTAGATCTCTCACTAGATAATTAGCTTAAGTTAATGCTCTTGTTGATGATAAGGATGCAAAATCCATATTACTGAATATTTTTCCTCCCAAATATAGTAATGTAGTGTTAATTTTGCTTAGATGCCTTCTAAAAGTATAGAAGACCGACTTCAGCTCTCCTAGTGAAGAAAAACGAGCCTTAGAATATGATGACGAATAAAAAGACATGTATACAAAAAGGAAATATAGGAACTTCATTAGAAAGAAAGCTGAATTGTAATATTTCTACTGCAAGAAAAATGGCCATATCTTTACATACTGCAAAGTCTTTTCCCGAGATATACTAAGTGGAAAAATTGGAAATGAAACCAATATAGCAGCGAGATGAAAAATGATCGAGAGGAAGAAGAACCTGAACAAGAGGAATGTGGATATGTGTCTGAAGATTTTTTGTACTAAAAAGTCTTTTATTGGAGGCTAGAGGATACACAGAGGATGGATGACATATAACATCGTCTCGTCAGTTGCCAATAAAAGGGCCACTTCTGCTATGGTGACATGGGTGAGGATGTGTTTAGTTCAATGTGATTTTTTCATAATAATGTGTTATCGAACTTCATATTGTGGCGGGAAATAACACAATGCTTTAGTTTGAGTTGATTGATATGTATGAATTCCAAATTAATATCTTGAAGGTGAAGACATGATAATATCCTAAATAGTCACGCACATCATGATATGGTTTGGGGTATACCATTTGAAAACTTCTTTAGTTTTACTTTTTTGTCAACCGATAGAAAACCATATCTCTATGTTAGTTTGTGATAATAGACAAGAAATCACATAACTCTCATTTTTAGTTATTATATAGAAAACCATATTTGTCTTGGTTTGTGATCAACCAAAGAGAAAATCACATCATAACAAAAGTAGGTGCAAGTATTGAATTGATGTTTTCCCCATGTTCATACTAAGGGGGAAATGTTAGGAAATATGATTTAGTGCTCACGGTTATGTTTATTAAATATATATGAGTTGTTGAATAAAACTCATATTTTTTGTGTTACATGTACTATTATAAATGGGTCATTAAATCCTACATATACGTAGGTTGTTCTACTATCTCCATGGCTATATAATAGCTATTGTACATATACTACATTTATGCTTAGAAATCAATCTATATTTGTTTGCATAAATTTGTGCTTGTGCCATCATTTGTATCAATATTACCAAAATTTAAATTCAAAAATATCATTAATAGAAAAGTGTATTAGGTGATTTAGGAGATGTTAAAAATAGTAAACTATCCATTTTAATTCATCAAAATCCCATTCTATAATAAGCTTTTTAATATTCAAAGTAGAACATGTAGTATTTACTTCATGCATTGATTGAGTATTGGCAAGATAAGAGTTGCAACACTTGTATTACACTATACTATCCATTGAATTAAATTATTCTTGGTGTGTTGTTTCTTGAACTGCTCAAAATCCTTGGGAGTTGATAACAATAACAATAAAAATCAACTCCTATTTAATTCCTCCTATTTTTACAATTTTCGAGTTGTTCCATGTTGTTGGCGAGAAAATTTGTCTTGCGGACAAATTGGTGGGTTTCGTGCCAATGCTATGGGAATTTAAGTCCCTCTACTTGAATAGTGAAACTTTCGTATGTGTGCATGCATGAAAAATGGATTTCAATGGTGGCCTTTCAACTAGAGATCCATCAGGGGCACTCCACCGACCCTCTGGAAAAGTTAGCAATTTCTCACCAAAGCAGAAATTTGTTTGAGAAGGGAAAGGGTGAGAGAATGGAGGTAGGAGAAACTAATGTTACGCAGAGAAGTGACAAGACCAAATGAAATTCATTGGTCGCAAGGTACCAATTGATCCTCAATCAAAAAGGTGAAAATTAATTATTTTATTATTGAAGCTAAAGTAAAATTTTTACAAAGCTTTGAGAATAGAGGAAAATCTAAGGAGAAGGGAAAATAGAAGAAGTATGGTGTTTTCTATCTTTTCAAGGTACAGAGCACTTGGGTGTTTTTTTGAAATCAATCGCAAACCCTTTGGAATGGCTCCGAGGGGCCATTATATCCTTTTCCAAAATGTTTACAACTTTATAAATCATTTACACCTCTTCAAATTCTTCGATTCTCAAGAAAACACTCATGGCGTTTAAAAACCAGATCTTGCAACGTGAACATTACATTTGATTTATTGGTTTTAATACAAATGCATTTTATTTTCTCATATAAATTTGAAATGAAATTGTCCATGTCATAGGAAGAGATTGGAGTAGATACAGGAAAAACCCTTTGCATTTTGTGATTTTTAGAGATTTGGAAATTTGGAACAAATTGGCTGCACCTCCACTTTGAATTTTTAACTTAGGCACATGGCACATTTTCATTAGAAATGGGGTCACGACCTTCTTCTCAACATTTTAACTTTTTTGGAAAAAGACTCCAAAACACAAATTCCTCCATCGACCAAATTGCTCTAATTGAACTCTTGACATGTGGCATCCTCTCGATTGGAGATGGGGTCGCGGTTCTTTTTCAACATTTTAACCTTTTTTTGAAAAAGGCTCAAAACTCAAATCCCTCGATGGCCCACTCGTTCGCTTTGAATTTTCAATGGTGGGATTCACCTTTGAATTTTTCCCCATGGGCTCAAGCTTAAATTTTTCCCTGCTAGCCTAATCGGGGCTACGGGTTACTTTTTAAATTTTTACCTTTTTTACAAAGAGGCTCAAAATCTCAAATCCCCCCGATGGCCCACTCATCCACTTTGACTTTTCAATAGTGGGCTTTGCCTCTCCAATGACTTTGACCACGTGGCGATCTGGTGCTAATTTGGTAATTGGCCCTTTCTGCCCCACCTTCAGAATTACATCATTGCGACACGTGGAGCCATCTGTTGAGCCTTCCATACTTAGCCGATTTTACCTTCATTTTATACCTGGGACACGTGGAAAGCCTACGCTTAATTAAAGACTATCCCTTGGACCCTGCCCCTAGAGTTGCATCGTTACAACACGTGGTGCTTCGTTGGATTTTGAAGTATGACTGAACCGCATCCAATCAGAGAGACCCACGTATCACTCGGGGATGCTGAGGAAAAATTTGATGGGGAAAGAAACACCGATCGCTCCCAACCGGGAAAATACGTAGAGGAAGAAAACGTCATTGTTTGAGTCCAATTGTCAAATTTCCTTCACGAACCGAGAGGCATGGAGGTGAAAAAATTATTTGATGACGTAGGCCATAGAACAAGTGAACAATTTATATCAAAAATGGAGGTTGTAAAGAGGATAGTATGTGCATAGACTGGGAAATGGAAGATTTCTAAAACAACCAATACAAAGGTTTAAATAGCTCTAGGGCATTAATTTTGCTAATTTCTTGAATCTCTAACTTGGCTTAAACACCAATGAAGGGCATGAGCTCAAAAAATTTTAATTTGGCTATGAAAACGTAGAGCAGTTTTTAGGAGACAACAACTGGCTCTAGGTTAGGGATATGGCGTGAACCGGGCATGGCTAGGGCATGACATGAGGATCCAGAATCTCAAATTTTAAAACATATTACATTGACCAGTGCCTTATCCATTGGGCCTTGTAGAGTCATGTACAATTCTGAGAAAGAATGGAAGGAGGAATCACACAAGCCAAATCACAGGACAAAAAAACCAAACAAAACAAAACTAGAACCACACAACAAAAAAGGGAAAAAAAAACTTACGAAAACACCTATGGTACAAGGCGGGGGAAAACCCGATTTTACTAATGATACTGATTTCAAGTATTTCCCAATGACGAGGAAATCCCAATGGCATTCCATCCAAGTACAAGAGGAGAAAAAATTCTCACCACAAGCTCCTGAATTTGGAATGGGCTGAGCCATAATGAATCAAACATTCCATGGCTTCCTTTTGGTTCTCTTCTCTTATTTCATAGCAAGAAAAATTCTCTAACCTTGAATTTTTTGCCTTTTCCCTCTTGTCAAATATCTTCTTCACTTTCAAATAGTGTTCTTTAATTCTATCCACCACTTGGCATCTGCTTTCTTCCATCTTCTCTAGGAAGAGGATCCTCTTGTCAATGGAGTATTTGTATTGACCATCTTCTATTTCTTGCAGCAAGTTGAGAGTTGGCATTTTAAGTGTGAGGGGAATCTCTGCCTCAATTCCATACAAAATTTGGAAAGGTGACATACCTATTTCCTTCTTAGGACTGATCCTATCGGTCCTCAATGCATCATATAACTTCTTGTGTAAGTTCCTTTGATTCTTGTCTACCAACATCCAAAAAATAGTCATAATGTTCTTGTTCCTTAACTCAACTTTCCCATTTCCCTATGGGTAGTAGTCGAAGAGTGGGATAGGAGATTCCAAATCCATAACAAAACTCTATGAGCTCCTTGGAAGAGAAATAGGTGGCATTGTGTATTAAAAATTTCGTGGTATTCGGAAATGAACAATGATATTCTCCTTGATGAGGTTATAGACTATTTCAGAGCTTGCTTGGTTGGTTGGTATGGCTTCCACCCATTTAGTGAAGTAATTAGTTACAATCGGTATATAAGTATTACCTACACTATAATAAGGACTCGAACAACAATGAAATCTAGCCCCATTGCTGAACTTGTTCTTCAATTACCACAAGCCCGAGTGGCAATGTAACTAGTTGTGGCTTTCAAACAAATTGTGTGCATGATTTGCATTTGGAAACCAAATCCCGAGTGTCTACAAAGATGAAGGGATAATAATATCTCCCTTTGAGGATCTTATGTGCACCGACTGTTGCTAAGAAATGTCCACCACAAGCTTGGTCATGATATTCTCTCAAAGAACTTTTCTTGTTGCTACCTATCTACACACCCGAGGAAACAACCATCTAGGCCTTATAAAGTACATGATTATAGATCACAAACTTGGCTACCCTTAGCTTGAGTTTCCTTCTTTGTTTTTAATCAAGATGAGGAGGAAATTCTCCATAAGTGAGGTAGTAAACAATATCAGCATACCACTCATCGGTAGTGGTGACAAAGAGTGCTTGTGGACTGTCTCTTGAATAGGTTGAGAAAATACCAATTTTTTCTCCCTGCTGAGCCCCCGAGAGCTTTATCTTTAGCAATCACTTGGCACAAACCATTTCCTCTTACTAGATTAGAGGGTCTAATATCCAATTCATATTCTTGGGTCTTTGCAATCCAACTTCCACTCTTAGCCCCGGATCTTTTTGAATCAAAATGGACATGATTGCACTTCCAAGGACCATCACCACTTTGTATGAGAATTGAAAATGTAGAATATGAAAGTTTTAACAACTTTGACCACTTTGTGTAGGCATGTTACTCCAATTGGTTGTACTTTAGCTCATAATTTTTCAAAGGACAACTCATGAAAGCAATGGGTGCTTCCAAACCTTCATCATTTTTCTAAACAAGGACAGCAGACAATGTGTTCTCATGTATAAAGAACACATGATGAACTCCCTATTGAAATTCGAGATAGAAGAGTTGGGGCTTTGGCAATGGCTTTCTTGATCTCCTCAAATGTTGTTTTTCCTTCCTTATTCCACTTGAAACATTCTTGAGGCTTCATCATGGAAGTTATATGCTTAGTTAGTTTAGAAAACTCAGGCAACAAAATGACGAAGGAAGTTTACCTTTCCAAAGAATGAATGAACTCCCTTCTTGTTGGTTGTTAATGCTAGTGCTTGGATAAATCTAACCCTCTCAAATCAATGTGTGCTCCATGTTTGTTCACAATGTGTCCCAACAACTTACCTTATGTGACTCCAAAAATACACTTCTTTGGATTTAGAGAAATGCCATGTTTCCTACACCTTGCAAGGGCTTGCTCCAAATGAGATATGATCTCCCCTCCTCTTTGAAAAAACTATGAGGTTGTCAAGGTAAATAAAAATGCAATGTTTTAAATCTTTGAAGGCCAAGTCCATTGCTCTCTAGATGGTGGCTCCCACATTGATCAACCCAAAAGGCATTCTATTGTAGGAAAAAGTGCCCAAAGGTGTTGTGAAGGCTTTTTTGTTACAATCCTTTTCTACCACGTTTATTTGGTTGTACCCTAAGAATCCATCAAGAAAAGAGAGCATTTTAGATCTAGTGACTTCTTGAAAAATAAGATCCATGATTGGAAGAGGGTAGTTGTTGCTGTGAGATTCCTGATTCAAATTCGAAGTCTACACAAAAACTTTTTTCCCCATTCTTCTTCCTTACTGGCACAATGTTAGCCACCCATGTTGAATGGTGGATGGGGAAGATGATTCTAACATTGAGCATATTTCTACCCTCTTCTTCGATAACATCGGCAATCTTTGGATTGTAGGGCCTTTGTTTTTTCCTAAAGGGATTAGCTCCTTGCCTCAAAGGAATGGAGTGATGCATTTCCTTTTTCTGAAAATATTTGAGTTCATCATAGGAGTAGGCTAGGAAATCCGAGTACTTTTTTAGCAGAGCAACAAACTTTCTCTTCTCTTCTGGTGAGCAACATTTACCAATGTTAACCATCCTTGGATTCTCTGAAGTTCCAATGTTTTCTTGATAAAAATCAGATGGACACTTTGAGAAGAATGTTTTTATTTCTATTGGATGAAACTATCATGCTTGTCAAAGAGGTCTTCTAAGGAAACTATGCCTTTCGGGATTTTGTTTCCTTACAGTTTGATTACTCCCTACATCGATTCCCTCAATTCCTTCCTTCTCTTCATTAGGGACTAATTCATGGTGTGGGTTTTCACTTCCTTCAAATAAAATATTATTGAAGTTATCCCTTTTTCTAAGGTGTGGGTCATCATCAAGACCTGCCGGTGATCTCGCATTCTCTCGTACGCTAGGTCTGAAAACCATCTCAATGGTCACTTCATTCTTGCCAAAAGAAGGATGAGGTTTCACTAAGCAAGTTGAAACTACTAAAGAATTAGCCTTTTCATTATGCTCCCTAGGGATAGCTCAATGGAGAATGCATCAAAGGATTCAATGCAGTCCCAAACTTTTTTCTATTGTGCCCGAGCCTTGGATTTTTCACCTGATATTGTTGGCGGACCTGCTTCACCACAATCTCTACATCACATTTGCATCTAATATTCTTGATTCCCATGTCCTCTACTGCATTCATGGCTAAGAGCAATGCTTCATACTCTATAATTTTTTTTGTATTATCAAATTGTAGCTTCTAGGAAAAAGGATACACCTCATTAGAGGGAGAGTATAATACTACACCATCTACTGAACCTTCTCTGGAATGAATTCCATCAAAATCCATTGTCCAGATTCATTCTTCTTCTTCTTCCTCCATGAGAAGGGGTGAGTTCCCCTCTTTTTATGATGTGAGGAAGTAGTTTCCTAGCCCACAATCTTGAAAAAGGATATCAGCTCTTGGATCATCATTCTTCCTCACTGTGAACTTCATTTTTCTGACTGGCAGCAACTTCTTCATTTCTCCTTTCACTGGGATAGTTGTAGATGACCAATCCATTTTTATTTCTCCACCTATATCTCTACAAAAACTTCTACTCAATAGCATACCAAAAGATGTTGGGATGTCTTCCACCAAAATGGTCAAGAGTATCTTCTTATTAGGGTAATCAGCTAGTGTAACTTGAGCATCCTTTATCCTTCCTACCAATGGAACTTGTTTGGATTCTATTGAGTAGCATGTGCCATTTACCTGGGTCAAAGTGAGGCCAAGAGCATTTACAACTTTTTCTAGCATCACATTATCTGAGGCTCTAGAATCTATAATGCAATTGTTCAAATAGAAACCTTTGATGAGAAGTGACAGGTAAAAAGGCTCAACTCTATTGGTGGTGGAGGAACTAAGGGCTAGCATGTTTTGAGAATATGGAGTGGATGGTCTGGGAAGTAATCCTTTAGAATTAGATATTAGTGTTGTAGAGTTACCACCTCAGATTGCCCTGATGAATCTGCCAAATTGAGTAGGATGTGTTTATAGCTATTCAATTTCAGATAGCTGGAATTTGGTTTTGCTAGCATGCTCTACAAAGTCAAATGAAGTTATGGTAGATGAGGAAGAGGTTCCAGCAGTGGATGAGGACTTACATGGTAGATGTGTCATTAATTTTGGTGTTGGGTTCTCCTTTTGAAATGTAGAAATTGGCTTGGAAATAGATTGGGGTGTAACCTTTGATTGAAATCTAGATGTTCTTGCAGAACCAAAATTTAGAACAAAATTACTCTTAACAAATTTTGAGTTGGGAGAAGAATCAGATAACTTACTCGGCACAGTAGTGTGATCCTTGACAACTGGTGAATCTAATTTGTCTCTAGCTAATTCCATGGAAGGTGGTAATGGTGATCCCCTGCTGATGATGTTGTTTAGTGGAGGCTTTGGAGAGCTATCATCTTTGTTCTTCTTACTCTCAGTTGTAACTTCAAGGCTAAACAACCATTCTTAGATTGTGCTCGAGTGAAAATAGCACATGAAAAACTTGGAGCTTCTTCATCACATTCCTCTTCATTAGTAACGTATTCAATCGAAATTATACATGCCAACCTCTTTAATTTTAAGATAGTTTTCATAGTCATCCATGCTTTCTTCTTCAATTTCCTCAATGTATGCTCCTTCGTTTGATTCCCTAGTGTCACATATGGCATTAAATGGTGGTTCTTCAAGAGAAAGAATACAAGGAGGTGGATCAATTATTGGTCTATCGGAGGATTTTGTCTCATTAGAGCATTCCTCATTGTGATTTATGATAGCTACTTCTTGAAAGTATGTCATTTTCCATATTTTGGAACATTGGATTAGTGGTGATTGAACTTGAACTCTATCCTTTTTCTTTCCATTTGGTCCTTTCAATTTTCCAGAAAGAATTAGATCATTATCAGTCTCAATTGCAAATTCTTTAGCTTCCCTCAATGTTCTTGGTTGGGCTCTTATGAGGAAGAAACCAAATTATGATTGCAAAGCACTGATGAAGAACTATTTCAAGTTGTTTTTAGAGGGTACCAAATCTTTTGGGATCCTTTTTGTCAACCTAACATACCTTGCTAAAAATCTCTCATTGATTCAGAGGTCTCCTTCTTCATCTGAACTAATTGGACCAGCATATCCTAACAATCTTTTGTGCTCTTGAACCTATGTTAAAATGCACTTCTTATATCTTCCCATCATGTGATAAATATTGGGGAAACAAGTAAAAACATCTAGCAACTCTTTCTTGGAGTGAATCCATAAATATCCTAACTAAAACATCTTCATCTTTAACTCCCAACACTCCACAAGTACTGATGAATGGTGCTACATGTTCTTCGGAGAGTTGAGAACCATCCCCTTTGAATTTTGGGAAGTTATTTCTTGAGCCTCTTGGGATGTCATGAAGTGGTTGTGGAAGAGCAAGTGGACCATTATTTATTTCCCATGGTATGTTAGGCATGTGTACCTCATGCTCATGATCACCCATTCTATTCATGTTTCTATCCTCTAGTCTTGTTAAGGCTGCTTCTGTTACTGCTCTTTCTTTTGCTTCAATTTGGAGTCTTTCTATTTCTTCAAGTTGAGCCCTTATCTCCTCTTCAACAACTGCCTCTCTTTCAAGCTCTTCAAATGTGGGATCAATTTGTCCTCCTTGCCTTAGTTTCTAGGTGTATCTTCTATCAGCCAACTTGAAATTTTATGCTCTTCTCTGGGGTGCTGGAATTTGTCTCTGCCTTTCCAATTCAACAACACATTCCTCTTCCAGGTCCAAAATCCTTATGGAAATGAAGTATTGATTGACACTTTGTCTATTATGCCAAATAGCTTCTCTCATATTAGAAGCAATGTCTTCTTGGATGTGAAAGAGTATATCAGGTCTCTCAACAGAAGGATTTCCAAGAATAGCCATGATTTACAACCATGAAGTTTGTGTTATTATACAATCTCCAAAAAAATTTCTTCTAGAATATGTTTTTGTATTTTATGACCCCGAGGTCATTTTTAGGTGTAGACACTTTGCAAAATCGGCCCACGGTGGGCGCCAAAAATTGTTGGTGAGAAAATTCTGTCTTGTTGACAAATTGGTGGGTTTCGGGCCAACACTATTGGAATCTAAGTCCCTCTACTTGAAAAATTGATCTTCTGCATGTGCATGAGTGAAAAGTGGATTTCAATGGTGGACTTTTCACCGAGATCCAACAGGGGCACTCCATCGACCTGTGGCAAAGCCAACAATTTCTCACTAGGGAAGAACTTTGTCGAGAAGGGGAAAGGGAGTGAGAATGGAGGTAGGAGAAACTAATGTTGCAAGTAGAATATCGGATGCCAAAACACATTAATTAGAAATTTCATTCGCATGTATTTATAGTTAGAAGAAAAAAATCCAAGAGAAGTGACATGACCGAATGAAAATCATTGGTCACAAGGTACCAATCGATCCATCAATCAAAAAGGTGAAAATTAATTATTTTATTATTGAAGCTAAAGCACAATTTGTACGAAGATTTGAGAATAGAAAAAATCTAAGGAGAAGGGAAAATAGAAGAACTATGGCGTTTTATGTCTTTTCAAGGTACAAAGCACTCTGGTCTTCTTTGAAATCAATAGCCAACCCTTTGGAATGGCTTTGAGGGGCCATTATATTCTTTGCCAAAATGGTTACCACTTTACAAATCATTTACACCTCTTCAAATTCTTCCATTACAAAGAAAACACTCATGGCGGGTTAAAAATAAGATCTTGCAACGTGAACATTACATTTGATTCGCGGTTTGAATACGAGACCATTTGATTTTCTCATATAACTTTGAAATTAGGTCGTCTAAATTTTAGGAAGAGATTTGAACAAGTACGGGAAAGCCCTTTGCGTTTTGTGTTTTTTTTTTTGAGATTTGGCAATTTGGAACACATTGGCCCATACCCCAGCTTTGACTTTTCATCTTAGGCACGTGGCATGTTTTCATTGGAAATGGGGTCATGTCCTTTTTCTCAACATTTTAACCTTTTTTGGAAAAAGGCTCAGAAACACAAATTCCTCTACCGACCCGCTACTCTTATTGAACTCTAGACACGTCGAATCCTCTTATTAGAGATGGGGTCGCGGCTCTTTTAAAAAAAAAAAAATCTTTGGAAAAAGGCTCAAAAACATAAATTCACTCAATGGCCCACTCGTCACCTATGACTTTTCAACGGCGGGCTTCACCTTTGACTTTTTCTGTACAGGCTCAAGATTTGACTTTTTCCCTAATAGCCTGATCGGGGCTGTGGGTTACTTTTTCACTTTTCACCTTTTTTACAAAGAGGCTCAAAATATAAAATCCCCCGATGGTCCGCTCATCTGCTTTGAATTATCAACGGTGGGCTTTGCCTCTCGAATGACTCCGACCACTTGGCGATCTGGTGCTGATTTGGTAATTGGCGCTTTCTGCCGCACCTTTGGAATTACGCCATTGTGACACATGGAGCCGTCTGCTGAGCCTTCCATACATAGCTTATTTTACCTTCATTTTGTACCTGGGACATGTGGAAATCTTGCACTTAATTGAAGAATATCCCTTGGACCCTGCTCCTGGAGTTGCATCGTTGCGACACATCATGCTCGCTTCTACTTGGATTTTGAATTATGACCGAACCGCATCCAATTAGAGAGACCCACATATCACTCAGGGATGTTGAGGTAAAATTTGATGGGGAAAGAAATTCCCATTGTTCCCAACTGTGGAAAATATGCAGAGGAAGAAAACTTCATCATTTTGAGTCCAATTTTCAAATTTCCTTCATGAACCAGAGGCATGGAGGCAAAACAATGATTTGACAACCTAGGCCATATAAAAAGTGAAAAGTTTTGATAAAAATGGAGGTTGCAAAAGAGGATATTACATTCACGACAGACCGGGAAATGGAGGATTTCTAAAACGAGCAAAACAGAGGTTTAAACAAATTTCTAGGGCATGAATTTTTCTAATTTCTTGAATCTCTAACTTGGCTTAAACAACAAAAAGGGCATGAGCTATTTTTTTTTTTTAATTTGGCTATGAAAACGTAGCGTAGTTTTTAGGAGACAACACATGCATATAAGGTTTTAAGGAAAAACAAAATTCCCAAACAACCAATAATGAACTCTTGAAAAATGAGTAATGTTTTTGGTTCTTCAAGTTAAGTTTTTGAGTCCAAAAGAAAAAAATAAAGAAAATAAAGCAATCAAATCAATTTTGTGCTACCTAATAGTTTTCTAATATAAACTAGTATCATTCTAGTCTTTCCATTTAGAGAATTATATGATTTTAAATGACATTTATGTTTTTCCTAGATTTTTTAAGGTTGTTTCATCTCATTAGATAGACTTATCATCTGCAATGTTTATTTTTAACCATTCTTTCGATTTGGAACAAAATTTATATACATTATTTTAGGAATAATAAGTTAAAAAAAAATGAAGCCCATTCGTTCTAGGAAGTGACTTTTTAAAGTAATACCTCGATCGTTACAATCATAAGAATTCCATTATAAGATTTAGAGTGAAGGCTTGGAGCTCCTGAAATTCACAATAGCCTAGGTGAATGACAGGAGAGGGGTGCATGGGAGAAAATGTCTAACCCTTTATAAAATGCCCCTCTTTACTATTTGTAGAAGAAAATTTGTTGAGGAAGATGAAATTCAGATTTCTCGGTGTATAGAGCTCCATCCCTCCTTGCATCATGTTATGGCATCCATTGATGTTTCCCATACATTCAAGATTGGCCCCACGCTAAAGAAATGTTTTCCCATGCTTCATGAATGACACCCCACCAACCCGCATTGTTCACATTTAGAGGGATTTATGATATCTTGGCGTTCCAAAACCTCCAAAATTCCACTTTTTATGCTTTCATGTTGTTTCTTTCCTTCTCACCTTTTGGATTACTATAAGCTTGAAAAAAATGGATGAAAACTAAAAATTTCATGCCATTTTTTATATGGGGGGTTCCTTATACACTTTGGCTCACTTCATGGGTGAGTAGCTTGCTGGGATACTCAGTGAGTTGAGCATAAAGATCCCGACATGAACCAATTCCATCGCTCCACATTGCAACCCCCAATAATCCACAATGAGTTGCTTTCTGTATGATGCTTTACGCCGGTTGGGAGAGCTTCCCTTACTACACTTTGATCCATGTCCCCTGAATGTTTACATTGTTCACTGTACCATTTGTTATCTTAGCAGGTTCACAAACCCCTATATATCCACTTTTCCATTTTTCGTCTCTCAAACCGACATCCCTAATATATTTTCCTTTTCCATCTATCGAGTTCTCATTGACTAGGTGGACACCTCGGGAATCGACCCTCCACCTACCTCGGTACCTTCCAAACACCTTGATGACTTCGAGACTTCATCATGAGGAATGTAGAGGTTTTCAAGGTTGGACTTCAGAGGTTAAAAACCATGTTGAGTTGATAATGTTCATATAACTAAGCACCCCGAAATATCTAGTTTCCAAAAGCCCAAAAGTTTGAAATTCAGAATTTGGATTTTTGACATTACTTGCCTTCTGCCTCGACACTATCCATTCAACTCACTCAAACCCTATAATTCTTTGAATATCCAAAGTCCAAAAATATGATTTCAAACCTTGCACACCACATCCTTTACGTCATCCGCAAAGCTCATCGTTCCAAGCATCAAACGTGACTAACATTCTTTCTCGCCCATTACCTGGGTTTCACCATACCATGGATTCCCCGTTCTTCAATGCCCCATACCTAGCTCAACATCCCAAGTTTCAACACTACCCTGGCTGAGTTGGCCCTTCCTTTAGTGTTCGCAAGCTCCACCGAGAGCTCACCCATCCTTCTCCTTGCAATTCTTCCAATGGATAACTCAGGATGACTTCTGTGATGCGTTCAACCCATGGCTAGTTGTGGCAAGCTCTTTCCCTGCCACCATCTATAGTGATCCGGGTTCGTCTCACTTCCTTGACCGTCTCAACCTCTTCCTAAAATACTTTAGCTCAGCCCTATGCCCCTATGACTCGCTTCCTATGGTATTACACTAAGCAGACCCAGATCCACCTGCACTCGTGTCATTTTTATCTTGGAATCAATATCGACTCCCCATCTGTTCATCGTTTAGCTTGACATGAGCTCAGCCTTCTGAGTTGTCTTTGTGTCAGCACGACTCAGATGCAAACTCGCTCCAAGCTCAATTCTTGATACAAGCTATCCCGTGATTCACTTCAATTTTTCTATTGCGACAAACTCATTCACATCTTAACCCCGCTGTAATCTCTCTTCCCTTAGCGCCTACCTGAGATCTTAATTGGCTCTTTTTTCCCCAAGCACTGAATATCCATTTTGGGTTCCTATCTTATTTCATGAATAGTGAGCTCGACGAGCTTGATTCATGGATCCCCTCATCAGCTGGCATGGCCCGAGCTATCTTCTCGCTGACTGGGATCGATGACTCATTCCCTTCAGTACATGCATGCACCTATCCAAGCCAACCTGTTTCCCTTCACGATCTGTCATGCACGTCGCTAAGTAACTTGGCATCGAAGTGCCCTCTTGCGAGTTATCCACTATCACCTGTGAATTTTTTTGAGCTGCGATGCACCCGTACCTTAAGACCTATCAACTCAGCTCGCCAAGTAGATCGGCGAGTCACTTCCATGTTCGACATCTCGAAGGGATATTTTTGCTAATTCTTCCAATTTTTTGGGGTATTTCCATAATTTCTAAAAAAATCGTGTTAATGGACTAGGAGAGATTGGGTAAACTGAATTTAAGGCATTGGCTCAATTTTACCATTTTTTCTCGCTTTTTGACTAGATCTGGGCCCGTCGGAGCCTATCTTCTACTTAAGACAAATTTGAGCCCCTTCCCGGAAGAGGAAAACATTCCTCAAATGATTTTCAAGCTCCCAAATCACTCACAAATGCTTTTGAAGAAGAAAATTATGCTTGTATACCCTAGATTCACTGTGAGATCTTTGTCCTATGATTGGGTCCCATCTTGATCCCTTGTCCCATTTACCCTAGGGTAAAAATGGATAACAATTTTGGCAACTTCAGGGAACTTCGAGAACTAGATGTGCTAGACCAAGTACTCCTGAAGCCTCCATAGGGTATGGAATCACTTTTAATGGCCTAAATTGATCTAGATCCACGAAACTCGTTCCTGAAAACCAATTCAAACAATTCTCAACCCGAAGCTTGACCTGAATTGACCCTCTCACTTACAAGATTTTGAATTACAATTTTTTGTGAGAGTGGAAATTTATGTTGATTTCAATTTCTTTCTTTTCTCCCTACAATCCTGATCTGTGGGAATGAAAAAATAGAATTCTGAACCTATCCCATATTTAGATATTGCCAAGTACATACCGCATTGAAACCAATTATTATTTATCATGTATATTACACTACAAAATTTTGAGTAAGACATTTTTTGAGTTGGGACATCATTCAAATCTATTTAAATTATAATTTTTCCCTTCTAAATGGCTCCTTGGAACACCACTAAAGGTTGAGATTCCTAGAAAATCTATAACATTGACAACTTAAAAAACATAACACAGTTTGAGGGTGATCTTCTAATTTCTGCCCTTAAGGAATTTGAATGAAATTTGTGGAAGGTTGTTCGTTGAGACTAAATTTTTATCCTACAAGGGGTGCTAGAAGATCTAATGATTGATCTCAAGAGATGAGAGAATGGACATTATTATGAATTGTCCCTTATCTCATCTATTTTCTTTGTAGTTGGATTGTCTTGAGAATTGTAACTATTTCTTGTAACTTTGAGCCTCTGTAACATTCCTTTTCGTGGCATACTGAACATGGTGCACTATGTTGGAGTAAAAACCAACAAAAAGTATTCACAAAATATGAAATCATACATGCCCAAGTGAGATATGTTGAGTGTGCATAAACAATTCTTCTACTCGAAACAAATGTACACATACCCTACTCTAACCAGAAGAATTCGGGACTTCTAATAAACCCCGACACTGGTAGGGAAAAGTAACTTCCTTTCCTCAAGGTATTAGACCATGCAACTCATTTTTCAATGAGCAATGTCATGTGTAATAGTGAAAAAATGATTTTGAACCAGCTCTCCACCCATCTAGCCAATGTATCGACTTCAAATAAATAAATTACCTTCCTAAGCTACTAACTATTTTTATCTTCGAGGCCTTAGTGTTGACCCTTGGTAATTTGTGAATCATCCTCATACTTGGTTTGGCTCCTCCATTGGTTCCAATGATGCCAAGTTATTAATGGGATATGGTCTAATTCACCGCCTATTGCCGCTAATCTGAATTGTAACCTCCATAAATTAGTCTTCTTGGAGACTTTCTTAAGAAAGGTGACTGTCTCTGTAAGTTATTTTTATTCTCTTTATGGCTCATCTACAGATAACTAATGTTGAATCTTGATGGATGGTATGAGACAAAAGACATTCTCATTCCCTTTATCTCACTCATTCACCGTGAAACTTGGAAGATTCAATTCCTCCATCTTGTCTCAAGAGCACTTTTATTAGAAAAAATTTGCTCTTGCATGCTCTCCCCAGCTTTGCGGGGAGGATCTTGGTGTTGGAAGACTAGTGATGGATTAGAAAAATTTTCAATTTCTATGGGATCTTCCTCATCAAAATACCCTTCCTAATCTGATAAATAATTATCTCCTTCATTGTCTTCCAGTGTGTCAAGGGTTCAATCTTCTCCATGGGGATCTCTCGTGCATTTACAACTTGTTTACCTTAGAGTTTCTTACCCTCAAATATCAATTTTGAAATCTCAAACTCATCCCCAAATTCATAATTTGCAAAAGAGGGAGTAGGGAAAGGGATTTAATTTTCTTGTGTGGCTTGTTCTGCATTTAAGACCTCTTAAATTGCTTTTTTTTCCTCCATGGAATAAACATGCTCCTCTTCTTTTGGATTTGGCGATGTTATCTTCCCTCCCTCTGTTGAATTTGCAGCTGGTGGTTGATAAAAAAATTCTTAAAATAGAGTGCCCTCATGGAGAATGTATTTTGATCGCACCGATCATTGATCTTATTCTACTTGTTCTTGGTCTACTACTCGCTGCAACCATATCATCTTTTACCACCGTATTATTCTAACCTTTTCCCCCTCTGAAGGTTTGACCAATAAATGTATTCTATCCATTCAATACCTCGAAGTCCAATTCCTTAAAAAAAAATTCATTTCTTCTCTGTTAGGCTCCTTATATTTTTATGCCTCTTGATTGGATTTTTGGAAAGTGAGAGGAGGGGTGGGTTAGGATTGAACAAATCATTTCATTACTTGAGGTGGTGAAGCGCATTTCAAATTTTATTCTTGTGGAGGGGAATTGGGTTTAAAAGAGGGAAACGTAGAAAAATGTAGATGGGATGGAAGATTTGGGGATGGAGAAGTGAATTCCACAATATGGGAAACATGCAAGAAGCTAGGTTCATGGCACTAGTGAAATGATGTAGATAGGGAAGCAAAAATGGTATGAATATGAGGTTGTGGTTGATCTACCCATTGAAAATGTTGCCTAACATCGAGTTCATAAGATTCCATCCCCTTACTCCATTTTTCAAGTAGTGGAAACATTTCAACCATGTATTCGAGCTTCTCTTGAGGGTTGAAATGTCTTGGCATAGGGTCAACCAATGGAGAAGATGACCAAAACCAATCCTGAATGCTTGAATTTGAGATGTAGCCCTTAACTACACTATCTTGGTGTCCGTGCTTTGAATTTTTAGATACAACTCATCATTTAAAGGTGTAGTATAGCCCCAAAATTTTTGATATCATTTCTCTTAAATAGGTCCATAGCTTGGTGGATAGCCAAACTAAACTGCATGCTCCAAACCAATGATGAAATTGATGGATGTTGAAAATTGGGAGGTCGGTTAAACTAATATGACAGATCCTACAAATGTGAATTCCATGTGGGAAATGAAGTCATGATTACAGATACTCATGGATGGAAAAGAAATGGAAGATTTGGAAAGAAAATGGATGGAAATGGCTGGAAATTGGTGGAAAGAAAGGGAAATTATGCAACTTAGAGAGTGGGTTATTGACCATATGGATTCGCCAATTATGATTTGCATGTGTCTTGAAAATTTATTGATTCCACTAAGAGCACAACAAAAGTTGATGGAATGAGATGAATATCAAAATACACACCTTGAAGGGCTAAAAATACAAGTTGCAAATGTTACACTTTTCTTAGTAGCAATTGAGCTCCAAAATGTAAAATTCAAAACATGGCTCCACATACTAACATCCAAAGTTCAAAATGAAAAGTGCAATGAATCTATGAACTTCAAAAATGAAACATCCAAAGTCTAAATTCCAAAGTATCAAAAGTCTAAAGTTTGAAATGCAAGAGAACCCAAATGTATGAAATTCTAAAATCAAAAGTTAAGACTCGCTTTTGTAACCAAAAAACCCTAATCTATCTTCTATGGAACTTGGAGCCCATTTTCGCCCATGTAAAACCCCAAAATAACCATTTCGGGTCTTAGACCTGTAGTGAAACCTCTGAAATCTAATATTCTAAAATACATCACCATGGATGAGATCTTGAAAACTTGAAGCTTCTTTGAAATTTTTACTTCTTGTTGTCACACCAGTGTGCCATAATTGTTATCACCAAATCATAACACACCTGAATCTCTAGCATTTGATTGAATCATTCAGTGTGATTGGGTAGCATGGGTACCACCTCTCAAGATGTGAAACTTGTGGATTGAGGTGGACATTCAAAGAATGTCGATTCCTCTTCTAAACCTAGCACTACACTACTCCTAATACATGTAAATAGAATATCTAAACTTACACTAACATTCCAAGGAGACAAGGAAATAGATTTCATGAAATGAAACCTACACTAGAAGTGGTGATACACTAATAAAAGGGGAGTGTCACACACTTTTTGGCCTACAAAACGTAGAAATATGATTAAGGAAAGGGTGGACATGCACCACAGACCATAACACATGCATTCACCATTACGAAATGAACACAAAAATACTAAAATCTTGTAATGTGAGCCATAATATGCATAAAACACCTAATAATGGATAGAGGAAAGAGAGACAACACATTGGTGCAATGTTAGAGAAATTAATACAAACAAAATTTCATTTCAACATTAATTTTTATATTAGGGAGAGGTAAGAGTGTCATTACAATATTTGAAGCTAAGGCTTGAAGACCTAAAAATTCACAATAGCCAATCTGAATGAAAGGAGAGGGGTGCATGGGAGAAAATGTCTAACCATTTGTAAAATGCTACCCCTTCCAAGTTATAGATGATATTTTTATAATAGGAATAAATTTGGATTTCTAGGTGCGTGGAGCTCCATCCTGTTTGCATCATGTTATGAGGTCATTTGATGTTTCCCATGCCTCCAAAGATTTCTTAGACCCATGCTAAAAACATTCTTACCGATGCTTCATTAAAGACATCCCACCAACCCAGGACATTGTTCACTTTTAGAGGGATCTATGTAATTTTGGGGTCCCAAAACCTCTGAAATTCTGATTTTGATACATCCATGTTGTATATCTCCTTATCACCTTTCCCATGACTATAAGTTTTCAAATAATGGGTGAACATTGAAACATTTATGCCATTTTTTATGTTCGGGGTTCCTTTTGCATTTTTGTCACTTGCATGGGCATGTAGCTCACCGACTCGAGCATCGAGATCCTCCCCGGTCTACTTTCATGGTGGCCTCCTCGACATGAATTGACTCCATCAATCCACATTGCAACCCCCATGAATCCTCAATGAGTCATTTTACATGTATTGTTTTGTTCCCATTGGGGTCGCTTACCTTTGTACATTCTAATCCATGTCCCCCTAACGATTACATTTTTGGCACACAATCTATTAGATCATCTTGTTCTAAAACATCATTGCATCTCGGTTTTTCATTTTTACCTCTGAAACCGACTTCCCCATTGTCTTTTCCTTTTCCACCTATCACCTTGTGTTGGTGGGTAAACACCTAGGGAACCAACCTACCACCTACCTCGGTGCCTTCCCCAACACCAAAACAACTTCATACTTTTCATCCCTTGGAATTCGGAGGTCTTAGCCATTAAACTATGGAGGTTGAAACCCATGCCAATCCAACTCTATTCATCCATCTTAACCCCTAGAATTTATAGTTTTTTTAATTCCAAAACTTTGAAATCAAGACTTCGTGTTTCGAACATTACTCACCTTCCACCTCGGAACTATAAATTTGACTCACTCAAACCCTCTCGATTCTCTAAATGTCTAAAGTCTAAAATTATAATTTTGAACTTGGTACACCTTGTCCCTCATGTCATCTAGAAATCTCATCGTTCAGAGCTTGAAGCCCGACTAACATCTTAGCTCACATATTATCCGAGTTTCAACGCCATGGGTATCCCCTTTAACCAAAGTGTCCTACACCTATCTAAGTATCATGAGTTTCAACATTCCACGAGATGATTTTTCCCGCCTCTATTGTTTACAAACTCTGCGGGGAGCTTACTCATCCTTTTGCCCACACCGATTCCAATGGCCAACTCGGGTGACTTCTATGATTACTTCAACCCGTAACTTGCTTTGTCCAGATCTTTCCCTTGTGCTTTCTATAGCAAGTTGAGTTCGTCTTCCACCCTTCCCGTAGTTGACCTCCTTTTAAGCTTCTTTGGCTCAACACTATGGCCCCGTGACTTGCCTCCCATGGTATTAAACTCATCCTACCCATATCCACTTGCAGATCTGGTCATTTTCATCTTGAAGAAAATACCAACTCCCTATTTGTTTAGCTCCCCATGAACACGACCTTTTGATTTTTATTTTGTTTTCCCAACTTGGGCACAAACTCACCCCAAGATTGATTCTTGCTGCCGCAAGCTCCCACGTGTTTCATTACTATTTTTCCAATGCGACGAGCTCATTCATATCTTATACCTACCATAATCTTGCTTTACTAGGCACTTACCCGAGCTTTTAATTGTTGCATTTTACCCTAAGTCCCCAATCTCCATTTTGGGATCCTGCCATATTGCATGAATCGTGAGCTCGGTGGGCTTGATTCGTGGCTCCCCACTTCATCTCAACCATGGCCTAAGATATTTTCCCACCAATTCATTGCAAGTGATGCATGCATCCGCCTTGCCCATCCGACGTGTGTCCTCGCACAAAGTAGCTCAACATCGAATCTCCCTCTTATGAGTTATCCACTATGTCTCGTGTAAAACCCACAAGCTCCGATGCAACCCTACCTTATAACTTATCAACTTGGTTTGTTGAGTAGCTTGGTTAGCTACTCAGTGATTCACTTCTATGTTCGATATCTCAGAGGGCTATTTTTACAAATTCTTCCCATTTTTTGGAGTTTTTTTAATTTTCTCAAATTTTCACTAGTTAATGGACCACGAGAGATTAGGTAATATGATTTTTCAGAAATGGCCTCATGTTTACAATTTTTACTTTCTTTTACGAGTGGATGTGGGTTTGCCATAGTCCTTCTTGTCCTTAAGACAAATCTGAGTCCCTTCAAAACCCGTAAGAGGAAATAATTCCTCAAATTATTTTCAATCTTCAAATCACTCCCAAATTCTTTCAAAACATGATATTATGCATTGAATCCCTAGATTCACCCGTGAGGGATCTGTCCCGTGTTTGTGTCTCATCCTCCTTGTTATCCATTTTTCATGTGGGAAAATGTATAACACTCAAGTTATACGAGCTACTTTAACCCTCCACAAAGATAAATACACCTAATTGACAAATTGTAATGATGATTCCTCCTAATACAAATAGAGTGCTAAAATGTCATTAGGATTTTATTTCGTAAAAATAGAATTTGATGGAATTCATCTTTGTAGAAAATTGTTTGACTCAATTTTCATAAGTTCCCCACACTCTTGCAACATTTATGGGGAAAGTCAACCGACACACCCCATTCCTGAAGTGAACTAAATGTTAAGAAAACTATATGTTAGTGCTCCACATGTGTGTAAATAATAATGACATTGGTAATTATTATAGTGCTAAGTTAGTAATTTTTATAACTTGTGCTAAGTTAGTATTAAAAACTATAACAAATATGTATTTTTGTGAGTTTAATACTTTTAAGAGAGATATTTCTAGGAAGTGTAGTTATACCTACATTGTAAAATACTTGAAAATTATTCCTATATATATATAAGGTTGCGTTATGAGTATCAATGAAGAATTATTCTCTATCTGGATCTTTTTTTCATTATAGGTGTAAGAGGGTTAATGGGATCCTACCCCGTACATTATGTGAAGACAAAGATCTAGCAATGAGGAATAAATGAAACGTCCCCGTACCAATGGAAAAAGGGAAAAAAAAACACATCCAAAATAAGATGTACAACTAAAACATTAGCACAAAAATCCATAAACAAGGAGATCATCCCGAGACCCCTTCCCATGGTATATTAAGTGCATGTTAAGGGGATTATTGTTCCATCGATTTCTTTTGTTTACAACCATCCAATACATTTCAATATTCATATTTTCATTTTCATTATTATGGATTGGAACCATAATTTCAATATGCTCCTTAAAATTTTGTATTCCTAATGAAGTTAGAGGAAAGGAACATGTTCCTTTTTTGAACCCACTACATCCATAGGAATGTCAAGATCTTGTTGCAACGGATCCTTCTGAATATGAGGAAGCACTTCCTCATTCTAAAACTCAAAATCAACATCTTTCTTAGATTTAGAATCTTAATCACTATCTCGATGGGTCGCTTTCATACAACTGTGGGCTAGGATTTGAAATCTTCCACTAAGAGATTATATTATTAACATGTTTTATACCCATATGGCAATCAACCTAAATTACCAAGAGAAAAGAAAGTTCTAACATCTGAAAGGAAACCCTTCATAGTCCATATTTTATGTCCAAATTCTATCCTCAACTCGAGTTCGGTAATGGTTAAAAAATATACGAAGTGTCCATATGAACAAATATTCTAGCATATATTGTGTGCTCATAATCTTCACTCCTTAGATCAATAGAAAACATTTTCCTAATGTGTGACCTATAGAGGCTAAATAACTTCCCATCAAAAAGTTGAGGGGAAAATAAGGGAGGCGAATCCAAACCATTTTTTCATTGAAAGTATCGATGCTAGGTTGAAATAAGGAAACCATGATTTCATAGGTAGTAAATGGGATGGAAACTCTGAAAATATTCAAAAATTCAAATCTCTATCTAAGGATTCAGAAAAAGCAACTATGAAAAACCCATGTGAAGTAAGGTAAATATGAAGTATACCTTCCGTGCTGGGAATGCAATAACTTGACATCTATTCATGAAGAGTGGGTAAACCCAGATAAAAATTGTCGAATCTATAAATTAAGCTATATTTCATGAACAAATATTCACATTTCATTACCTCTGGTTGAAAACTAATAGAGGTAGTAGACTTTGCACAAGCCATAGGCTTCGTGTTAGATGGCTTGGGCGCCCTAGCCGATTGAAGAAATATTTTACCTCCCGTAAATCCTCGAGAGATAGGGATCGAGTGTTCACGTTTATCCCGAGGAAAAGACACCAGAATAGAGGTAGGGCTGCTACCAAAGACCAATAAAGCAAGTTTTACAGATTGTGCATTGGCACCGCGAGTAACACCCACCCCTGCAGACTGCTGGCCATTTCCTGTAGACACGCCTCCATCACAAAGAAGGCACCAACCTCACACCACTCCTGCAATCATATGTCATCTATTGTGTCACCATTCGATAACTTGTTTAGTGGCGTCGCCATCTCCATCCACCCTGGGCTTAGTGCATCGTTGAAAAGAAGCATTTATACCTCTCCACAGAGATCAAGGGGCGGTAATAAGGGAGCCATAGCCCCGACCATATGTAATATTATTCCCATCCTGGTACATCAATGCATCATATCTCTAACCCCTGCCATGGCCCTGCGTGTCCAAGCCTCCCCTTCCATCGAGAATATTGAAGCAGTACTTAGGGTTTGGCGGAGATAGAACAGAGGTTGATTTAGGGTTCGTGTCCGATCCTCCCATGCATTTTTCAGGCTCTTTCATATTTTATTAGAGAAAGATAAAATGAGAGATGGTACTACTTTAAATTTTTTAGTATGTTGTTTTCTATAAAAGTTTTTGTTCTCTGTGTGCATCTATGTTACCTGAGGACTGTATCCATTGGTCATATGACTACTAACAACTCAAACTATTAATTGGACATGTTGAGAAGTATTTTCAATCCGAGTCTGATACGTATCTGAGTTGGTTATTTTCTTGTCATTCTTCACTTCAATAAGAAATCCATTGCAGATTTTTTGAGATCGATTTCATTTTGACCATTTTGGGCACTATTTTTCGATCTAAGCATTTATATTACCTTCACGCTCCGAACAATCTTCTACGATCTGTTATAGAAGTGGTATCTCTCCAAACAGAAATAAAAAATAGCTATAAAAATTTATGATTCTTTACATCTAAAATTTTGCATGGGAAAGTGATCTTCATTTCTCGCCAACCACATGTACATTTCACCAAGCAGTGAAATCGAAGCTTATTACCAATATGTTCCTGTTCCTCCATTTCAAGATAATATTCTTCTATGACATTGAAGTAAAACTGTGTATTACAATCCAGGTCTTTTGTTTTGTGCTATTAAATGTTTTCATATTATAATGTTCTTCGGTCACATTAACAGTATGTCAATTCATTTATATAGTTATTTATATTTCATAGTTTAATTAGATTCTTGATCATTTAATAGTTTACTAGTGAGTCATCATAATTGTCTCATTGTAATATTGTTAGTTTCTATGTGTAAATAAAATGATCTTGTCATTATAAAATTCATAATTGTAAACAAAAAAAGGTCGATGTATCATTATTGTAGTTTCATTGTTCCATTTATAGTATATAGTGTCAAAAAGTCAAGTCGAGTTGTTTGTATAGTCAAGTCATTATTTCAAATGTGTCATTAGTTAAGAAAGTCTTTAAAAGTGTTGTTGGAGTTTTTCACATCTGTCTTTCTATGTCCATCTCACAATAGAAATCCCACTAGAAATATTCAATGGGTTCAATTTTCACACTTGGAAAGTGAAAATTCAAATATAATTGATGAACAAGATTTTGTAGAGAATTTTCAATGGGAAAGAAAAAAGTATCAAATCCACCTAAAGAAGAAGAATGGGAAATGAGAGATAAAAAGACAAATTTAGGTCATTATTGGCTTAAATCTTTTAGATTCAAAATTGGATTATGTTTATCTTGAGAAAAAACAAATTAAATGTGGGATACTATAAATAAATTATTTTGTGCAAAAGATGTCGATGGAAAGTTGTTTGTAACTCTTTAATTATTCGATTTAAAAGGTCGGAAGGGGTTGCCATGTCTAGCCACATCAATGATTTATGATCTCTTTTGAGATAACTAGTAGAACTAAAATCTAATGTAAAAGATGAAGATTCAAAATCCATTTCTATCAATATATTTATATAAAAAAATTGTACTCTTGGAAAAATGCCTTCACAAGGTGTCAAAGATAATGATTTAAGATGTTTTAGTTGAAGAAGAAGAAAGGACCCAAGAAGATGTAGAATAACAAACTGCAATGTATGTGAAGAAGAATTTTAAAAATCTCTAAAACCACGAAGCAAATGGAATTCTTCCACTATAAGGAAAAGGGACATAGATCTTCATATTGTATAATTCGAGATAAAGATATGCTCAAGGGAAAACTCATAGTAAATGAGGCTAATATAATCAATGAAGACGAATTAGAAAATGACGATGAAAAAATAAATGAGGAAAATGGCTCTTAAGATTTATTTTACAAAATGAAGGATAGAGGCATCGAAATATGGAGGTTGTAGTGCCCACATTTTTCCCACATAAATCCTTGAGAAACCCGATAGCAAACACGGAAAAAATTGTGGAATAAATTTTTTTAAAGGTTACAAGGCATTAGCCGAGATTTAATCTAATCCGGATTATAAAATTTTTAACAATTACAAGGCATTGGAAAATAATTATTGACTAATTAAGATTGCCCCAATTTTCAAAATTAATATTACGTTTTAATTCTTTCACTAACAAGGCTCAAAAATTTTATTTAAATAATATTCATTAGCTTTTCAAATCATAACTCCATTAATCCCTTTTAAGTTCATTATTTAAAATCCCATAATCAAATTTAAATTAAATTAGACAAGGATAATAATCTTGCAATGTTAAAGGCATGCATAATATAATAAATTCATTATCCCAAAAGGGGAAAAGGTGCACAACTTAGTCTAACCCCTTAGGCCCCATTTAGCATTACACACACATCTTTTTATTTATTTCATTCCTACATAAATACCCCATCACTTAAGTGATGTAGGGTTCATCTTACACCACTAGATCTAATCTTTCACAGCCCTTAGATTTAGGTTAGGTAGTGAAACCCTAGAAATTCTTAAGGGATCTCTTATATTCATTTCTTACACCTATTTTCTCATTTTATCTTGTTTGGATTTGTAGGTTAAGGAAGGAGGAGAAAGAGATGAAGCCATGGAGGCCATTAGAGAGGGATGGAAGCTCTACTTTGATTTTAAAAATTGTGCTTAAGACTTGGATCTATTAATTTCCCTTTTGGGTATTGTTTTCCCCTCTACATTTATTCATAATGGCATTTTTACTTGCAGGTTTAATGGATACCCAATGCGACAAATATTATGTGTATACCCACTTGGGTAAGAACCAAAATTATTTTGTGTAAAGAAGTATATTTCATATGTACATACACATATATGTGAATATATATATTTGTATAGCTATTTTTTTTTTATTTTGTTCTAATTTTACACGTAATTTTCTCTTTTTTTTACATCTAAAAATTATTATATGATATATATATATATATATATATATATATATATATATATATATTATTACGCAATTTAAGCAAAGCGTAGGTTTCACATTACATAGGCCGCATCCAAAGTAAGTAAGGGGACCGTATATAAAACAACGCCTTAGATTATTAAATTGTGTAGTTTGGTTTTTTTGAAGTTGGGGTTTAAAGTGTTGGGGAAGGGGAGCCAAACCACCTGCACCCCATATTTACGCCGAAAGGCGTGAACTATGTGGGAAAGCCCGACCCTTTCTGACAAACAACAAGACATGAATGATCACGATTAGTTGGTCGACGATGCACGGATTATCCTGGACCGTACATGTGGCAGGCAACAAGGTCAAAATTCGTTGATTTATTTTTGAAATCCTCCGGACTGACCAGGGACAGAAAACTTGTAAGGAGGAGACCCCTGCACCATGCGCGACAGAGGGAGAAGCATTCCGTGAGTCAGAAATGGAGGACAGGTTCTGCATCCAAAGCAATTAAAATTCCTGAGTTCAACGAACAAAGCAGAGTCATTTGTGAGTATCGTGGGGATCAGGCTCACCAAGGACCTCATCAAAGTTGCAGTTGAAGGCCTGCGCGCCCACCTAACCTCATTGGCTCCGCTGGTTCTCCCTTATTCCGAGCAGCTAAAATATGTGGGGTCTCTGGTGGTCGTCAATCTTTTGAAGATGGAGATGAAGCCTTACGTTCCAGACTTCTCCAAGGCATTCGAGCATGTGTGCATTCTTAATACTTACCTACCTACTGTTTAGTTTTGATCTTTTGTGTTTTTTGTGCGCTTCACTGTTTTCCAATTTGTGCGGTACAGAACGCGGATAAAATGTTTTGAAATCTCTCTTCAGATTTGTCGGTGTCGTTTTCCATTTTCTGTTCATTCGCGAAATTATGCGGATATTTATTTTGAAGGATCGGACATTTTCATTATAATAGAACAAACAAATTTATAAATTCGATCGCTCCGAGCCTGAGTTTGTGAATTCACGTCTGTCTCTACTGGACTTGCTTGCATTGGACGAATCTCTGGATGTAGTTGAAGATTATGCCTAAATTTCGATATATCTTGATGAATTTCGGTTTATTATGGCTGAAATAGCTTGCTGATAAGACGTGAGTAGCGTTGTGCTTTTATTTTCTTGCGTGTATTTGCGCGACGATTCTCTATTTGGGGGGCGTGTGCGCTACTCTATGTCGAAATCGCACCATATCAATGAAATTTCATTTTTCGCTCTGAAAACCGCTTATTGCCGAGCTGGTTTTTCCCGTAAATAGTGGCGTCTTTTATTTTTGGCTTTGACAGAATGTTTCGGGGCCGACTATTTTGACAATGCTTTTTGGGTTCTTTCTTGGATTATTCTGAAAAGCCTATTTTCGTGTGCATTTTAGTTTCAAATTTGGCTGATCTTAGCGCGTCTTTCTTGACTCCATTTTTATTTAATTTGCATTTCTTTCTGTTAGTAAATATATGTACAATTTCCTTTTTTTCCTGCTCATTGAAACTTTACTCATAAAATTGGACGCTTATTCTTTATTTGGTTAATTTCACAGATATGTTTATTGCAAAACAGGTGCGGGTGAAAATCTAGTGGATTTTTCCTAATCGGGATTTGAAGGTGCGACTGAAAATGAGCGGGATAGATCCAAGAATCCACGTACAGATTTGGAAATTTGCATATTTCAGGAGGGAATGACAGTGAAATCGTTCATTTTTATGTCATTTAACTGTGTGTCCTCTCGTCATTTAATATCAGAAGTTGTGTTGAAAAATACAGAGTTAATGGTTAGAGAGCAGAGGGACTGGGTTATATTTAGCCAGATGGCACCAGCTTGTTCCATGCATTTCAATGATGAAATTACCAGTAAGGATATCGTCCCTATTATAAGTTTGAAGCCGGGTTTAGTTGATGCTTGTTGTAAACCAAGGGCGTCTAATTTCAACACAAGCTTCAACATAAGTTTCAGAGAGTTTGGTTTACCCTCTGAAGGAGCATAATATTTCTCACAAGCAGTTGATGGTGTTTTGTCGTATGACGATATCGTCATTTTCTTTTTCATCTATTCCAGAACCAGTCCATTGTGTTTCGCCTGCAATAATTAAGAAAGATTTGCTCAAGGTACCCAGAAATCTTTGTTATGTAAGTTACTGTAATATGCATGTAATATATTTTTTTTGAAAGCAACATGCATGTAATATTATGTAAGTCTTATTTTTTCCATTTCATTTTGAATTCTAGAGTCTGGTAAAGATGAAGACTGTTAGCTCTGTGTCCATTTTTTCAACGGGCCGAGCTAGTGGTGAAAACATATCTTGTTTTCTGCCTTCCCATTCGGTTTCTTCATTCCAAAGAAAAGGCCTAAAGTCTCAGGGGTAACTTTCCATCATATTTTTTTCTATCTAATTTTTTAGGAATTTTCAATTTCTCGTGGGTAATATTCACTTTGAATTTATTTTTTACCGTCTCTGCATGTTTATTCCCAGGTGTTGTAGTGCCAGACCTGAGTTTGGAAATGGGCAGGAAAGGATTTTAAGTAATCAGGTTACTGGGCGCCCTAACATTGCTGCAAATTCTCTGGGGGGTCAGATGAGTAGAGGCATAGCTCATCATGAAGTTTGCAACCCTGCAGCGTTCTTTGAAAATGTAAGACCTCATTTCTAGAGATGCTTTATATAGTTCTCGGGTATCTATATATCATGGAAATGTCGAAGTGCTTGAAACATGGTTGATCTCTTCGCATGTAAAATTGTTGTATTGAATTTCAAGCGGCCCCTACCTAAGCATTTTTGTGAAAGAAACAACAGCTCATTCTGAGATTCTCTTAAGATCAATGCCATTTAAGTTGTCAGGCATTCTTTTTTAGTGCTCGTCCTTTTTTTTTTCGATTCGATTAAATGGGGTGACCTTTGGTTTAGATGCCCTGATAAATGGTTATATCTTCCTTATAATATACCCGAAACTTCCACCCACCTCGTCTGTTGGGATTACGCTGCACTCAGTGAGTTGGATTTGTTATTTTACACAATTTCAGCACCTTATCATGTCTCCTGGGGATTTAAATCTGGGGGTTCTCTTTTAGAAGCCCCAGTATTTTACCACTATTCATCCCATTTCGTGGAGCTCTTACCCTGTTTCAGTTTTAACCTTTTGGGGGTTAAGGGCATACATCGAGAAAAAAAACAGTGCTTTTATAAGGATGCATACAAGAACAAGAATAATTACTTTTTGACTCGATTTTATATTTACACCGAAAGACGTGAATTATGTGGGAAAGCCCGACCCCTTCTGACAAACAACAAGACATGACAAACAACAAGACATTACATCCTTTCTTTGTAGTTTCTGCAATGCAGTGCATTATGGATACGGGTAACTTAGTGCTCTCCTTGAATTGCCTGTCAAGGGACTCAGATCGCTTACATGTATTACTAAAGCTAGATCAAATTCTAGCTTTTCAAAAATAATAGTCATCTTTATCTATATTATACTTCAAATGACTCGGGTGTTTAGCCTTTATGAGGTGGATGTCAAAACAAATGAATTTATTTGATTATTGGTTGATCTCAATCAGGTTTTATTGAGTGAGGTAGTGCTGCTTTGATCTCAAATTTGAGTGTTTTTGAAGCTAATGAAGCCATTTGGCTACAATTTACATAAACTTGCATAATGCTATGGACTGTGAATGAGTATTCCTCTGCCTACATGAGGTTAAAGAAGCATAAATACTGAAAAAAAGTTTGCTGTTATAAAAAATAGAGCTACAACAGAGAAAACTAATACAAATTGCATTAATCTAGCTTGCATTACATTTAGTCCAATCTGCCCTCAATGTTGTGCATGGTTACATTTTTATAGTTTTTATAAAATATAAATCGCCTTCTCCCCGGTTATTAGTGCTGCTACCAAGATCTTTGGCTCACACAAAATAATGAAAATGTATGTTCTGATTCGAAGTTTCTAGGTAGGTAAGGAGAGAATGTTTTGCTAGACCATAAAGTCTTAGAAACATGTCGGCGAGATTTTTGGTTCTATTGGCCTTTGAAATTTATGTCTGAAGCAATTTACTTTGAGTAGCAATTTATTGGAAAGAAACCAGATACAGATCATCGCATTTCTCGGTTGTCCAATCTTAAGAACTTTGGTATGTTAGAAGCCTCTCGCTCAAAATTTTCCGTAATTGTCGTGTCTTTTCTTCAAATTTCCTTTAATGGGTATCTTGAACTCGACTTTGTATTTTTCTCATGGTTTGGCAAGGGATACAATTTTTGGTCGAGATCGCACACCGATTTCGGATGAACCACAAAATTTTGAAGAACAACAGATTGTATCTGAAACTTAGTAAATTCTACATGTTCAATACCGAAGAAATATATTGGTAACCTTAACTTCCATCGTCGCTAATAATAGATCAGGAGTAGTAATTTCAGTTCACGCGAAAAATGATTATCTTTAAGTAGAATTGTTTTCCGTTATGAAGAATACAGGGTGGTCCTGTGAATATTCAAGCCACCAAAGACAATAGAGATTAGAATTTTCGTGTAATGATTCCTAACTAACCTATTTCATTGTCGTAGCTGAAAATACAAATGAGTACGCCCAAAAAGGTGGAAGGAGTGCGAGGATTGTCCTGGGCTCAATGGAATCGGATTGATGTATTCAATGGAGATTTCAAGGCTTGTGATATAAGTGTTTCATTTTCTTCCTTTCTCTCTGGAAGTGATTCTTGCCAAGTGGTACATCGACCTTCCATCAAGCAGCAAAGGGGAATACAAACAATACATTCGTAAATGGGTTGGAGAAGTGAATCTCTTTCAGCAAGAGCGTGACGAAGGACACTGAGATCAGTATCTTCCGAGTAGAGAATTATTTCAGCTCTGAGAAAGAGAAGAGAACTGACGCAAATTAGGATTCCACAACGCAAAGTTCCAAGCCAAGAGATAATTCCAAAGCCAGAATAGAGGCAGGAAAGGACAAGGTATCGTTCTCTGGTACTCATGATATATATGATTCTGGTAATCGACTTCCCTCTCTTGCATATTCCATCGGGGCAGTAAATCACACTTTTAGGCCAGGAGGGGCAACTCCGACAACTTCTTCAAAGGTGAGCTGGAACAACCAGTTAATTTAAGTCACTAGCATCGGCTTCCGGTCTCTATTCTAAACCTTTCTCTTTGCTTTGAAAACTATTCTGCCATCTGTATTATGAAGCTGCACTTTCTGTTATGGAGCTGCAATTCATGTACCTTTTATAATGCATCATACAACTTAATTATTTATAGTCGAACAACTAGGAAAATATAAGATGTAGTCTATAGGAATCTCCTATGGTTGCCTAAGAGCGCCGAGGCAAGTGTAATGGTACTGAAGAACTTCTAAGAATTTTTTACAATTTATAATTTCCATTTTATCAGTTATAATGTTGTTTTGATTCTCTTCTTATGTTGAATTCATTTTGTTTTGATTCTCTTTTTACAATTTTTTGACGCTAAATGTAGGCAGAAAAATCTTAAGAAGTTGGGTTGAAGCAGAGTGTGAGGATGCAGAAACATCCCTGCTTTTAGATGCATACAGGGTCCGCCCTTCAAACATGGAAAGCCTTCCACTCATTGAAGTTGCTCGCGACATGAGTTTCAGAAAATATCACAAGCGCACTAGGTGGAAGAGTCGTACCCATCCAACTATTGTTTGGGTGTTCCCCAAATTTCAATGCGTTCCATCTAAGGACTTCCCCTCTTTAGAACTTTTATGTTGGTCTGAACTCCTTCTATACAAACCTTTCCGCAACATTTCTACTGGTATTGGTTCAATACCTCAACAAACCATTTCCAATTGGAGCTTTTTCAGATACGATTATCGGCCTTGACATAATGCACGGCGTGGTTCAAATCCGTCACTCACCTCTGACAGAGACACTGAGTCCAAGGCCGAGCCCCCCCTTCCTGTTGAGCAACTATATGATTGGCAACTGTTGGCTCGATTCCACCCCTGAACACTTCTTTCCTTGACATCTTGCAAATGTTGGGCTTTTGTGAATTTGACACCCTCCACAATTGGAGCGCACATCATATTCCTATTGCTTTGCGGTCTTTTGGCACCACTTTCATTGAAGATAATAAGGTAGACCATATTTTAGCTTCCTTCGTGGAAATATTTGACCCTCCAGCTTCAGGTTTATCCCCAGAACAACAAGCAACTTTCAACATAGTTATTCAACACCCGCAAGCCTCCGGATTCCCGTTAAAGAAATCAAACCCTTAGAGGGCCAAGCTTTATTGTCTCTTCAAGACTCCCTCAAGCACATCAAATACATTTTAATTGATGAAATGAGTTTCATTGGGCCACATTTGCTTTCCAGAAACGACTACCATCTTACGGAGGCTTTCCCGCACTTCAAATATTCAACATTTGGAGGTGGATCTATGATCCTTGTTGGAGACCTCGGTCAACTTCATCCGGTTATGGACATCCCGCTTTATGCCGGCAAGTCTTACGGAGCCACCCTTTGGCGAGAATTCAACATATCTGTCTCCCTTCATTCAATCTTCCGACAACAACACTGATCCAAAGACAGGCATCATTTCCTAACTTCCCGCTAACATTCATAACGTCATCCCTCTGATCTAGGACTGGGCAGCTCTTATTTCAAGATATGAATTGAAGTCCCTTAACTCTCCTATAGCCAGATCAATTTTTGAAAATACCATACATTCTACATCTGGCGATACCAAAGATGATCAATTGAAGCCCGAGGTTCTTCTCCCAGCCCTCGTCTTAGCTCCTTATAGCGATCATGCAATCATGGTGCCATACCTTCTTTATAACAGTCATGCATGTGTATATCACGTGTACTTTGTGTCGATAACCCCTTTCGGTTCGTTTTTGTATTATCTGCAACTAGTTTAAACACCATATTTGATCTATGTTTGTTTACAAATATGTTCAAAGTTTCTTCCTGCACTCTACTTCTAACCAATCTAATATAACTAATGGATTTTTATACCTCGCTATTATTCTTTTATATTTAATGCTCAAGATCTTGTTGCTTATGTTTTTTTTTCACATTTTTCTTAATTTGACCATATCCCCACCACACTATATAATCTTCTACTCTAATATACGTTAAATTTCATTTTATTATCCATTCTTTTATATTTGCTCCACTACTTTTCCTTTTTTGACTCCTACCATTACTTGCATTTACGAGATATATTGGTTTTGAACACTCTCCACTTTCCTTCAGTTTTACCTCTTCTCTTTCCCTCCTCCATTTCCTTTTCCCTTTTTCATTTCTTTTATCCTTTCTCAAATGCATTCTTCTTCTCTACTTCCTTCTCCTTGTTACCCAACCTCTCTTTCAAATGTTATCATCGCACACCTCACGTGCGATTGCTAGTTTATATGGGTAGTGGGTTGGGCATGGAGTCGACACCTCTCCCCCAACCAAATTTATTTACAATACCAATATTACGGATAAGTATTTATGTTTATTAATAGTATTTATATAATGGTGTTATAAATTTTTAAACAGATCAAGCTATATTATTATTATATATTTATTGTCTAGTAATAATAAATATATATTTTTATTAATCAAGTTTCTCATTTAAAATTTTCGGGATTGTAATTAGTGTGGGAAACATAAAATAAACGTTGCCAATGAAAACTTGCACGGGTAAAAAATTTACATACACTTAGACACTTATAATAGTACACAAAATTGAGCATTTAACCAAATTTAACAATTTATCACTTTCAAATTCATTTACATAACAATAAAAGGGTATGATTGTTTATATTTTAATCATTTGCTTAGAGCAGCTTCTATTGACAAAGGAATATTTATAGTATAAAATTAGTTCTACGCTAATCCTTTTATACATTAAGTTGGATGAGAGAAAAAAAAAAGAGACCACTCTTAAGTGAAATTTATTTTAATATACAATTAAACAAGGATTGCAAAAATGAAAATAATTAACTTTTAGTTCCCACTCAAGCAAATTTGCAACATAACTTCTAAACACCAATTTGGATTTGTAATAACTTAATTTCCATATACAAGATCATTACAAGGTTCCCATTTATATGAAGTAAAGTAAATCATAATTAACAATTTACAAGGATCTAACCAATATATAAAATTACATCCAAACTAACATTGGTAAAATTTACATGGTTTAAACCCATGATAGATCAAATTTCCACTACCCATGCCTTTTCTCAATGAGAGAACTTCTTCTACCGAGCTCCACCATCCCATCAAGATCCAATCATGCAACAAAATGGGGGAGTAGGAAACACTCTCCGCCAAATGCAATATTCCAATGAGGAAGAGAAGCCTTCTTCCTCATTGGCCCCCGAGCCCCAACAAGGAAGCAATGAGGGATATTTAGACAACCATGGAAACTCAAAAATGGCTTCCACACACACATTCAATCAAGACAAACAATGAAATAACACAATACCAATTTATTTACAACCAACCAACAAATAACAAAACAAAAAGGATTCATGCTAAAGTCATGGAGGAGAAAGGAACATGGGGGTTCTTATTATGCCTCCCAAGGGCTTGGGTGTCCACCTATGAGCCTCCAAAACTCCATCACAATACACACTACACTCTTATGCCTTCCTTTAAGAATATACACCATTGTTATACCTCCCTCAAGAAATCAACCCACGATTATGCCTCCCTCAAGAAAATAACAAGATAAACACAAATCATATTTATCCATGAGGACATCCCATCCACAAATCCCTACTAAAATACCAAATAAAATTTCTCGTATGCATCCCTCAATTTTTACCCTCATTTCGATTCCTCCCACAACCTAAGGATAAAATCTATTTCCCATACTCATAAACAATATAACATTCATGAAAAACACATATGAGCACAACCAATTATCAAGTTAAAAACAAGGGTGAGGATATACCTTAAAAATAAAGAGTATCAATACACAATAAGCTCTAAGCCTTCCAAAATCCTAAGAAACCAACCTTCAATGCAAGCTAAATTCACCATTCTCAAGCAAAGTCCCCAAAATTACATGCATTCTCTAAAATAAATGAGCAACAAACCTCCCAAACAACCAATTAAACATGCATATATAGAAAAAGGGAAGAGCAGGGTGAGGTGGTTCCATGTAGAATGTGACATCACTCATTCTCAACTCTACATCACTAGTCAAACCTTAACCCCAAAGAACAATAAATGGGTTGTTGAGAGAAATGATAAACCACTTACACACACCACTCCATCCCACACCCCTTAAGGACAAAATTTAAAACACAAGTAAGAATGTGCACTTAAATCTCACCTTTTTGTTTTACAAAACACATAACGGGATCTATTTTTGACACCCTCAACCCATAGGTAGGGTTGGTATAAGAAATTAAGAGGTGTGGCACAAGTTTAACTTATCCCACAAGCCTCCAAAATGGCCCTTAAGCCTAAATACAAATTTCCCAAGTAGGGTGGAGTGTACAAGACTCAAAATCACATACACTCAATTAATAAACACAAGAACGAAATACCCAAATACTCTAATAAATGAATCCTTTTGTGACATCTATAATTAGCTTAGTAACATGATTAATTTTCTTAATTAAGACACATTAATCAATAATGATAAAAAGGGAATAGATCACAAATTAAATCACATACTCAACAATAAATAAATAAAAAGCGAACATAGACACAAACCCCATGGTCACAATTGGAGGTCATCGCCCCCATGGGAACATCCTCACAACAAATATCAACATTACACAAGTTTCCATGGTGATAAGTTGCTAATACCCCACATTCCTTCGTTGTTGGTCTCCTACTCCCCATAGTTTATTGTTGTGATATAATTACCTGTAAAATCACACAATACCTCTCTGGCCGCGTGGCCATATACGTGATATCAAAATAATAAAAATGCGTATATCCTCATATCAATTTCAACATCAAATATCATGAATACTATTGCTAAGACCAAGTAATTCAACAATTACTCTCAATTTTTAACATTTTGATTGCTCTAATACATCAGTTTGCAATTAACATCATAAACCAATTGAATCACCTAAGTTATGTAATACTTTTCCTCGTTCAAATTTTAACCAATTTCTTTAATATCCAAGAAACCATAAGATAACTTCAATATTATAATATAATCACTACGAAGAAATTTCAAAATATCAATATATATCTAAACTGACAACACATCATTATATTCCTTATGAATATCTATCAAAAGTCTATCAATTCAATTATAGTAATGTCTATCCTTGAATTTCCATATCATAATGCGTTAATGTTGTTCGCTTATTAATATTTATAGAACCACATGCAATGATGAATATGTGTCCAATCACGGTGATAGATTAAAAAGAACAAGACAATATTGAAGAGTAATGATATCACAATCAATTTATGACAATGCAACCATTCTAGCTAATTTTATTATCCTTAAATGACCATCGGGGTCCACAAAGACAACATATAGTAAAAACAATAACCAAAACACAATAGTAATCAGGATGTCCCACACATTTTATTTGTATGCTAACTAGAATACAACAACAGGGTTTGAGATTATAATAAATTTGAAATTGATAACACGGTTCAAACAGTGTTGAAGAGGAGTGGGCATTACATCCCCCTCCCCTTAGATTTGAATTCCTCCTGGAAGTCATAGAAAAAGAGGTAGGGAAACAATTCATAAGAATATAAGTCACATCCTCTACAAGATTGTGTCTATAGAACCCAAGTTTGATCCAATGCTATTTAATCAAGGAGAAGGGAGATTTTCAGGGATGAGCGCTAAAATTTCTTCAAGTAAGGTTGTAAACATTTAATTCTAAAGAGTAACTCTACATGATCAACCAAGCTACAACACAAGGCTTCAAAACATGAAATTGAAATAGGAATCTCAAGAAAAACCAGCAAAGTTAAAGAGTGATAGGTGGAGTTTCATGAACTCGAGATGACCACATAGTCGCGCATATATACACCATACTGGAATAACAAAAGTTAAGGCTTCCAATAAGGTTGAGTTATGATTCAAAGTTCGTTATTTATACAAGGATATCAAATTCAACCATGATCTCCACAACAACTTGATTATAGCAAGAGAAAATATTCGAGTGGATAACAATTCGTAACCGCTACCAATTGTAGTATATTCTTCGTGTTTAGAAGAGGGTAATTATCTTTCAAAGATGCTTTATTCAGGTTCTTGAATTCTACGCATAACCTTATGTCACCATTCATTTATCCGACAGGAACTAGGTTTTCAACCCAAGTTGAGTACGTTATGGGATGAATGATCCCTTCATCCCTCAACTTCTTTAGTTATTCTTGCATATTCAAAGAAAGGAGTGGATGGATGGGCCTTTGTTTTTTCCTAAAAGGTTTGCAATCAGATTTAAGAGGAATTTCGTGTTGGAATAAATCTTCCCTATATGCCACCAACTCTAAGGAATACCAAGCTACGTATTCTTGATATTTCTTCAAACTTAAACATAGGACTACTTCGCTTCCTTGCACGAGATTGGTTCCTAACCAGATTTTACGTGGTTTTTTCCTTTATGCCTAGGTCATGCTCTTCCACATATCTGAAAACTTACATACTCCTTTTAATAATGCAATCAACATCATCAAAGTACGACTCAAGAGCCACCAAACCTCTTGGAATTGTGTTTGTCTTCAATTGGATGATGTCTTTGCCAAATAATGTTTCCTTTTCTTCAAAGAACACACACCATTGGTTCCCAATCTATATTTTGGTTAGAAAAATCACCTTGGTTCTGTAGAAACCATTTCACCTGGGCATCATCATCAAACACTTTCCAATTTTTAACGTTATTAGGGACAGATGGCCTTGTTAGTATTTCAACATCATACTCACAAAATGGAGACACTGTACAATTCCCAAATCTAGATCCTAACACTGCTAACTTTTCTGCAACAACATTAAACTTTCTATCATGGTGCACAATATTAAAATAGTCAAAAATTTCAATCAAATCCCAGATTGCATGCTTGTATTGTTTCATTCTCTGATTTTTAGTAGCATACAGTTTTCTAATTTTCTTGACAATCAATTCTGAATCCCCTTTGACAATGATATCCTTTATACCATATTTCCATGCAATTCTCAAGCCTAATAATAGTGCTTCATATTCAGCAATGTTGTTAGTGCATTCAAAGTTAAGTTTGAAAGAAAAGACAAACTCTTATTGGCCTAGAGAAATCATAACAATGCCAGCACCATTTCAAAACTTGGAACAAGATACATCGAATAACAAGGTCCAAGGTAAACCTACTTGTTCAAGACATTTACATTGATCAATCTTATGTTCTTTTCCATCAACAAACCCAACAAAGTTATCACCATCTACATCAGCATACAACACTTCATAAGAAGCATTATTGGAATCTTTAATGAGGTGCAACATCTTATTTTTTCCATATAGCTTTACAAGGCTTCCTTCAATTAGAATGGTGGAAAAATACATATCCATCTAAACACTTCCACCAACACTTGTAGCCCACTTTCTTGATAATAGTATGCCACATTTGGCAAGGCAATCAATAATAACAACATCAAGTTTCAATTTATTACCTGGATAAGTTGCAAGATGTACCACCAAACCTTTTACACATCCTACAACAGAACCTCTCTAGAATCCATCAGCAATACACTTTCCATAAGTTGTTGTCACTTTAATGTTTAATTCATTCATGAACTCTAAATGCATAACATTGCATGATGCTTCGGAATCAAACATACAATTATGCAGCAATTTGTCTTTAATAATTAGTGTTGTAAAAATGGATCAACATTTAATTGAGACTCAACCAAAGATGTTCCTAAGTAAACTTCAAGTTGTTGACCTATCTCCTCTAATGCTAGTTGTTTTTCTATGTCTACAATGGTTGGAGGAATGCTTACATTATTTATATTTCTTTCTTGGGCATTCCTATCTTCCTCAAATCCCAAATACTCAAAATCCCTATTCTTGTGCTAAGGAATCCTAAGCGAGCTTCAAAATTGGGACAAAAATCTTGATCTCGACTCAAGCATTGGGCAATGTCATAAGGAATGTATTTGGGAAAAGCAAAATTTGGAGAAAGATTGAAAAACTCATCTGGATGACACAAGATTTTTCACATGTTGGGCATGGGTGGGAACACCGGTTCTACTTGAGACAACAAGGCCTTTTCCGATGCATCTTTCTTTGGAGTCTCTTTTGGGACATTAGTGAGAACTGGGGTATTTGGTTTGGCTTGAGGCCCTGCACCTTTAACATCTTTACTTCTTGTTTTATGCTCTTTATCTTGGGAAACAACAACATTCATTAAAAACTGTGTATCCTCTTCTAATGGGATTCCTCCATCATATTTATTAATCATTAGAGATCTTAGGTACTCAAAATCATTATTAGGAAGTTGAAAATCTTGTACCATATCTATTTTTAAAGCATGAGAGGGAGGAAGAAGAGGTACCCGTGAATGCAGTCCCAAAAATTGTAGTAGTTCTTGCACTTATGACTTCAATTGATGTTGCTCCTTGCTATGAGCTTGTGGAGCAGTCCACCATGTATGCATCATCATCAATGTTATAATCATCATCACCTTCTTGAAATTTATGATCTACTTCACATTTCGGATGGGGTAAGAAGCATTTGCCACACCAATCCATTTGATTTGTCTCTTTAATAACAAATATGGCATTTAGAGGATTAGACACTACTCTATTCTCCCTAGCTTGGGGTTGTCTAGCTCCCATCATTCCTTTCCTCTGTCATCGGACCTCCGATCATTTCTAGGATGATTTTTAAATATGTCTTATCCTTGTTGCCTATGCTAACCTTGATAACCTTGTCCAATGCCTTCATCTTCCCTGGCTAGCTTGTAAAATATTTCTTTGACAATTCCAAATGAAAGTCTTTACAACTTTCTCAAGATCCAAAACTTACTTGATTGAGGCTTCTAAGGGTTGATTATTTAAAACCCTCCCTCTTAGGAGGTTTTCCAACCGCAAAATGTTGTTCTCAATTTACAGAGCCATGGTAAAGGCTTGCCTCAAAGTTCCGGGTTCTTATCCCTCAAATAAGTAAGCGAGCGTTCTTATCAAATGCATTTGAATACTTTCTCGATATGATTCATCACATGGCCTCAAATTAACAAGTATTCTTATCAATGTTTTGTTAAACCTTGTATTGAAATCATGCACCGATTCATTAGGATTATTTTTTATATTTTCAAATTTTGATAATATGGTTTGTTTTATCACCATACTACATTCAAAAAGCATTCTTCATATTTTCCCAGAGTCAATGGAAATATTTGGCAGAGATTTGTACCAGTCCTTGCATCTTCTTCTAGAGTATGGATAAACAATTTAATGTGTACATCCTCAAATTATATTTCAAGTCCTCCATCATATTGACAAAGAGCTTCAAGTGTTGATCACTAGTGATTGCATTATTTCCTTGAAACTTAGGGGAAATATATTTCTTAAATCTTGTGGCATAGTATTTTTATAGTCAACCATAACTCTAAAAATTATGGGACCAAAAGTATTAACAAAAATGGAGGTCTCGGGAGGAGGTCGAGAGCCATATTATTCGAGGAGGTGATCTTACAGAGAAACAAAATGACGAGGAGTGAGGGGTTTTTGTGGTACACGATACAATTTTCAGAATGAGTACCCTCTAAAGGATCTATTTCTTGGAAAAATCTATTAGATTTGGATAAAATTGGGGCAGATTGAGAGGAAAATGTTTCAAATACAAAATAAGGACTCTCTCTAGATGGAGAATTCAGTTCAACAAAGAGACTACATGACTTAGAAGCACTTGAGGAGGTACTACAATCTTCAATCACATGTTGATCGGTTTCACCTATCGAGATCTTTTTCTTGATGCTTGGTCTCCAACAACATTCCAAATTCTTCTTCCTTCTGAATTAGACTTTCCCACTCTTGAAACAACCTTATACTAGGGTCCTTGGTGAAAAATATGTTCTTCCCTCCAACTTTATAGATATTAATGACAAATCTTACTTGATATATGTTAAGACACTCGGTATTTATAAATAATTTAAACAACACGGAGTTGCCACTAATTATTTTCACCTTAGTTTGTGAAAATGCACTTTGAAAGACATATCAATTGTCTATCAATACTAGATTCATGCAAAACTTACAAGATCATCTCTTCTTTTACCCAAATTTATCAATGATGATACAAATCTTAGTGCAATAAATGTATAAGCTAGAACTATTGCACTAAGAACTCACAACTTTGAATAAATCTTGGAGATCTGAACATATAGTGATGTTTCAGCAATGTATTAGCACTTACATCATGTAAGATACATTACCAAGGTCCAGTACATGTATACCTTTTTCAAATACTTAAAATATTCCGTGGAAGCGGTGCCACTAATTTTGGTATCCAAATTTGTTCTCCCTTTCAAGATGAGCAGCAACATAGATTGGACATGGGGCTTAGAGATAAAAATATCATTGTGTGTGTCACTTTGCCAAGGATGAGATCTAATCGGCCCTTTATCACTTAGATTTGTGGAGAGATGGATAGCACCTTCAAGAGTATTTGACATGTCCTCGCATTTTAGGTCATGTGCCTTTCGACCGTGGTGAGAGGACCCTTAGTGTAACCTCTATTTGATGAAGGAGATGGAGATATCCTTCTTTTGCACAAATTTTATGAAGAAAACCTTGGGAAAATATGGTTAATACTCCATAATCTAACTCTTAAGATTTGTCACTTCTAAAAGATGGAGATAATTTCAACACAAGGCTAAGGTTATCAAGACATTAAAAATCCCGATTGTTCTCCATATTTTAGTAAATAGATTTTGTTCCTTTGTTGATATACGGGAAAATAGGGGTTGTTGGGATGGATTCATGGTTTTGAACAATTTTGGCGGAGATTAAGTAGGATAAATTTGATTATACAATATCTTTGAGGGAATTCACAATAATAGACAACTCAAACACAAAAGGGTTCGAGAATTTTAAGATGTTCCTTCAACTAGAAGGTGTGCTTCAATGGAGGCCCATATCAACACATTTTCACACAATATTTGAGAATCTAACACGAAGGATCAAGTTAAAAGACTCAATTAAACACCAAAATCTATGATCAATCATGCCTAAGGTACACCCAAAGACTTACAGACAATATTTATCAACAAATGACAATGGAGTGATTTTAAATTTGTTTATCTCATCACAGGATGAAGGATCTTCTTGAAATGAAATTGCAAATGCCACTAAATTTTCATAGGGACGAGATCCTATGTGATTTCACAAAGATTTCAATGTAATATTGCAATAGGAACAAAAGAAACCATTTAAAGACATTCTAAAACAAAGAAGACACAAATTGCTAGAGATTTAACACAAATTAATTTTAAAAATGCTTACATTCATCAGATAGGAAAGCTTCCAAAGAAATCTCAGTGCTCTTCAATGGCTATACATCAACAACCAACTTGACATGATAGAAAATCTAATAGAGAAATAATTATCATGTTATCTTGGATTGGTCTCTCATGACAACGACTTTATCAAATTTTGTCTTAAGAATTCAAGCCCTGACCATTTGCAAGAGTATTCTCATTTCCTTTATACATTTCACTCACTCAAATTTTCCTCGCAAAAGAGAAGAATATTCGAGGGACCTTTTCTTGTACCAATTTTCCTTAGAAAGTGACATTTAACAAATTCACATCTGAAAGTTACTAGGTGGACCAATTGTGAACCAATCACGTTTCTTAGGCCCTTGACTAATGACTAGGATGCCATGCCACAACTTTTTGGCAATCCTTCTAATCATTTTGATCATGTCATGCGATAAATCCCCAATTTAATCATTTCTGGAGGCTCTGCATAGTTGGATCTCGATAGGTAATCTTTTTCACTATCGAGGCCACACCTTTTCATATTTTGCACCTCGCTACCTTCATCATTTCATGTTTTTCCCTCTCTTTCCTCTGCAATTCTTCCCCGCATCCATCTTTTCTAGTAATTCACATTTTTGCAAGTGCCTCGAGCAATTCCAACTTCAAAATATCGACCTTAAAAATCCTTGGACTCACATATTAAGTTCGAATCCATTCAATGACACTTTATAGATAGAGATGACAAGGAATTTCATCAAAACAAGATGAAAAAAAGTGCGTATTTGCATCTCTAAGAGTCTTGGAGAAAAAATGGTAGAAAAACAAGTGCAATGCACAACAACCGTTGATTTTGCTCCTTTTATACTTTATATTATAGTCATTCATGTGTTTCCTTGGCAACAACAAAAAGGAGAAGTATAGGGGAAATTTTTGAAATAAGCACGGGCCTTCCACGAGCCCTGGGCCCAAGAAAAACACCTTTTAGCCTTTGAATAGTCTTAGTGTAAAAAGGAGCCAGCGGAAGCCTCCACATGTCTCAATGGTGCACTTTGAGATGGTACCCAAAATTAGAAACCCCAAAAAAGTCTGGGCTCAGCACATGTATCAGTCCAAAAGAGCTATTAAGAAATTTGAAGGATCGGTGGAAGGTGCCATGTGTATAAGGTCCACAGAGTTTTCCTTGGCCGTTGAAAAGTCCAAGAAAAGGAAGAGTGAGCGGAAGCCTCCAAGTGTCATCATGGCACTTCTTCAAAATAAAACATAGGGGTTAGTCCCCAAATAGGCGTGGTCCCTCCAAGTGTCCTAGGGCTTTTAAAATTGCTTTGAAAATGTTAATTATAGAGCAGAGCGGTGTAATCTTCCACATGTTTCCTGTCACAATTGTTTATGTGGGACACTGAGGTGGATCCTCAAATGAGTGCCTACCCTCCATGCATCCATGGTCTACCAAAATTGTATCAGCGGCATAAATTTTTTTTTCTAATTCTGGGCAAGGCAAGGGAAATCTCCACGTGTCTCTCCGACGCAACACTAAGTGAAAAATGAAAGGAAAATTTTCAAATGAGCACCAACCCTCCACGTGGACAAGCTTTGAGTCTAAAGCGAGCCTTAGAGTTTTTAAAATTCCCCCCAAGTCTGCATCCAACCAAAAAGGGCCACATTTCCACAGATGTTGAGATGTAAATTTGATGGGGAAAACACACCCGTCAAACCATAAAATGCAGGAAAATCACCATTTGAGCCGGAAATGAATCTTTCTTTCAAGAAAGAGAATTTAGAAATGATATAAGGCCCAAATATGATCTTTGTAACCATATCTAATCATGTTTCCACATATATTTGGGACAAAAATGATAGGGACAACAAAATGTGACTGTGGAAAATGGAAGGAAGAGAAAAAAACCTGATTTTTCACCTAAGTTACAGATCTTTTCACATTGACAGAGGAACGAAAAACAAATTCTGGACTTGTAAGTGACCCTTGACCAAAGAAGGGACTAATCATGGCATCCAAATGGAGGAAAAAATTTCATGCATTAATACAAGGAGATAGAAAACATGAAGAAGCCTACAAAATGAAGAATTTCAATGAAAAATGGGGCTAGACCAAATTGAGCACCGTAGGTTGTAATACCAGCTTTTTTAGATAACAATACAAGTTGGCAAGTATTTGAGAACAATCAAGAAATTGTCAATTTTTACAAGAAGAAGTTGAGTTCTCCACTGAAACCAAGACAAGTTGGAACAATCAGATATGGTGACCAAGTGGTGTAGCTGAGAAACGAACAAATTAAAAAGGGTCTCATAACTTTGGAGTTAATCTTTAACCCAAATAGGAGAAGGAAAACATTCGGTAAAGGGTGACGATTAAGAGCCCATTTTAGTTGATGAAGGAAATACATTGCAAACTAGCAAAGTAAGTACCCCACAAGAGAAATCTCAATTTTTCAAATTTGTCAAGAATTCCCAGATGTTTTTGCATGGACTTATAAGGCTTTAAGATGTTTTAACCCAAGATTGGCTGAGCATACAATTGAATTAAATCATGAATCTAAGCCTATCAAACAAAAGCTAAGGCCAGTGAATCCTCACATTGAACCTCTTATGAGGAAGAGGTTAAACAAGCTGATTAAAGTTAGTATCATATTTCCTATTAAACATTCAACTTGGGTTACAAATTTGGTGCTTTGGTGAGAAAGAGAAATGGTAAAATCAGATTGTGTGTAGAATTACGTGATCTCGAATAGACCATCACTCAAAGATCATTATCAACTTCCATCAAAGGAGAAAATCTTACATGTTTTAGATGGTTTTGAAAGGTTTTCATTGTTAGATGGCTACTCAGGCTATAACCAGATCATGGTGAAAGAATAAGATTAGTTCAAGACAATGTTCACCATGAAATGGGGTACATATGCTTACACGAAGATACCATTTGGACTATCAAATGCTCGAGCAACATTTCAATTAGCTATGGATTTGACATTCAAAGGCTTAATCAACAAGATAGTGCTGGTGTATCTGGATGATATCACCTTCTTCTCAAAGAATGCGCTAGAGCATCTCTTTCACCTCAGGAAAGTATTTCAAAGATGTAGAAGATTCAGAGTATCATTGAATCCAAAGAAATGTGTATTCTTGGCACACAAGGGAAAATTGTTGGGCCACATTGTCTCAAGAGAAGGGTTAACAATTGATCATAAAATATTTGAAGCCATCCGAACACTTCAATTTCCACACCACAAGAAATATCTCGAATCTTATTTATAAGGATAAATTTTGTTCCTTACATTTGTGCCTGATTTTTCCACTCTTGTGAAGCCTTCAACAATGATGTTGGAGAAGAGTCTTAAATTTAAATGGACATCAGAAGGAAAAGAGATTTTTGAGGCTATCAAGCATGCAATATCATAGGCTCCAACTCTTATCAACCCAAACTTCTCAAAGGACTTCGTGCTGTATGATTTTAGAGGATCAAGCACAATCTTAGAAATCGTGGTATAGCTGAATAGAGAAGGTTCAAAATAGCCCATAGCCTTCTTCAGTCAAATCTTGGAAGATTACAAAGTAAAATATTCTTTCATTGAAAAGCATGTCCTTGCTATCATTAGGAGTTTGAAGAAGTTCAGACACTTGGTCTCAAACAATAAGATTCAACTACTGGTGTCTCATGCTGGTGTCAAATACTTTATCCTAAAAAGGGACTTGAACAAGAAGATATAAGGCTGGATCACTCGAGTAATGGAATATGATATTGAAATCAAGGTAACCAAGTTGGTTCGTGGCAAAGGTTTGTGTGAGCAGCTCACTTCTAAACCACATGATGAGTCAAAAGGAGAAGAAGAGGTTTTCCTACTACTACAAAATGATCAAGAATAGCCAACTAATGATGCACCCATTCCATGTTGGACTCAAGACTTAGTGCATTATCTCCAAATAGGTTTGTGCCCTCCAGAAATGAGCAAAGAAAAGAGGAGATACTTCAGATTGCAATCCATCCCATATGTGCTTATTGATGGTGTCTTGTTCAAGAAAGATATCAATAGTGTTCTGTTGAGATGCATTGAAACATGTCAAGTTGGGAAGATATTACATGAGTTCCATGACAGAGAAGTAGGAGGCCACTTTGCTCCTTGAGTAATAGCTCTCAAAATCATGAAGGTTGGTTACTATTGGCCTACGGTGTTTAGTGATTGCTACTCATGGATCAATAAATGCAAGAAGTGTGCATTCTTCATAGGGAAAGAAAAGTTAGCAGCCCTTCCTTCATCCAATTTTAGTAGATCATCCATTCATGTAATGGGGATTAGACTTCATTGGAATGATCAACCCAAATTCAAGTCAAGGGCACAAGTGGATACTTATGAAAACAGACTACTTCACCAAGTGGACTAAAGTAGTGGCACTTAAGGAGGAAAATGAATCCAATATCTTGGATTTCTATGAAGGGATAGTCACTAGGTTTGGAGTCCCTACCACTATCATATCAGATAATGCATTGGCATTTCTTGGTATAAAGATCACCGAATGGGCTGTCAAGAATGGTGTATACCTCAACACTTCATCAAAATATTACCCTCAAGGTAATGGCCAAGTAGAGTCCACAAACAAAAACTTACTAAGAATTATCAGGACTCTTGATGAGAATGAGAGAACTTGGAACACAAAGCTCAAATCATCTCTATGGGATAATTGGATCACACCCAAGAGGTCTATAGGAATCTCCCCATTCAAGCTTGTATATGGGAGAGAAGCAGTCCTACCTATATCACTTGAGTTTCCAGTATTGGAACTCATGAAATAATTGGAACTAGCTTAATTTGAACCCAGAAAAATCAAGTATGCGAAGTTAGTGGAACTAGAAGAAGTAACAGAACATGCAATGTAGATTATGAAGAAGGATCAAGCATTGATCAAGAAGAGCTTTGAAAAGAAAGATAAGGCCAAGAAATTCCAAGTTGGAGACTTGGTACTGAAGTGGGATGTTGATTATGTAAGGCCAAACAAGTATTCTAAGTTCGATGTCATATGGAGTGGCTCATACATGATCACCGAATGCAAACATAGAAATGCCTTCCAGGCTGGTTAAATTGGATGGTGAAGTTACGATTCAAGTGAATGGGATCTATCTCAAACATTACTACTAAAAGGAGAATTTTTCAACTCTTTATGTATTAGTCTAGGTTTTCCAATTCATCCAAGTGCTTGTGTACATTGTTGTTGTTGTTAGAATAGGTTTCATTTCCCTAAGTGTTGGTGTACATACTCTATTGCTCCTAGTGTATGCTTGTATATAGTTCATCTCACTCCCACAAGACACTTGCAGCAACAAGATAATTAAATCAATAGAGTATCCATGTCGAAGTAGGTTTGGATGTTTTCATTGCACTTCAACATAAAAGCTTCCAAGTTTTAGGTAATTTTCTACTCTCACAAACCTTGACTACAAGGTTCTCTTACAAAAGATGAGAGTGCAAGCATCGAAAGGTAGTTCCAGTTAGATATGAGATTACCAGGTAGACTCCATGCCCAATGGATTCTCCAAGGCCATTGATCATCTCATCTAAAAGGTAGATGTCCACTATGAGTCGCCAAATTATTGTCCAAAATAATCTCACGCTTAATTTTGGTCAAATAACACCATTTCCCCCACCCTTTTAGTTATTCAATCTGATTTTTACATATTTTTAGTACTTAAGGATTCTTGAAAGCATCTTCATCAAATAGGAAATTTCTTCCCCTTTCCGAAAATATAAAGAAGTCCTTCTAACTCTTCATATTTTGCAAGTTATGAGCCTGCGGGCATTTTTTTGCAAAATTTGTCAATTTCAGACTTGGGGGTCTGGGGGAATTTTTGAGAATTTTGCCAATCTCGGGCTTGGGAGCTTGGGGGAATATTTGAGAATTTTTCCAATTTTGGGCTTAGGGGCACAGGCATTTTGAGAATTTTTCCAATTTCGGGCTTGGGGGCCAGGGGGATTTTTTGAGAATTTTGTAATTTTTACAAATGGTGCAATTTGCAATTTTGGGTTCTAGGGTCTATTTTGTAAATTCCCATATTTGCCATTTCTTGTGCAGATTAATGCAATTTTCAAATGGGCATAACTTTTGACCCGATGCTCGAAATTTAATAAATTTTATATCATTGGAAATCTCTCGACATCCTTTGTGCCATGGAAACCTGAAATATTAATTTTTGTGTGGGTAGGCTGGGTGAAAAGGGATGAAACCTATCGAGTTAAAAAATTTAAACATTCAGCCCCGTAAAAGGCAAGAAATATGTGGCAAACTCAAAATAGTACGCACACGCACTCAGAAGGCCATAACTTCTGCAATTCTCAGCAAAAAAACACAAAATTGGTACTGTTGGAATATTTGTTCTGAGCCCAACACACACAAATCAAGATATTCAAAATTTGATGAAGGATTGATAGATATTTTATAGAAAACGTGATTAGGTTTAGAAAAATAATTTCAGTGGTGGTTGGGATGCATTGAATGAAGCATGGGCTTACATATTTCACCGCTGCAAGTTATGGGACAATATAAGAGACCTTTTGCAAGTAACAGAACATCATTTCATTCCATTTAATACCTTTTTCAAGTGTTTGAAGGACATATTTCAGGATTTTCATTTTTCCTCTCTCTCTCTCTCTCTCTCTCTCTCAAATTTCTATAAATTTGAGTGTTGGGCTCATTATAAGAGGAGGTAGTTTTTGTGTAGAAAAAATCTATCAAAATTATTTTGTGAAGGCAATGTGTAGCAAGACCTTGTAGTGGAATCCTTACATGGTGATCCAGGCCCTTATTTTGTAAAGGTTTGAACTATGCATATCAATGAAGCACTAGATGCAAGTTGTGGATATATCTCCCCTGTTGTATCTATTTGCATTCTCTTTTCCCCTTCAATATCATTGCATATATATTGTGTCTATCTTATGCTATTGCAGGGATTCATTCTCATTGTGTATGCTTGAAACATTATTGTGAATGCATTTTCTAGATTGTGGAGAACTATTATCACCCCTTCTAGTATGTATTTTGGTTCTGTTTTTCACATATTGGGAAACTATCCTCATTCCCGCATTTTCTTGTGTATCACCTCTTTATTCTAGGCTATTTTTTCATTCATTCTCTCTCCTTAGTTGCTTGGAAATTTAGATTAGTATAGATAGTTTTCTTGCATTAGAGTATATTGTGGAAGGTAGTTAAGGAGATGGAACCAGCCTTCTCTGGAGGATCATTTCAAGCCCGAAAAGTCCCACGACTTGGGAGATGATTTCATGTTATCTAATCACACTGCAAGCTCAAGAACACATGCTTTTGCAAATCATAGGGTGCTCGATTCGGTGATAAAAGGCCACATTTCAAGCCTTCTCACAAATGTATTTTTTTTAATTTATTAAAAAAAAATTGATACTTATCCCTAATCTGATTCAACGGTTTAGCATAATATTACTAATCTTTGTTGTTAATAATACTAATAATTAATACGTATTACTATATATGAAATTAATGTATATATATGCATATATATTTTTATATTTATATCCAATATTAAGGATAGGTATTTATGTTTATTAATAGTATTTATATAATGGTGTTGTAAATTTTGAAACAAATCAAGCTATATTATTATTATATATTTATTATCTAGTAATAATAAATATACATTTTTATTAATCAAGTTTCTCATTTAAAATTTTTGGGATTGGAATTAGAGTGGGAAAAGAAATGAAAATTGCCAATGAAAAATTGCATGGGTAATAAATTTACATACACCTAGACACTTATAATAGCACACAAATTTGAGCATTTAATGAAATTTAACAATTTATCACTTTCAAATTCATTTACATAACTATAAAATTGTATGATTAGTTATATTTTATTCATTTTATTTGGGAAAATTTTATTCCTACAAAGGAAGATTTATAGTATAAAATTAGTTCCTCCTAATCCTTGTATACATTAAGTTGGACGGAGAAAAAAAAGAGACCACTCTTAAATGAAATTTATTTTAATATACAATTAAACAAGGATTGTAAATAATGAAAATAATCAACTTTTAGTTCCCACTCAAGAGCACTAGCCTTTAAAATTAAACAAATTTGCAATGTAACTTCTAAACACCAATTTTGATTTGTGAGAACTTAATTTCCATTTACAAGATCATTACAAGGTTCCCATTCATATAAAGTAATGTAAATAATAATTAACCCTTTACAAGGATATAACAAATATATAAAATTACATCCAAACTAATATTGGTGAAATTTACAAGTTGTGAAGCCATGATAGATCAAATTTCCACTACCCATGCCTTTTCCCAACAAGAGCACTTCTTCTATTGAGCTTTGACATCCCATAAAAATCCAACAAAACAAAATGGGGGAGTAGGAAAAATCTCCACTTGACCAAATATTCCAATGAGGAAGAGAATCCTTCTTCCTCATTGGCCCCTAAGCCCAAAAAAGGAAGCAATGAGGTCTATTTAGACAACCATGGCAACTCAAACATGACTTTCACACACACATTCAATCAAGAAAAACAATGAAATAACACAATACCAATTTCTTTGCCAACCAACAAATAAAAAAACACAAGGGATTCATTCTAAAGCCATGGAGGAGAAAAGACCATGGGGATTCTTCTTATGCCTCCCAAGGGATTGGGTGTCCACCTATGAGCCTCCGAAAAATTCATCAAAATGCACACAACACTCTTATGCATCCCTCCAAGAATATTCACCACTCTTATGCCTCCATTAAGAAATCAACCCACTCTTTTGCATCCCTCACTATTATATCCCCTTAAAAAATAACAAGATAAACAAAAATCATATTTATCCACAAGGTGGACATACCAACCCAACTCCCTCCGATAATACCCAATAAAATTTCTCTTATGCCTCCCTCAAGTTTTGCCCCAATTTCCATTTCTCCCACAACCTAAGGATCAAATCTATTTCCCACAATCATAAGCAATATAAAAATCATTGTAATGCCTCAATGTATCATTATCAAGTCAGTTATGAATTTTATTTATTCCCATGACCCTTTTCATTAACTCCTTGTTAGGCACCCTTGTGTTATTCAACTAGCATTTTATTTCGTGGTAATTGTGGTTTTTCTTGAAAGTGGGTGCGTGGAGGAGTGTTGGAAACCTACCTTTGTTTATGGTATGAATTAATGCTTCTCTAGCTCATGATTGGTGGCTAGAAAACACCGAAAGGAGAAAGTATGTCTGTGTGAATTGTTTGGTGGAGGACTGTAGACTGGAGTATGGGAAAAGGCATAGAGACTCCCAAAAATTGTTGTTGCAGGTGTAAATTAACCCACATCCATTGCCTACATTCTCTTAGCTACATCAAAAACAAGGGAAGCCTGAAGCATTCATAGACATACAACAAGCAGATTTTGGAAGGATGTTTGTTTTTTTGTTCAAATTTCTTTCTATGCCCCTACAACTATAGAATTTGACTGATTTTCCTTCCCTTACGTGGGTGGATGTTTAATCCTATTTCAAAGTTTCTTTTGTCTCTACTTGACATGGGTGATTTTTGCAGGCCGTGTTTTTGCGAGACCCTTTTCTACATATCCTACATTGAAGGCATGTCCTAGACACCACATCTCTTTGAGGCATTTTGTCAACATGACTCGAGACACCCCCGGTGTTTCCTTTCTCCACATTGCATTATCATCTCTGAGCCTCCAAAGTGACTACAACCGACAACAAAAAGGATTCCATTTCATTGTGCTTTGATGGATGTTCTTACCTTGTTCCTAAGTGTTATTTTTTTATCTCGGGATGCATACGGGATGGGAGGAAGTTTGTGAGGCTATGGAGTATGGATTTATCCTGTATTTCATGTGGATTATGGGTTTTTCAATAAAACCATTTTGTGTATACTGCAGTCATAGAAGTCTTTGAGAACACATTTTTTTGCTAATGCCACTCGTGAATTTTGGAGCTCCTGCCTGTGCCAACATGGGAGTAAGCATGGTTTTAGTGCCCACCCAAAGTGGAGGAGATGTGATTCAACCTAAGAAGTTTTGCTGCAGTCCGTGATGTGTCCATGCGACTTGTAGAAGCTGGAGAAACAAGAAAGATAACCCTACTATTGCTACAATTGCTAAAATTTAAAAATATCATTAAATAGAGCCTTCTCTTCCCTAAATTTGGTTTTCCTTTGTTGGTTATTTTTGTGGGTTTGGACACCTTGTTGGGAAATCTCTCTGTCCTATTTTTATCTTCTTATTTTAGCTAATAGTTTTCAATGTTAAAATGGACAACATAGATGTATCCCCCTTCTCTAGTTGTTGCGTGTCCGTGCTTGAATGATCAACCTTCTACCACTATTTTCTGGATTTCTTTGATTAAGCATCAAGTTTATCATGGTCTTTATATCTAGTAATTTCCATTGTTAGAGCAAGCCTACTGAATTTTTAAACCTCTTTCTTTTCATACGAGCTTATTATATTTTGGATTTGATTTTATTCCTATATAATTGAGTTGCCCCTATTTCCATGGCTCCTAGTTCTGGTTACTCGACTAGTTACCTTATTTGAGAATGCTCCTTCTAGGTATGTGAGCTGTTTTAATCATTATAGGTTTATAACTCCCCCTCTCTCTCAGTTTTCCTTAAATAATTTGTTTTTAGTGAAATCAAGACCACTGAATATTTTCTTGTCGTTTGCGGGTGTGTTGAGTACAGTTCTCATAGGTTTATGAAAACATTGCAATAGCAAACAACCACTAGGTGGAACCCTATATGGGTTGTGAGAGAGACTATAGTTATATAGAAACTTAATCACCATTTTTGGTTATGGAAATAATTACTTATTGTCAATTGTTTCTTTGATGCGCTAAAACTTTATCGGTGACGTTTTTGAGGTCCTTTGGACCTCCATGTCCTCTTTTCTCATACTAAGTAATGGCCCCTTCAATATTCAATCCATCCCACAGGTTTACAAAAATTATGTGTGGTTGACTTCACTGTTAGGTTTATGCTTGGAGGGAGTATCTTGGCTAAGGTACCCATATTACTAGTTTTTACACCTTGAGTATTCCTACATAATTGTGTATGATGCTAGATGTATACCCTCTTTTCCAGTTGATCATTGGTGTAGGTCCAAAACGTTTAAGGTTTTTCCCTAAGGGGCACTTTGACCGTTCCTTATGAAGCTTAAATCATAAAAAAATATTTTGTCACCAAGATTTGAAGTTTAATGTGTGTGTCAATGAATAGTACTCTTTTATCGTCATAACTACCTCGGATTAATTCTATTCATGATGACTCTTGGTGGTATGTATATAATTGGGCATCTCGTTGATTGGATTGACTTTTGGGTGACATATGTATGTTGATATCTTGTTGACTTATGATAGAACCTGTTAAGATTACTAGGGATATTTGGGGCTATATATATATATATATATATATATATATGCATTGTTTATTTATATTTGAAGTTGATGTTAAGTTAATGGCTTTTGGTGATACATATAAATTCAATTTTCCTTTTAGAATGGTTTGAATATGTTAACAAGGGGTACTTTAAAAGAACTTGTGATGGAAAGTGGTGATCCACATTATTTTAAACCGAAACTATAGACTTATAGAGGAGGTTTGGAAATCCCTAGTGTTGTAAAAATTGGATTGATGTTTAAAATGTTAACTTGTATGACGAAACTCTCTTTTACTCTCGCTTGTTGTTACTAGCCTATAAGGGTAGTGGCCTCTTCTTGAATGATTGTGAAATTCCTTGGAGTCAATGGCCAAAACTAGTATTTATTTTCCTTCCCTTTTAAACAATGTTGAGTGGTGGTCATGTATTAGATTTAAATCATATAATCTATATGATTACATGATTGAAATTTTAATACACTCGACCTTTTTCGTGTTTAACCTTTGAATCCCGTGGTTCCTCCTAGGATTAATTGTTCAATTTTTCATTTTAGAAATTTAGTATCGTAGCCTATGCTTTTGGTACCTTTGATGATTTTAGATTGTTGGTTTGAATATCAGTTCTCAATCTTATAACCTAATTGTTTATTCGATGGAAACCCCATTACACTAGACTATTGTTTCTAACTTATCAGACCAATGGTCCCTTCTCAAATGATTGTTAAATTTTTGTTGATTTTGAGATAATGTTCATAAATGAAGTAAAAGACCTTCTTTTTGAATTGGCATGGAGAAAATTTTATCATGACTTAAGGAGTTATTTTTTCGAGCTTTGATCTAATTCTTGGAATAGAATGTTTCCTTTCTTGATATTCATGTTAGATAGTAGCTTATTGTTTCTTTGTACAGCTTATATTTCTCATTTCTCGACAACTAACTCAAAGTTAATTATTGTTGCAGATGCCTAATGCGAGTATATGAGGGAAATAATTTTAGAATATTGCATCAAAATTGGTTCTCAAGTACTTTTGTATGAATACTTTTATGTTGTAAAACTTTGGAATGGGTTTTGTGGGGATTTTCAAAGAAAACCAGTTCCTTAGTATTATGTTTTGTGGAGTAATGTTGTCGTAACTATTGAAACTTTGTCTTGTCTTGTTATCATGAAATATATTAAATTTGATTACCACATGGCTATGTGTGATTATAATGTATTATATAAATTCTACAAATAACTATGACATGGTGTGACCAATGTTATTAATCTCTTGTTCCCTAGTCATGGTTCCATAGAGTTGGTTTGTCACTTTGGGTTGTGTGTCATGTGGGAAAGAATTCATGTAACCATGTATCTATTTTAACAAATGAGTAATGGTAAACTTTTCCCTTGAGATAAAATGTTGTGTTGTAAACCCTTCTAAGACATAGTAACAATGTAATTCTAAGCATAATAAAATGGTTGCATGATCCTTATAAAATTTAAAATAATATATGTGTGTGTGTGTGTGTGTATCTCACGTATATATATATATATATATATATATACATATATACATATATATACATATGTGTGTGTGTATATATGTGTGTGTGTGTGTGTGTGTATTATACATACATATATATATATATATATACATATATATATATATATATACATATATATATATATATATATATACATATATATATATATATATATATATATATATATTGTTACCCCTAGGTAAACTAATCAACATTATCATTTTATGGTGAATTCTTCAATGATCTTAAGGTGAAATCAATGATTAGTTTTTGAAGATAATAAGGTTATATAAGTAGGAGGAAATTGATTAAGGAACCCTTCACTATCTCAAACGTTTGAAATGTAAATTATTTTCCTTTCTCAAACTTAATCAAGTGAATTTTAAATGAAGGTTTTAACCAATCTTGATAAATTCTTAGCTTTGAATAAAAGATGGTTAATAACCAATGAAACCACGAAGGTGAATTCATTTGACTTGTTTCCCTTAACCCTTGTCATGGTTCATTGTAATATTTCTTAATCTAATTATTCTATAGTATAAAAGAAATAATTTCACCATTGTGAGAAGAATTGTTTGAATCAAAACATGAATCTTCTATATTGTAAAGTCAGTCTTGAAAGAAATTTTTGTAAATACATAATCTTGAAATTCTTTACACTGTACGATGTCCTTAATCAGAATCGTGTATTGTGGTTGGAATTTTACATTGTGCATTGTCAAAGAGAAAATTGAATTGTTCATGTTGGGTGTTGTATATTTCCTTGTTTCCTATGTGGTCAATGTTGTGTCAAGCTTATTAAGAGTTTGTCGTAACCTCTTCTAGGTCACTTGTGTTGACGTGTAAAATCCAAGTGAGTAAAAAAATGTTATTCGTGTTTTTCAGGGTTGTATCTATGTGTGCATTTTAGTGGGCAATACACTTGGTATTAGAGTAAAGGTTCATACTCTCGAACCTCTGGGACAGATTGGAGTTGTGATGGTGTTGCGTGATGGTGGTGGATATTGGAAGAGTAATGTGATATAAGCGTGATGTGAACTATGTCATAATTGTGATATTGTGAGCGCACATGTTGTGTATATCACTTAGTGTGTAACTATTGGCATGTTGATGTGTTGGAGATGAGATTTCTTTTTCCTTTTCATGAATTCAATGAGAGTTCGAGTGTGATGTACCATCTTGTTGTGTGTATGAAAGGAATGTTATTGTGGATTGTGGATTGTTGGAGCTTTTGGTTTTATGTGATATGAAGGTGTATTCATTAGACGAGAAAATTGGTGTAAAAGTGAATTTGATTGTATCGTGATGTTTTCATCATGTTGTGAAGAAATGGTATATGTCATGATTTAGGTAAAGATGGTGAGTATATGATCCATATCGTACATTGATTGCACATTGGGTGCAACATGTGGTGATGTGGTGTGTTGTAAACCATGAATGTAATGTATGTGATATACCATTTATCAATACCATACATAGGATTCTATGGTTATTATGTGTAAACCACCATTGTATTAGTGATTTAGTTACATGTTTTGTTGTTAACCTTACGCTAATCGACCCTAATGGAAATTGGTAAAAGTGTATGTTTGGAGTGAGAGAATGTGTATCATGGGCTAGTAACTCAAGTTGACCTTAGGTTAGTAGATGATGCCATGTGATCCTCTTTATCTCTCTCCTTTTGGTTGTTATATGGATGCAACCTAAGTGTAGCTATGATGGTGTTTAGCCTTGTCAAATTGGTGGCAAGATTATTCATATACGATGATGACAATTATACTATTGATATCTTAATTTGTGAGCCGAGGATTGATGTTCTAAGTGCCGGCGGTGAGTACCCCCTTGGTGGCTAGATAAGGCCATATAGTCATATTAATGTGTTATTATTATATATGTATTTTATTTGTAAATTGAACCTTTTATTTTATTTCTGCAAGGACAAGTAGTTTTCTTGATTGTCATGTTTAATATTTTGAGCATTTCCTTGGTTTTTGGTAGTAACTTGTGGATTTTTACACTAACTATGGCTATTTGGCCATTTATTTTTCTTGGATTTGGATATTCTTTTAAAATTTTACTACCTTTCCCAAGGCTTGTATTTTGCCACTTGGCATTTGAATCAGATTGCTATGTTGGTTCTATTGTTGTAATGTGTGGAATAGGGTCATGGCATGCACCATGGAAATGTTGGAACTTTGGACCCACTTCATTATATGGGGGTACACCCCAAGGAGTTACATATAACTAGTAGGTTGTTGAACCACAAGTTATTATGTCACTTGGGTTAGGGGTGTCTGGACTCTATGTGCCTAGGGCCATAGGGAAACCAACCTCTTTGGGAGTGAAAAGGAAAATTAATTTATTTATTACTACTTGAGGGAGGCATAAGAGATTGAGGGAGGCATAAGAGACTTGAGGGAGACATAAGAGATTGAGGGAGGCATAAGAGACTTGAGGGAGGCATAAGATATTTGTGTGTATGATTGATGCTTCGGGAGGTATGTTGAGTTGTTGTGATGTCTTGGGAGTGGTGCTATGATGTATGTGTTACTCATGTTAGTTAGATATGTTTTGTGATGTTGTGGATATGGATTTGATGCCTTTGGTGAATTTATGTATCTACTGCTATTATTTTGAGTTATGTGAAATCTTCATCTCTAGAATTGTGTAAATTTCTTGTTGTCGTAGTAAACTTTTGTTTAGGTATTTTATGTCATCGTAGATGTGTAATAGGTATTATGTTATGTTAACTATGCATGTTCTCTTCCATAATTTCATTAAGCTCTTGTGGTGTGGTACCATTATGAAAGTATGTAAAATTATTCTTGTGAATCATTAGTGTTGTGTATGACCCTAGTAAGGTGTTGTGATAATAAAGTCATGTTGGGCACCCATAAGAAGGAATAAAATAAAAATCTACAACAACAAAATTTTAAATAACTTGAGTTAGGAGTAGTGTAAAAGAAAAGAGACTAATTAAATAATGAATAAGAGGGAACTACCAATATTCACATAACTTTGAAAGTTAAACATTCTGTCAAAATGATTCTGAGGCTACCCAATGACCATGCTTTAATGATCAAATTTTTAATCATAGGGTGTACTTTCATCCTTATATATTCCTTGATGCTTACCACCTTTCCTTCCTTCAATGTTATGTCACATCGAGGACGATGCTTTCTTAAGGGGAGGAGAATGTAATGCCCCGATGTGTCATTATCAAGTCAGTTATGAGTTTTATTTATTCCACCTTTGACCATTTTCATTAACTCCTTGTTGGGCGCCCTTGTTTCATTCATCTAGCATTAGATTCCATGGTAACTGATTTTTTTCTTGAAAGTGTGTGCGTGGAGGGGTGTTGGCCACCTACCTTTCTTTATGGTTCAAATTAATGTTTCTCTAGCTAAAGATTGGTGGGTTGCAAACACCAAAAGCATGAAGTCTGGCCATGTGAATTTTTGGTGGAGTACTACACACGAAGTGTGGGAAAAGGCATAGAGACTCTCAAACATATTTTTAAGGTGTAAATTCCCCACGGTCCTTGCCGACATTATCCTAGCTGCATTAGAAAGAAGGGAAGCTTGCAGCAGCCATAGACGTCCAACAAGATGATTTTGGAAGGATTTCTATTTTTCTATTTCCATTTCTTCCTTAAGACACTACAACAATAACATTTGACTGAAGATCCTTTTCTTGCATGGGTCAATGTCCAATCTTGTTTAAAATTTTATTTTATCTTTCTTGGCATGGGCGATTTGTGCAGGTCATGTTTTATGTGGGTCCTTTTGTACATATCCTTCATTGAAGGAATGTCCTTGAGACCACATCTCTTTGAGGCATTTTGTCAACAACTCTCACACCTGGTGTTTTTCTTCCTCCACATTGCATTCTCGGCTTCTCGAGCCTCCTGCGAATACAACTGACAAAAAGGAGTCCATTTCATTTTTCTTTGATGGATGTTCTTATGATGTTGCTAAGCTGTAATTTTTTTGTCTCGGGATGTGTACAGGTTGGGAGGAGTTTTATAAGGCTATAGAGTTTGGATTTATCCCTTTCTTTTACGTGGGTCATGGGTCTTTTCAATAAAACCATTTTATGTACACTGCAGTCATGGAAATCTTTGAGACCACATTTTTTTAGCTGATGCCACTCACAGATTTTGTAGCTCCATTCCTGTGCCAACATTGGAGTGAACATGATTTTAGTGTCCAACTAGTGGAAGAGACATGATTCGACCCGAGAAGTGCTACTGCAGTCTGTGAGGTATCCATGCGATTTTTACAAGTTGGTGAAACAGGCAAGATAACACTACTATTGCTACAATTTCTAAATTTAAAAATGTGATGAAATAGAGCCTTCTCTTCCCTAAATTTGGTTTCACTCTATTTTATATGTTTGTGGGTTTGGATGCCTTGTTGGAAAATCTCTCTTTCCTATTGTTATGTTCTTGTTTTAGCTAATAGTTTTCAGTGTTAAAATGGACAACATAGATGTATCCCCCTTCTCGAGTTGTTGCATGTTCATGCTTGAATGATCAACCTTCTACCATTATTTTCTACATTTCTTTGATTGAGCATCAAGTTTATCATGGTGTTTATAGCTAGTAATTTTCCATTGTGAGAGAAAGCTTGTTGCATTTTTAAACCTCTTGCTTTTAATACGAGCTTATTATATTTTGGATTTGATTTTCTTCCTGGTTAATCGAGTTGCCCCTATTTCTATGACTCCTAGATCTGGTTACTCAAGTAGTTACCTTATCTGAAAATTCCCCTTCTAGGTATGCAAGTTGTTTTAATCATTATAGGTTTATAACCCCCCTCTCTCTCAGTTTTCCTTAAATAATTTGGTTTAGTGAAATCAAGACCAGTGAATATTTTCTTGTCATTTGTGGGTATGTTGAGTACAGTTCTCATGGGTTTATGACAACCTTGCTATAGAAGACAACCACTAGGTTGAACCCAATCAGGTTGGGAGAGATACTATAGTTATATAGACACTTAATCACTATTTTGGGTTATGGAAATAATTACGTAATGTCAATTTTTTCTTTGATGTGCTAAACCTTGAGCGGTGAATTTTTTGAGGTTTGTTTGACCTCTATGTCCTCTTTTCTCGTACTAAGTATTGGCTCCTTCAATATTCAATCGTCCGTAGGTTTACAAAACTTATTTTTGGTTGACTTTAGTGGTTAGGATTGTGCTTGGAGGGAGTATGTTGGCTAAGATACCTAGATTACTAGTTGTTTTTCACATTGATTATTCCTGCATAATTGTGTATGATGTTAGATGTATACCCTCTTTTCCATTTTATCATCGTTGTTACTCCAAAACGTTTAAGGTTTTTCCCTAACGGGAACTTTGACCATTCCTTAAGAATATTAAATCGTAAAAAATATTTTTTCACCAAGATTTGAAGTTTCATGTGTGTGTTAATGGATAATACTCTTTTATTGTAAGAACTACCTTAGCTTAATTCTATTCGTGATGGCTCTTGGTGGTATGTATATAATTGGGCATCTCATCGATTGGATTGATTTTTGGGTGACATATGTATGTTGATATCTTGTTGAATTATGATAGAATTGTTAAGATCATTAGGGATATTTGGGGGTATTTATATATAGATGCATTGTTGATTTATATTTGAAGTTGATGTTAAGTTAATGGCTTTTGGTAATACATATAAATGCAAATATCCTTTTGGAATGGTTTGAATATGTTAACGAGGGGTAATTTAAAAGAACTTGTGATGGAAAGTGGTGATCCACATTGTTTTAAACCAAAACTCTAGACTTATAGAGGAGGTTTGGAAATCCCTAGTGTTGCAAAACTTGGATTGATGTTAAAAATGTTAACTTGTATGACGAAAATCTCTTTTACTATCGCTTTTTGTTACTAATGTTATTACTCTCTTATTCCCTAGTCATGGTTCCCTAAAGTTGGTTTGTCCATTTGGGTTGTGTGTCATGTTTGAAATAATTGATGTAAGCATGTATAGATTTTCACAAACGAGTAATAAAAAAATTCCCTTGAGATAAAATGATGTGTTGTAAACCATTCTAAGACATAGTAACAATGTAATTATAAGCATAATAAAATGGTTGGATGATCTTAAATATAAAAATGAATAAGTTAAAATTAAATATATATATGAATAAATTAATGTAGATGTGGTCTATTTGCTAACATTTGAGTCCTTCATGTGATCAAAGAGGAAACTATCTTTTGTAAATAATTTTTTTGTATAAATTGCTACCCATAGCTAAACTAATCAACATTATCCTTTTATTCTGAATTCTTAAATGATCTTAAGGTGAAATCAATGATTAGTTTTTGGAAGAAAATAAGGTTATATAAGTAGGAGAAATTGATTAGGAAACCCTTCAATCTATCTCAAATGTTGTAAATGTAAATTTTTTTCCTTTGTCAAAATTAATCAAGAAAAGTCTAAATGAATCTTTTAACCAATGTTGATAAATTCTTAGCCTCAATAAAAGACTAGTTAATAACCAATGAGACCTTGAAGATGAATTCTTTTGACCTGCTTCCCTTAACCCTTTCTATGGTTCATTGTAATCTTTCATAAGATAATTAGTTAATAGTATAAAATAAATACGTTCACCTTTGTGAGAAGAATTGTTTGAATCAAAACATGAATCTTGTAGATTGTAAATTCAGGTCTTGAAAGAGGTTTATAGTAAATACACAATCCTAAAAGTCTTTACACCGTGGGATGACCTTAACTTCAACTGTATTATGGTTAGACTTTTAAGTTGTTCCTTGTCGAAGATAAAATTGAATTGTTCATGTTGGGTGTTGTATGTTTCCTTGTTGCCTATGTGGTCAACGTTGTGTCAAGATTATTGAGAGTTGGTCGTAACCCCTTCTGGTCACCTATGTTGACGTGTAAACTCCAAGTAAGTCAAAAAAAAAAATTATCTAATTTTTTTAGGGTTGTATTTGTGTGTGTTTTAGTGGGAGTTACTATCATCAACTACACATATAAGAACAAAAAATAGAAAGATAAAAAAGGGTGAATATCTACCTTAAAAATGAAGATTATTAATACACAAAAGCTCCAAGCCTTCCAAAATGCTAAGTAACCAACCTCCACTCCAAGATCTATTCACCATTATCAAGAAAGCTCCCCAAAATTACAAGCATTCCCAAAAACAAATGAGCAAGTAACCCCCCAAACAACCAATTCAACATGCATATATCAAAAATGAAGAGGAGGGTGAGGTGGCTACATGTAGGATGTCACATCACTAATTCTCAACTCTACATCACTAGTCAAACCTAAACCCCAAGACACAATAAATGGGAGGTTGAGAGGAATGAGAAACCACTTATATAAACCAATCTAACCCACACCCCTTTAAGGAAAAAATTTAAAACACATGTAAGAAAGTGTAATTAAATCTCACCTTTTGCCCTACAAAACAAATAATGGGGTCTATTTTTGACCCCCCCCAACACATAGGTAGGGTTGGTATAAGAAATTAAGATGTTTGGGACAATTTTAACTTGTCTGAAAGCCTCCAAAATCTGAATTTCCCAAGTAGGGTGGAGTGTAAAACACTCGATTCACATATACTCAACTAATAAACACAAGAAACAAAGACACATTAATAAATAATTAGCTTACTAACATGATTAATTTACCTAATTAAGACACATTAATCAATAATGATAAAAAGGAAATTACATCACAAATTAAATCACATACTCAACAATAAATAAATAAAAAGGGAACATACACACAAACCCCATGGTCACAATTGGAGGTCATCCCCCCATGGGGACCCCCTAACAACAAATAAAAAAATAACAACATTACACAAGTTGCCATGGTGACCAGTTTCCAATACCCCACATTCCTTCGTTGTTGGTCTCCTATCCCCTGTAGTTTATTGTTGTGATATAATTACTCAGTAAAATCACACAATACCTCTCTGGCCTCATGGCCATATTAGCGATATCGAACTAATAAAAATGCTTATATCTACATATCAATTTCAACATCAAATATCATAACTACTATTGCTAAGACCAAGTAATTCAACAATTACTCTCAATTTTCAACATTTCGATTCCACTAATACATTAGTTTGCAAAATAAGATCATAAACTAATTACATAATCTAATTTAAGCAATACTTTTTCTCATTCACAATTTCACCAATTTCTTCAATATCCAAGAAATCATAAGATAACTTCAAATATCATAATATAATCACTACGAAGAAATTTCAAAATATCAATATATATCTAAACTAACAACACATCATTATCTTCCATACTGAATGTCTATCAAAATTTAATTAGTTCAGTTACAGTAATGTCTATCCTTCAATTTCCATATCACAATGCGTTAATGTCATTCGTCTATTAATATTTACAGGTACCATGTGCAATGATGACTATATGTTCAGTCACAGTGATAGATTAAATATAACAAGACAATATCGAAGAGTAATGATATCACAATCAATTTATGACAATGCAACCATTCTAGCTAATTGTCTTATCCTTAAATGCCCATCAGGGTCCATAGTATGACATACAGTCAAAATAATAACCAAAACACAATAGTAATCATGATTTCCTGCACATTTTATTTTTATGATAACTTGAATACAACAACAATGTTTGAGATTATAATCAATTTGAAATTGATAACACAGTTCAAACAGAGTTGAAGAGGAGTGGGCATTACAGAGGTCAATCAATGACCTCTTGTTATTCACTGAAATAGAGCCACATCAAGGCTAGGTGGTGTATTTTATTTTAGTTGTTTGTTTTGTATAGTTTTGCATGATCTATTGCTATTTTCGAGTTCTTCTTTGAATAAATTGAAATTTCACATTGATGGGAGAAGATAATAAAAATATTGCATTTCAAGTTTTTGGTATGACTACCAGGATTAGCTATGTTATTCCCTAAGGTAAGATGTGATGAGAGATGATAATATTACTTTCAAGATCATGATGTCGTTATTAGTCAACCACTTGTAAAACCTTCATTTTTGTTTGTGGTAAACCACTTGTAAAGTCTTGGTTGTTGGTAAACCATTTACAAATCCATTGTCTTTTGGTTTGTGGTACTTGCACTTGTAAAACCACATTTTTTTGTTTTTTTTCAAGTATTTGTAAAACCATTAGTAGGCTTTGTGATTATTCTATGAAAATCACAATATCATGAGTAGGTGCAAGAACAAGGTAGGTTTTTCCCATGTTCTCACTAAGGGGATGGATATTAGAGAAACTATGTGTTATTGATCCACATGTGAATGTGTGTGTGTAAATAATAATTACATTGGTAATTATTATTATGGTTAACTAGTTAGTTAGTAAGTTATTCTATTAAAACTATAAAAATATGTTGTTGTCTAAGTTTAACCACTCACCTTATATTTTTGTCAAATGTCCATGATAATAAGTTACTGAAGAAATAATTGCACTCAAATAGAAAAAAATTAAGACATATTTCATTTACAAAATATATATCATATAAATTATGTTAATTTTTATAAATTTTAGCAAATTTAATTCACAAAGGTTCAAATTAATATATTTCTTAATGAAATAAAATATGTTGTATGTTATATATACATATTTGATAATTACAATTTTCATGAAATATATGAAAAATATTTTTGTATTATTTGATATATAATGAAAGATATATTGTTTGAGGTATATGATCCTTACACTACTAGAAGTAGGGTCATTTATCCACAAAAAAAAATCATTTTGTGGAAAAATTGTGAATTATTAACATTAAATAAATAGCTTCTATAAAAGGAAATGTAGATTTTCTACAATTTCATAAAATTAAAGTTTAAACTTGTGAAATATCCACATTGTTGAAATTTCATTGTAATAAAATCATATTTTCTCCACATGTTTTGAAAAAATCTAGAAATTTTAAAATAGAAGTATAGATAGAAAACACAACCCAAATATAGTATCTCATGATGAGATTTTATCATACCATTTCCAAGGTTTATATTTTAATATACAAAGTCTACAATAAAATTTGATTGTTTATTATTCATAAGTTATGAAATACATGTACATTTCAAGAAATTTATTACACCATTAAACATCAGTTGTTCATAATAAACAATATATAATTTTTATTATGATTCCAAATTTTGGCACCATTTCTAGGTTAGAATAAAATTTAAATAAATCTACACACTATAATATTGAGTGTGTAGTACCCAAATTTTTTTAAATACATGCATTGTGGGAAATTTAATATGCTAGTTATTTCTAGTTTTTAACAATATGCACTTAAAAAGTATATTAAACTATAGTTGTAGACAATTTACACTACTATAATTTATTGACGGATGATAAATACTTAAAGAAGGTAAAATTATTCAATCATGAATAATATACTTCATTTCCAATTTTAAAATTTTGTGTTGATAATCTGCATAATAAGCCAAAAATATTTATGAATAATTTATGAAACCAAAAATAATAAGAATCATTAATCATGTTTTCCTATAAATAATCTGTAACTTGATAATATTATTTGTTAATAGTCCACAATACACTAGTTTTGAGGACAAAATTTTGAATTATACGAATTGGTTCCTTCTCTAAAATAGTATAGATATTTTATGATATCATAAAACTCAAATTTATAGTTTTAAAATATCTATATTCTTAAAGTTTAATTGTGAAAAATCATGCTCTATTTTCATACTTTTAAAAATTAAAATTTTGAAAATAGAATTACTAATACTTTTATGCAACCCAAATATAATTTTTATTGATTCCAATTTTCCATAAAATGCATCACCATTCTATCTTGGTGTTTAAACCAATTTTAAGATTCATACAAAAGTTATAATTTTTTTCAAACAATTAAAATATGATTGTGTATTAGAGATGAAAGTAATATATATTTATATATTTGTGTGTGTGTGTGTGTGTGTGTGTGTGTGTGTTGCGAGATAATTCATATACCACTTAGCTCTACTTATTAATAATAAAGTTTAAGTTAATAACATTTATTGAACTCTATTTATCCATAATATACACTACTAAAAATAAAGTGATAATTATTATCAATTTAATAATATATCAATGATTAACAAAATAGATCACAAAAAAATTAATAATTGTGTTGTAAAAATATACATAATAAATTATATAAATTCAAGAAATTATTTGCATAATCAATTTACCTATGGGTTTAATAAAAACTATTAAATATTATTGTTTGATAATCCATGACTCTATCCCTACTTGAATTATAAATTTTTCATACTACTTCTAGTTCAAAACATTAATTTTGAGATTTGACATCGCATGTTTATATTTGTGAATGATATATTTCACTAACATAAATGTTTTTAATCACTAAACATTGAAATATTTTCATTAAATCCATGATGATTTATAACAAGTGGTCATGAGGACACCTTGCTCTAGGAGCCAGATAGAAGAGAAGAATGTGGAGTGAAATACTCTTCACACATTGTATTATTATGAAGTAGTACGTACATTATATAGGAGAGGCAATAAACAATATTCCCCTAAACTGAAGGAGGAAGATATGGATGTAGGTGAGAGAATAATGGAATAGATAGAAGCTTAGTCTAATAATAAAATTAGGTACGTATACTATGCTAACATTCCCCCTTTATTACATTATTCTTGCAAATGTGACCCCTAAAAAGTTCAAATTTCACTTTTCCAAGAGATTTTGTGAGAATTTCAGCTACCTGTGCTTCCGTGGGACAGTACTGAGAGCTGAATGTGATGGTTCAAGACGTGCTCTCGAATGAAATGGCAATCAATTTCAATATGCTTTTCTCGTTCATGAAAGACTGGATTTTTCACGAGATTCAACACACTCTGATTGTCACAATAGAGAATAGGTGACTATTTTTCAAGAATTCCCATGTCATCCAAAATGTGATGTAACCATATTACTTCGCACATAGCTCCTCATGCGGCACGATATTACTTCTTTCTTATCCATGAGATGGGTCTAGATCTGAGATGAAATATGTATCCTATAGTTGACTTCCTATCATCAACGATCCGACGCGTCGTCTGAGTCGACGTATCCCTATAAGAAGAATCGATCATTCTTCTTATATTCTAGACCATAATTAGTTATTCCTTGGACATATCTCAAAACATGCTTTGCTACATTCCAGTCACATTTCTTTGGCTCGTGCATGAACCTGGAAAGATAGATGATAGCATAGCGAGATTTGGTCTGGTATATGTCAAATATATGAGCCCTCTAACAAATTGCCTATAGAGAGTAGCATCTACTTGAGGTGAGTCATGAAATCTTGAAAGTTGCAAGACTTTTTCCATGGGAGTGGATATAGGTTTATAGTTAGACATTGTATACTTTTCCGGGAGTGTCTTAGCGTACTTTATGCATGAGAAAAAAATGTGATGCTCCTTTTTCCATATCTCCAAGCTAAGACAGTAATGTAGTAGCCCCAAATCTTTCATGTCAAAGGTTATTTTGAGATCATTCTTTATAATATGAAATTGATATTTTGAACTTCCAGTGATCATAAGATCATCTACATACACAACAATAATGACTATTTCTTTTCCTACCTTATTTATATACAAATTGGAATTTGAGGGCTTTGAGTGAACCCATGCTACAAAAGCGATCAATTATCTTGATATACCATGCCCTTGGAGCTTGTTTCAGTCCATATAGTGATTTGATGAGATGACATACCTTTTTAGGATGCTCTTCATCAAAAAATCCTTCAGATTGGGTCATGTATAATTCTTCTTAAAAATCACCATTTAGGAAAGAAATCTTGACGTCCATCTACTGAAGTTTCCATCCTTTTTGTGTTACAAGTGCACAAACTAATATGATGGTCTTCATCTTCACAAGTGGGTGCAAAGGTTTCTTCATAGTTGATGCCCTCTTTCTGAGCATATCCTTTTGCTACAAGTCATGCTTTATGTTTTTGATGGATCCATCTACCTTATATTTTTTCTTGAAAACCCATTTGCAGCCTATGGGTTTCTTTCCTGTAGGTAGATCGACAAGTTCCCATGTCCAATTTTTCATGAGTGAGTCATATTCTATATCCATGGCTTCCTTCCACTGAGGTTGACTGAGTGCTTCACAAACATTATCAGGCTTGGAGCTATTAATCAGTGAACTCATGAGTGAAAAGTTTACCTCATTTCTTATTTGACTCCTTGTTTTGACTTCGGATGATGTATCTGGGAGTTGTTGCAAATGTGAGTCCTTGATGGTGCTTTGTACCCACTTTGGATGAGAACTTGGCTGCTTTTGAGAAGAAATTTGTCATTGTCATGTTGATTGATGTGGAGTCACATTCTCTAGTTCTCTAAGATCAATAAATATCTCTCCTAATAGCATTTCTTTTCTTTGAGTAGTCTCTTCTGTCGATCATCTGATTCGAGACTAGTCGATGAGAGGTGGTTGGTAATGGATCTTTTGTTGTCACTACTAAGTCAAAGGATGAATCATCACAAACCACATCCCAAATCTCATATATTTTCTTTGTCTTAGGATCCATGAGATGGTATGCCTTTGAGGTAGTGCTATAGCCAAGTAGGATGCACAGGAGTGACTTTGGCTCAACCTTCTTTCTCTTCTGAGCTAGGACATGCATGTATGTTGTGCAACCAAATACTCGTAAATGAGAAATTGATGGATTTCTACCACTCCATACCTCTTATGGAATTTTATTTTTTAGAATATTTTTCAATGCCCTGTTGAGAAGATATACAACTATTTGTACTACTTCATCCCAATAGCATTCCTCTAGCTTTGTTTGTTGTTAGCATGCAACGAGCCATCTCCATCACTGTGTGATTGTGACGCTCAACAATGTTATTTTTTTGGGTGTTTAGGGAGCAGTCAAGTTCTACTTTATGCCTTGTTAGTTTAGGAATGCCAATAACTTATTTGATGTGAATTCTCCCCCTCAATCTGAGTAAAGTAGAAGTGGTTCTCTGGTCTCTTTCAAATCACAATGATAGAAGTTCTAGAAATGTTGAAGAGCCTCACTTTTCTTCTTTAGGAAATATACCCACATCTTGCAAGAGTGGTCATCCATGAATAGTTGGAAGTACTTGTATCCTGAAAATTAAGTAGGCAATGGGCCATTCAAATCAGTATGAACTACCTCCAGATGCTTCTTGGCGTGGAAGGTTCTCACCTTAAATGGATCTCTGTGTTGTTTTCTGCCGCAAGACAACCACGAGAAAATAGGCAAGGAACTAGACAATTTGGGTAGTCTATGGACCATTGCTTTCAAACTCATCTGGTGTAATGAACTAACTGAAAAGTGTCCATATCTAAAATGCCATAGGGCAGTTGATTCTATTGTAGAAGAAGATAAAGCTACTGCAGAAGATGAAACAATATCTAAAGCAAATAACTTATATTTTACATATGCTTTAGCAAGAACCATACCTTGTCAGGAGATTAAACATTATTTAATTCCATTTTGAACAAGAAATTATACCTTAAGGTGATGATTCGATAGGTGAGTAATCGACAAGAGGTTGTTAGTCAAGCCAGAACATATAATACCTTTGTAAGTGTACATTTTTGTGGTCCCGGAGGAATGGTGATATCTCCAATTCCTTCGCAACATATTCTTTGTCATCAGCTATCTCCAACTGATCTCTAGTTGGTTCTTCATGTAGTGAATCAAACAACTTCTTATCACTTGACATATGCTTGTTTGCACCATAGTTTATTAACTAGGAGTTCTTCATTTTGATGTCTCCTCATCAAATTCATCATCTTCTTGGGCTGCAAGATGTGCCTTCGATTTCTCCAAAGTGGGGATGTCATTTGGAATTTTGAAAATATTTGCACCCTAATGTGCTTTTTTGACTTGAAGACCCTTTTTTCAAGCTATTGTACTAGTAGTGATCAATGTCATGAGTGTTGGTTCTGCAAATGTGACACCACCTCTTTGAATTTTGATCTTTCTGTTGTTGTTTTGGTTGTGCTTGATTTGGCTTCTCTGGGGGACCCTTCTGATTCTTCTAGCCATGGTATGGCTTTGAGAATAAGGCTTTATCCTAAGACTCCTCTTGGGCTGAAGTGATGGCCTCCTCCTATTGCAGTAGATTTACAAGTTCTTCAAATGCCACTGTTTTTTTAGATACATTCAGTGTCATAACAAACACTCAAAATTGAGAAGGGAGTGCTCTCAAGGTGATCGGCACAAGAAGTTTGTCATCCACCGTTTCACCAAGTGCTAATAACTCGATTGCAGCTCATCCACGTGACATAAGAACTCCTCCACTTTCTCATCTGACCCCATAGAGAGGGTGTGTAATTCGATAGAAGATGAAGGATATTAGTCGATTTTTACTTCGTAAATAGTTTCCAATTTGTCTCGGGGCTCCTTTGATTTCTATGTATTATAAATATGTGGTTGCACATCATCATTGATATTGAGCATTATCAACATCAAGGATTTAGCACCAGCCATCTCATATTTTATTAATTCATCAGGGGCTGTGGGAGTGGGCATAGAATTTGTGAAAATTCCCATAATCTTTCAAATTGAAGGATTGTCTTCATTTTTGTTTTCCGTGCCATAAAATTGGGCCTTTTGACCAATTGAGCATTGAAAAGAAGTAACTTCGGAGAAGACATTATAATAATAAAATATTTATTTATTTGAAGAGTTATTACAACTTCGACTCACTGATGAGAATTATTGGCTCGTAGATGTTGGCAATATTCACGTCTTTGTGAGATGATGAAACTTTGTGGGGCAATCTTCTTCATCATCACATTCGGCTTCCTACCCACTTCTTCTAATTCTTCTCGAACTCATTTTTCTTGGTAGTGTGCGTACCCAAAATTGTAAGGTAATGTACTACCAGAACAACGTGACATGTGCCCCAATGATGATATAGGTCTCCTCGCAAGGTGTTCGGGATCTAGAAAATCTCTCCAAGTGTGTGTTAACATCCCACATGCCCCGCTTAGCCCCCGCATGCTTTATTTTTCCTTTTCCCTTATTTTCTTAGCCTTTTTCTCTTCAGTGAAGAAACCGCCAACCTGCCTGGGCAGCGGTCTCATGACCGCCACGCTGAACAGGGTGGTAGTCCTGTAACTACGACCCTACTCAGGGCGGCGGTCCTTTACACGTTTTCTAGAAATATCTTTTCACACAACTCACGTAAATTCAATGTTTTACAAGCTTTCTTTCACCGCCATAAGCTTGCATTTATGATTATGGTTCCCTAGAATAGTGTTTTGCCATTGTTTATAGTTTAAGAGTTCTATTTGGCTTTTACCTTGGGTAAATGAAAATGCTATAAATGGTTGGCTTGTGCTCAAGCAAATGGCCCCTCATTCACTTCTCATCTTCTCATTTTCAGTAATTCAGTCTTTTATTTTGCTTAGGATTCATAGTTTAGTTCGTTACATGCTTAGTTAGCATTGTTTTACTGTTGGTAAGCCACATATCCATCTTGTGCAAGCAGTGTTGTTATTTCATCCAATCCATTGGAGTAGAATAGCTTAGGAAGCCATTAAAGTTGCAGGTTTTGCTCCTCAAATAGGATAGTTTCAGGTTCTGGATGCTTTATGTTGCATGACTCGCAATAGATCCCGCTAGGAATTGCATAAGCCAAGCTCTGTACTCTTGCGCTATCCCTCTCCTACTCACATTGTATTCGGTGTGTATTCTGAGCTGCCTTTATCCCAATATCTACTTCTATTGATGCTAGCATTACATGCTTTTCTGGATCCACATGAACACGAAGGAACGAGGAGATCACACTGAGGGGACAAGATCACACACACCATCGGATTCGCCACTATTCTGCAGAATCCAGGTTCTAGCTTTCAAAGTTCTAGTTAGAATCATATCAAATAGAGTAGTTAATTGCTTTATTTCAGTAAATTCTATTCTCGATATTGCCAGGGAAGCTATGGGGATTGATAGTTTCTGAGAAACTATGATTCACTCCTCACTTCTGAGGTAGGATCGAGAATCTTGCAAATAGATTAGATGAGCTATTTTATTGTTTAGAATAGATCTACAAATTACACAGACAAATAGCTACACTCGGTTATTTTGTTTGTTTTAAATTATTATTTTAGTTGTCTTTCTAGATATTTTAAATAGTTGTTTTCTTAAATTCGTAAAGTTCATCAGAAAAACACAAAAAAATAGAGAAAACATATATGCTATAGATACACTTCACATAGTTAAATTTCATTTTGTTACAGTTAATTTACTTTGTTACTTTTGTATGACAATCACGGGACCTAGAGAGCCCAGGGAATACATATTCAAGCCAATCGTGCCCCAACCCAATCTCATCATGGAAATAACTGATATAGATCAAAATCTTAGGATTCAAGTCTTCCAAACAACGGTAAGCTTGCAACAAATCAATTCTTAGTTGAGCGGACTAAACATAGAAGACGACCAAGCACACACGTTTTGGTCAAATCAACCGAACTACAGATTACCCTAGGAAAACATTCATATGACTGTAGAAGGGTTTGAAAGAGAACAAACCTTTGGTTATGATCCTTTGGTCCCATAGCCGAGATACGCAGAGACACTCCTCTAGATATAGATACTAGCCTAAGAATCTAGGTTGCCACGAACGCTTGTAGGGTATTCCGAGGAAATCACACGCTTATTGATCCTAAATATAGAAGCTGAGAAAGTATACGATGACTGGATATTAGGGATTAGGACTTGATTTCACGCATGACCATAACAGGTCCACAACGAATAAGATTCTACGGTTGTGACCCACAAATCCCGTAGCCCAACGAATCCAGCAGGAGAATTAGACATAGACACTGGCCTACGCACACTAGTATTCCAGTCTACTCCACTTCCACCTATCATCATCGAACAATTATCCTTACTAGACACAACAGCTAACAAAGCTAGAGAGTTCTGGACTAGGCCAGAGAACCATCCATAGAATTGACTACATTTACCATCCACCATATGACCCTATCCGGAGAAATACACGAAACTATCCCGGTCATTTTCCACGTATTCCACAACCCATAGATCGAATCACACCAGAGCTCGATATTGATTGGAGCCTTCGAGCAGTCATCCTTGCTAACCGATCTATCACACCAGCCCAAGTTAGGAGGGCTTTCTTTGCTTTAGATTCGCAAGTTCCGTTAGTGTGCATTGAAGACATTAGATTGCCTAACTAGTTTGTCTGTATCTCACACATATTCCATCCCCACCGGCTATCTCGACACAACCTCGGGAGGTCGGGTGCGAGGAAGAGTCACTTGTAGATTCCCACGCTCGCTTGTTACTTTTCTCGTCATACAAAATTGGTGAACCCAACGTGAACAAACAAAATTAGTGAAGCTGACGTGAACTTCCTACTTTCTAGTTTGGAGTCATAGTATCACGTGTTCTTCCAAGTTTAGTATACTTTTCATCTTCTCCACCTCATTGGCTTTCACCTTCGCTCCTTCCCATTATTCTCGGGTATTTATATACCCCCCGAATATGTCGAGAATTCGATGCATATGGCAGACCCCTCTTGGGTCTTGAGGCATACTACGCCCAACAGAATAGACAATCATCACCCTCGCTCTCAGTGTGGGGCGAAAACTATTCAACTAGTCAGTTGTCAACACAAACTCCAAGGATCAGATATAGCTCGTCCTTCCAAACAGAGGAGTTGGAACAACTCGCTCAAATGCAACAAACAGAGCCTTCAGGCTCGAACAATATGACGTTCACCGGAGAATCTGGTTCATCTCCTCAGGTACTACTTAGACCACAAATTAGTAGACAATCAGACTCATACCAAGGTTTAGATGATGAATATTCAGTACGTTATGCCAGGAACGACCAACGTTCTCGAGGTATGTATCCACCTGTAGGAGGTTTACAACCACAACCCGAGGTCTCTTTTCAAGAAAATACCTCTATGCCACTGCATATAGGAAATACTCTCGAGAAACTTGGCAAGATAGTGATCAGTTCATAGCAGGATATCACATGCCTATACAAAACCATGGTATACAACAAACGCCACCAAGGAAGAATATCATGACTTCACCAAATGAAGTCATTTCAACTCTAATAGAAAAGGTTAGAGGGTTAGAACTTGCCCAAACAAGTCAAAATTCACAATTCATGCAAGCAGGGAGTTCTAATCCTCCACACCATCCTAGCCAAGTGGATCTCCTCACAGGAGTAGGCATGTTAGGCATGACTCCTCAGTATTCACAACAAACGCCAACTAGACCCATCATCTCTAACACTGTTCCTCCCGGTCTAGTACAAAACAATCCATTCATGGACATTACCCTGTCATACTTAAACATGTACTCCAAATCACCACAAGGGGATATGTTCTCCTCTCTCGACATTTTTTCTCAAACACAGGGGCTTCCTTATGCCCCTGCCAATGCATACGTTGCGCCATATCAACAACCCATCCCACCACCGCTCCCTTAGTAGGCGCCATCAATGGTTGAAACATATGCGATAGGGACTTACTCAGAATATTTGAAAGAACCCTTGGATTTCACCATACGAAGCGTCATGCTTCCAAGACCTCTTCCCAATTTGCCCAAATACAAAGGAGAGGGAGATCCAAATGCGCATATCAAAGCTTATGCTACAGCCATTCGAGAACTACTCCCATGGGATGGGGTTGTTGCTAAAATATTCCCAAAAACCTTGGAAGGCATCGCTCTTGATTGGTATTATAGAATACCTGAGGCTTCCATCCATTCATTCAAACAACTCGTTTCAGAGTTCATCAAGGCCTTCGACATGAACAAACTATTAAGAACAGGAATCAGGGAGTTCTTACACATCAAACAAGAACACAACGAATCAGTCACCCATTTCATCCAAAGGTGGCGTACAGTCCTTTATTCCTCGGCAAGTGCTCCAAACATGGATCAAATGGAACTATGTGATTTATTCCTTCATTCACTTAGCAGAGAAGTGAAGGAAGAAGTCCAGAAGTTCCCATTACGAACTTACGATGAAGTACTAGAGAGTGCTCTTCGAATAGATCAAGCAACAATTGATAGTGGTCGCAAAACATATGGAGCAAACGGGAGGTTAATCACCCCCAATCAGAACACTACAACTTATCCCACTACCACGAACGTCAATCAAGGACCTAAAATCCTTAACAAAAATCGGGGTGTAACAACAGATGGAGTAACCGACCAACCTAAAAAGGTAAATATTGTCAATACTCCATCACAAATAAACAACCAACGAAACAACAACTTTACCCCGACAGTCAATGCAGTGGATTTTAATCATCCACAACAACAACAACAACAACAAAAAAACAACGGTGAAATCCCATACAGGGTCCAAGCCAAAATTCAACTAGGTACCAAAACCAGAATTCAAACCAAAGACAACAAACGCAAAATTTTAATAGACAACGGTTTGATCAAAATTTTGGGCCACAATACACATCAAATCAACAAACTAGGAATTACAATCCTAATTCATATTGTGGTTTCCACAAAATTTGGGGCCATGACACTAGAACGTGCCGTGACTACAATAAATTCATGCAACGCTTGCCAAATGAACAAAAACAACTTTTTATGGATATGTTCTTAGCAGATCCTACGTCACCAACGTCAAATACCTTTTCAAGGGGCTTCCCCTCAAAATGCACCCCTGAAGATCTTTAATGATCCACTCCCAAATCACGATAACAACAGACTAAATCCAACTAGGACGAACAAAGGTGCAATGATAGGAAACAATGATCATGAAGCCTCGACCTCGCTAAATCCATTAGTTGCGCGCAAGAACTAGGAAGTCAACCATGACCTAAGGTAGTCGGTTTAGTAGAGTTAGACGCTGAGCTACCCATCGAAGCTATAACAAGGATGCGAGAGTATTTCTCTCAACCAAGTCCAAGCCACCTGCCAGAGGCAGATGACATCCAAAAAATCGTAGTAAAACCTGTGGGAGCCTATGATTTGATTAACGACCTAACAAAAACCTTCTCACACATTTCATTCTTAGACTTACTAAAAAACTCTCCTGCCCACAGGGCTGCTCTTTTAGAAGCATTAGGTTTAGGTCATCTAATTAACATCACTCCACCACCTGAAACACAGGTAAATCATGTGGACTTTGATGTTCATCCTCCAGGGTAGGTAGATAGGGATGTCGAATTCATATTCGAGATAAACAAAATGCTGACAGATGCTGAGATCGCACGCCGAGGTGATCCAGCCTTACATTTGCAAGTATGGGTTTATAACAACTATGTAAAGTGTGCAATGGTTGACGATGGGGTGGAAGTTAACATAGTCCCCTTCTCTTTCCTCCAAAAGCTAGGGTATGGAGAAACCAATTGTTCCACAACTTGAAATACACTAAGGGGCTATGATAGTCTTAAAGCCACCTCGGTTGGAACTATAATATTACCGGTCACCTTAGGACCCAAAACCATCTTGACTGAGTTTTATATTATAGATCGGGAAACTAACTATAATATGATCCTTGGTCGACCATGGATACACCGCATGAATGCAATCCCTTCTACACTATTTCAAGAAGTAAGGTTTTTACATTTAGGAAAGGTATTTGTGGCCAAAGGTGATCCAAAACCATTTGATGTACACCTAGCTGACTTAAAGAAAAGACCAGGTGTACACTCGGAGTTTGAACTCCCAACAAATCAACTTAATAAACCTACCGATGCAAAAACAAATGAAAATTTGGTACCTATGACAGATCTTGAAGCTATGAGCCTAGCCAAAGTAACCCCAACCCCTAAAGATGAGGCTAACACTATAGAAGCAGTATCATTAAGAACTACTGCAAATTTTTTTGAACTGTTAGAAAATGATCTACCAATATTCTTACCATTCGATTCAGTAGGCATAGGATATCCCCTAGGCATTGGCTCTCTTCCAGCAGAGGATCTCTATGGTGGAAGTAGAATATGCAAACACAACAGATATCCCAGCGTCCATATTCCTAGTCAAATATTGGACACTCCATTTTGATGGAGCTAGATGCCATTACGGAGCGGGGGCAGGTGTAATCTTCACTTCCCCTGAAGGAAAAGTCTTACCTTTTTCCTTTAAACTAAATTTTGAGTGCACAAACAATGGCGCTGAGTACGAAGCCCTCCTCCTTGGCCTCATCTTAGCTAAAATAATTGGTGTTGATAACATCAGAGTCTTAGGAGACTCACAATTGGTAGCAAACCAAGTCTCAGAGATATATGAAACCAAAGCCGAGCATTTACAGCTTTACAAAAAAGTTGTATTAGATTTAAGCAAGGAATTTGACTTCATATCAATTGAAGCAATCCCACGAGAGGAAAATCTTCTCGCTGATTCAATAGCAACTTCGCATCATGTTTTACTCCAAGCAATAAGTTAGAGGATACCCGTTTCATGGTATCCCTTCGTGATGAACCATTGATAAAGACAATGACAAATTCTCTTTTAAACAGAAATGAATCTACTATCCTAGACCATGTTGATAGTGATATGGCCACTTTGGATTACTTAAACACCTATGCGGCACTACATCTCTCCTATCATATGATAGATTTGTCCTTAATCCCACATTCGTCTTCCTACTTCGGAAATCCCATGGTGGATCTTCCCTCACAAATGGAACCTAGCATATGCACAGTAGAAAATGGGGATGATTTGGATTTACCTCCAGTGCCACCTAAGTTTGAAGAGGGTAACGCCTCTTTGATCAAAGAAACAATTGATATTAACATCGAACGGAAGATGAACCAAGGATATTGAAATTAGGGTCCTCGTTAACCCCAGAGGAAGTAGAAATACACACTCGGATCCTCGGGAGTTTGCATTTAATTATAAGGAAATGACAGGGGTTACACCCCACATTGCGGTGCACAACCTCATCACTAAATCTGATGCAAATCCAGTTAAACAAAAATCGAGACCCATGAAACCCAAGGTAGCTCTCATGGTAAAAGAGGAGGTAATAAAACTCCTCCAAGTAGGATTTATCAAGCCAATGGATTACTCCCAATGGGTGTCTAACATCACTCCCATTCTCAAGAAGATTGGAAAGATACGCATCTGCTGCATGATTTCGGAGACATAAACAAAGCGTGTCCCAAAGACGACTTCCCATTGCCATCCATTGATGTCATTGTTGATGCAACAGCTGGGTTTGAACTTTTGTCTCTCATGGATGGATTCTCGGATACAATCAAATTAAAATATCTAAACAAGATCAAGCTAAAACCATGTTTATAACTCCCTGGGGAACTTATTGCTATGTTGTCATGCCATTTGGTCTCAAGAATGCTGGTGCTACATACCAGCGAGCTATGACATATATATTTCATGATTTAATTCATAAAATCATGGAATCCTACGTAGATGACTTGTTGGCTAAGGCCAAGAAGCGTTGTGACCATCCGGAAATACTCCGCATCATTCTCTCACGGCTGATAGAGTACGGAGTCACGCTAAATCCAGAAAAGTGCATCTTTGGAGTAACAGGAGGGAAGCTCCTAGGTTACATCATATCGTTACGAGGGATAGATGTTGACCCAACCAAAATTTGGGCTGTCCTCGAAATGGTTCCACCTTCGGATGAATCTAGAATCAGGTCATTCCTCGGAAAGCTGGGTGCAATCTGGAGATTCATCCCGGACTTAAGTTTCACCATACATCCAATCAACAATTTGCTCAAGAAAGATTATAGCATTGATTGGACTGAAGACTGCAATGAAGCTTTTGATGCAGTTAAGCATTTCCTGTTATCACCACCTACACTAATGCCACCTAAGCTAGATCACCCGTTAATTTTATATTCACGAGCAACCAATGTCTCGCTAGCCTGCATGCTGGCTCAAGAAGACGATGACAAGAGAGAACGCGTGATTTATTTCATTAGCCGAATGTTGCTCGACTATGAAACACGTTATACCCAAGCAGAACGAGAATGCCTCGCCATAGTTTTTGCAACCAAATGCCTAAGACATTATATGCTAAATCAAGAAACAAGGGTCATGGTAAAAATAGACCATTTACGAACTTTCCTCACACAAGGGTCCTTGTCTAAAAAGGCTGGACGTTTTATAACCTTAATGGGGGAATTCGAATTAACATTTGTAAATCAGAAGTCGGTTAAAGGACAAATCATCGCAGATTGGTTAGCAGATAACCCATTAGATGGAGGCGATCTAGTAGATTTAGATTTTCTAGATGAGTGCGTATACTACATCGAAACCCGACCCTCTATCTCTGAGTTTCCTTGGTACGATGATATCATTAATTATATCATGGACCATACATATCCAGAAGGAGCTACACCACAACAAAGAAGGTGGTTACGTATTATCGTAGCTAAATACATCATTATAGAGCAAGTTCTCTATCGGAAAGCGTTCGATGGAATGCTCCTAAGATGTGTCGACATGGAAGAATCCAAGAAGATTCTCCATGAATCCCATAGTGGAATGTGTGGAGGCCACTTCGGTGGTCATGCCACCACTCGTAAAATACATCGAATGGGCTATTTCTGGCCTACTCTAGAACACGACGTAGTAGAGTTCGTACGTAGGTGTCATAAGTGCCAAGAATTCTCCCATGAGATCCATATGCCGACACAAGCTCTACAACCAATCGCTACTCCATGGCCCTTTTCTACATGGGGCCTAGATTTAATAGGGAAATTCTCTCCCTCATCCACAGATGGCCATAATTTTATAATCACGGCCACCGAATATTTTACCAAATGGGTAGAGGCTATGCCTCTTACTACTGTACCTGGTTCTGTAATCGCCAAGTTCATTTTAAACCAAATCATTTGCAGGTACGGTATCCCGCAAATCATTATCTCCGATAATGGAACTTCTTTTAAGAATGAAGAGGTTCACGAGCTATGTAATAAATTTAAAATAAGCCATCATACGGCTTCCTTGTATTACACTCAAGCCAGTGGACGGGCTGAAGCGACGAATAAAACACTAAAAGCCATTCTCCTTAAAATGGTGAAAGAAAACAAACGAGATTGGCACTTGAAGTTATATCTAGCCTTATGGGCCCACTAAACCTCAATAAAAACACCAACGGGAGTAACTCATTTTTCACTAGTGTTCGGGGCAGAAGCAGTTCTCCCACTCGAGGTTGAAATACCCAGTCTCCACATTTCATTACAAGGGATTCTAGATGAAGACGCTTACAGAGAAGCACGTCTTTCCCAACTAGAAATCCTAGATGAAACTAGGTTAGATGCTGAACAATGACATAGAGTCTATGCCGACTGGATGTGCCGGCAATATAACAAGAAAGTCTATGAGCGCGACATATATGAAGGTGATCTCGTTCTAAGACTAGACAGCCGGATCGACAAGAAGACCGGTGAAGGAAGGAAATTCTGGCCTAAATGGTTAGGTCCATACCGAGTCATGAAAGACTATGGGAATGGTGCATACCTCTTATGTATGCTAGAAGGTGAGGAATTTGGTGAAACAGTCAATTCCCTACACCTCAAGCGTTTTTACGCGTAAGCAGCTAGCACTACATATATATATATCTACATTGCATCTTCATATAGATTAGGATCATGTTGTCCACTTGTTCATACACAAATTGTGATTAAGGAATCTATTCTCAAAGCAGTTCATTACAAACTCATGATGTTGTTGGCATAAACTCTTTAATCATACTTCTCCATTTTCATGATATCATCAAATTATCTCAGAATCATTTTATCAAATAAAGCTAGACATGGCAAAGTCTTAACGGTAACCATACCAAGATCTGCAAGTTTATTCTCACTTTTGATTTCTTCTTAGGGTAGGTGTCTTGCCTATGGTCTATTCTAGAAGCTTCATGGTGTCACATCTATCCCATATGTATATCTCTTTGGAAATAAACACATACTGACATTTTACTCAAAAAAACAAGTCAAACATTGATCAAACAGAAAAAATTTTAATTTTACACATTTCCTTGCCCCACCAACCTTTGGTGATGAGCTTACATCTCTTACTAGTGACGTAGGGTTGGGAAAGGATGGGAATGCCCTTACTCGCCTATACTTTTCCCACGGTGATAAACCCATGCTTCTTACTAGTAGCATGGGGCAAAGTGTAGGGGGTCCTCTTGACAAATAAATGCAAAAAGTCATACACAAACAATTCAAAATTTGAAACTTTGAGTCAAAAACAAATGAATCAGATGTTCAAAGTCCCAAGAGAGTTAAAATCCTAAAAACCCAGATTTTGTCTACTATGTGGCCATCTACGGGTCTAAGTCTGGATAAACCGCAAAGCAAGTTGCATCCAAAACTATGAAGTCACTCGAGTAGAGTAGACTTGTGGTGTCCTAATTTGGTTCCACCAAAGCTTTGTCTGTCTTTCATCACTATCATTTCACTACACCTCATAACTTGCACCCTTCCCAACTCTTGGTGATAAGCCCTCGCATCTTACTAGTTGCGTGGAGTTGGGGGTAGGGGCAGGTTTATCTGTTCATCATACCGGTTTGTTTTCATCACTTTGCCAAAACAAACATGAAGTATCCAAAATTGCTTACAGAAACTAAGATTCAAAATCACATTATATCTACATCATCATATATCAACATCATGAAACAAAAAAGGAAAGTAAAACACTTGCATCATTTGTTCACCATTGCATATATTCTAAAAGAAACATATAAACGTACATCATAGCATACATGAGGAAACTGGAAATAGAAAGAAAGCCATGAATGCCAAGATTTTGATCCAGAACGAATGCATATATATAAATAATCAATGTTTATATACAATGCCATCATGCACTAAGCATGGTCAAAACGCTCAAAGAGCCCAGGATATACAAAAGAATATATAGTACAAAATCTACAAGAGCCAAGTGGCTTCTCAATCCCTGCAAGACCCCTCTGAAGGTGCACGCCCATGCCTAGGACTCCGCCTACGCCGGTGCTCTGAATGCACGAAGGGCTCAGGATCCTGAGGGGCAGTCACAGTCTCACCACGAGAATGGCTCCTCATCAAGTGCTCAGCCGTCCTGTACCCCACTAGCTCGGTGCGAAGGGTCGATACCATCCTGGCCACATGCCAGACAGGAGCAAAGACATCGGTATGTCTGCTGGCTCCTGAAGGATCCCAAGATCCACGGACAGCTCTGCACGGGTCCTCTCCATGGGGATCATCAGGGTATCAGTACATACCCTACGGATCAAGTCCCGCCACTCATCGGCGGTCTCTGCAAACCAAGGAGAAAACAAATTAAAAACCAAACAAGAAATTAAAAGATACAAGATAGCAACTAAAATGATCTTAAGTTAAACAAACACTAGAGAGGGGAGAAGGTAACTTACTCGGATCACCAGGCCTCCATGATGGGTTTTGGGATCACCGCCGCAATGTGATGCCGCCGCCAATGAGGGGTTGCTCTGTGGCTGGAGCAACGTAACACCCCGCAACAGACTCATCCTCCCCATGGCCCTGGGAGAGTGGCTCCTCTAAAACCAGAGTCACCCTCTCTGCACTCTACTCGGCCCTCTCCGCCTGCATGATATCCTAGGTATCATGCCACTCAGGATCACTATCCTCGGTCTCCTCCTCTGTCTCCCCCCCGTAAACTCCTCAGACTCGAGTCTACCTCAATGGGGTCATCGCTACTGTGGGCAGGACCCGCGACAATCTGAAGTAAAGGTGCCTGACGCGCACCGGCTCTCCCTCTGGCACGAACTATCCTCCTAGCTGCAATAGGAACGCCAGGAGTAACCACTGTCTAACCCCGGCCTCTAGGCCCCCCTCTGGCCTCTCGGACTGATCTATATACTGGCGCCACTGGGGGAAGCATACCCATGTATGGTAGGCCAAACTGCTGAGGAACTCGGCCAAAGGGGTGCATCTCCACTCGCCCCACTCTGTCAATAAGCTGCCCTGTCGTGGAGCAGGAGATCAAGGTAAGAGCCTCCTCACCCCATATGCTTGCCATAGTCTGGTATGGTGTGGCCTCCATGTCGGCGCGTGAGTCGGGAGGCAATCGGGCGATGAGGTGCTCTAAGCACCGACATGTCTGTCCCATCTGCTACCCTCACAGCTCCAGGATCTGCCACCTCCACACCCCTGCCATAAGGGATGAAATGCTCATAGACCCAACTCATGACTAGAGTCGGGTGGCTCAATGACTACCCCTATAAACGGACCACCCTGTATAAGTCGTGGTAGGTGGTCCCAAGAATGTCTGCTCCCCAGGCATATATCCGACCGTGCCCCTCTATCTATGCAATAATGGGGGACTAGCAACAGTATAATAATGTATCTCCTCCCTTGTCCCCGATCAGTCTCAAGGAAAGGATCCCCATGATGGCACTCGAAAGTAGGGGATGGGCAAAGAAGGAATAGATCGAACTCTCACCCCCTTCTTCGACCCTGTGGAGATGACTGCATCTCCCATATATGTGGCCCACTGTGCAATCTGTGCCCATGAGCCTGTTGTCTCTAGGGTGAGTCGTCTCCCGATGATCGGGACCCCCAGAATGCGATAGATGTCCTCCAGTGTAATAGTCCACTCACCGCGGACCCCTGGCAATCGGAAGGTGTTCCGATCTACATCCCAGTATGAGAACAAGTCACAAAGGATGTGACTAGATGGTGTAACGTGGGGCACATGTGAAATGCGTAGTATCCCAGCCCACTGAAGAGTGTCCTCCTCATCCTGTGAGAGGGCATCTAGTACCCCTGGGAGCCAATCACACTCCCTCTCTCGACTCCACCGGATATACTCCTCTCTCACCTACATACACCCAAAAACACACAAAACAAAGCAAGTTAGCATCCAAGTAATACTAGAAAAATCATGAAAGCACGTAGAAATGCTAAAAATACAAACACAATCTCAAAAAGAGGTTCCTTTTGCATTCTGTGCAAAACCGCCACCCTGAGCAGGGGGGCGGTTTTGTAACCGCCGCCTTAAGGGCGGCGGTCGTGTAACCACTTCCACCGAGGCAGGGTGGCGGTCATGTAACCACCGCCCTGCGCAGGCGGCGGTCATGTAACCGCGGCCGTGGGGTGGCGGCGGTCATGGTCCGAAATCCCACGCGGGCTTTTAAATTTAAAAAGCCTTAAAAACGTAAAAAATGACCATTTTACCTAAAAACAAAGGCTACCCAGTAGGTGCCCCCCCTAGGTGGACCTTTCAACAATGACATTTTGAAAAATTACACCCCCATGACAAAGTATTTAGCATTTCAAATTTAAGGTGGTAAAAAGGAGAAACTAAAGAAAACTAACCTGTGATCTCATTGGTCGATGTGCCGCACGTGGAGGCATGATAGCTATCTCGTCGCAGATGTTTTGACTCTACTCATGCAAGAAACCGTCACAAAGGTCCCGAGCTCAAAATCAATCAAATCGACTCGCACAAATGAATAGGAAAATGGGCCCACTTTTATATATATAGCACTCTGATTCATTTTAAAATGACTTTTTCACAGGTTTGGAGCGCTAATGGAGGTAAGTTCCTATCCCCACACAAATGGTACATTCTCATTCCCTGTTATTTTAGCGTTTATTTTTCAAACTATTGTGTCTATCTGCACTTGAGTTCTCTTTTCATTTTGCAGGTAACAAGAATTTTGGATGGCGTCATTTCAACACACGGATGTATCAGGTATAACTTCTAACTTCCCATTTTAGGACCACCATACTCGGACCCACCATTTTACGCCTCTTCATGGCTAAAATGCTTCTCCGAGGGGGCAATATGTACGTACCCAAAATTGTAAGGTATTGTACTGCCAGAACAATGTGACACGTGCCCCAATGATGATACAGGTCTCCTCACAAGGTGTTCGGGATCCGAAAAGCACTCTGAGTGTGCGTTAACATCCCACATGCCCCGCTTAGCCCTTGCGTGCTTTATTTTCATTTTCCCCTCTTTTCTTAGCCTTTTTCTCTTCAGTGATGAAACCACCGCCACGCTCGGTGGCGGTCTAGTGACCGCCGCCCGAACAGACGACGTCTCAGTAACCACCGCCCTGCTTAGGGCGGCGGTCCTTTACGCATTTTCCAGAAATCCCTTTTAACACGACTCATGTAAATTCAACGTTTTACCAGCTTTCTTTCACCGCCATAAGCTTGCATTTGTGATTAAGTTCATTGGAATAGTGTTTTGCCATTGTTTATAGTTTAAGAGTTCTATTTGGCTTTTACCTTGGGTAAATGCAAATGCTATAAATGGTTGGCTTGTGCTCAAGCAAATGGCCCCTCATTCACTTCTCATCTTCTCATTTTCAGTAATTCAGTCTTTTATTTTTCTTAGGATTCATAGTTTAGTTCGTTACATGCTTAGTTAGCATTGTTTTACTGTTGGTAAGCCACATATCCATCTTGTGCAAGCAGTGTTGTTATTTCATCCAATCCATTGGAGTAGAATAGCTTAGGAAGCCATTAAAGTTGTAGGTTTTGCTCCTCAAATAGGATAGTTTCAGGTTCTGGATGCTTTATGTTGCATGACTCGCAATAGATCCCGCTAGGAATTACATAAGCCAAGCTCTGTACTCTTGCGCTATCCCTCTCCTACTCGCATTGTATTCGGTGTGTATTCTGAGCTGCCTTTATCCCAATATCTACTTCTGTTGATGCTAGCATTACACGCTTTTCTAGATCCACGTGAACACGAAGGAACGAGGAGATCACACTGAGGGGACAAGATCACACACACCATTGGATTCGCCACTGTTCTGCAGAATCCAGGTTCTAGCTTTCAAAGTTCTAGTTAGAATCATATCAAATAGAGTAGTTAATTGCTTTATTTCAGTAAATTATATTCTCGATATTGCCAGGGAAGCTATGGGGATTGACAGTTTCTAAGAAACTATTATTCACTCCTCACTTCTGAGGTAGGATCGAGAATCTTGCAAATAGATTAGATGAGCTATTTTATATTTTAGAGTAGATCTACAAATTGCACGAGAAAATAGCTACACTCGGTTATTTTGTTTGTTTTAAATTATTATTTTAGTTGTCTTTCTAGATATTTTAAATAGCTGTTTTCTTAAATTCGTAAAGTTCATCAAGAAAAAAGTAAAAAAATAGAGAAAACATATATGCTATAGATACACTTCACATAGTGAAATTTCATTTTGTTACGCTTAATTTACTTTGTTACTTTTGTATGACAATCACAGGACCTAGAGAGCCTAGTGAATACATATTCAAGCCAATCGTGCCCCAGCCCAATCTCATCACGGCAATAACCGATATAGATCAAAATCTTAGGATTCAAGTCTTCCAAACAATGGTAAGCTTGCAACAAATCAATTCTCAGTTGAGCGGACTAAACATAGAAGATGACCAAGAACACACATTTTGGTCAAATCAACCGAACTACAGATTACCCTAGGCAAACATTCATATGATTATAGAAGGGTTCGAAAGAGAACAAACCTTTGGTTGTGATCCTTTGGTCCCACAGCCAGATGTAGGAGACACTCTTCTAGATATAGATACTAGCCTAAGAATCCAGGTTGCATGAGCACGCACATGCGGTATTCTGAGAAAATCACACAATTATTGATCCTAAATATAGAATCTAAGAAAGCATATGATTACTAGATATTAGGGATTAGGACTTGATTTCACGCATGACCATAACAGGTCCACAACGACTAAGAGTCTACGGTTGTGACCCACAAATCCCGCAGCCCAACGAATCCGCAGGAGAATTAGACATAGACACCGGAATACTAACACAAGTATTCCAGTCTACTCCACTTCCACCTATCATCATTGAACAATTATCCTTGCTAGACACAACAACTAACAAAGCTAGAGAGTTCTGGACTAGGCCAGAGAACCGTCCATAGAATTGACTACATTTACCATCCACCATATGACCCTGTCCGGAGAAATACACGAAACTATCCCGGGTCATTTTCCACGTATTCCACAACCCATAGATCGAATCACGCTAGAGCTCGATATTGATTGGAGCCTTCGAGCAGTCATCCTTGCTGACCGATCTATCACACCAGCCCAAGTTAGGAGGGCTTTCTTTGCTTTAGATTCGCAAGTTCCGTTAGTGCGCATTGAAGACATTAGATTGCCTAACTAGTTTTTCTGTATCTCACACATATTCCATCCCCACCGGCTGTCTCGGCACGACCTCGGGAGGTCGGGTGCGAGGAAGAGTCACTTGTAGATTCCCACGCTCGCTTGTCACTTTTCCGTCATAGAGTAGCTGATGTCAAAAAGGAAATATTCAAGAAGTCCTTCTCGAACTAGCTTGTTGAAGGCTAGATTACCAGTGTTCTGAAGCTCATTGAGCAATGCAAAGTAGAACCCAGAGCTCTTAAGAGCTTCTTCACAGTGTTCTCTAGCTTGTGAGTTGATGTGCTAGATTTCAGCTATGGCAACTGTGTTATTGATGCTCTCAATCTATTATAAAATTACCAATTATCTTAAGTGTGGGTAAATAGGAGTATCCAATGTAATAATCATTAATGTTTTAAGTGTTGCAAGTCTACTACTAAGTAAAAATTTTATAGAACACACACAATAATTATCTAAAATTTGAACATAATAAAAAATAAATCCAACATCTAATAGTAAATACAAAATGGATGCTCGACTCTTGGTTGTAAACTAGTATAAAATCAATATCTTATCTATTGTAGTATTGGATACAACATTGATTCTTTATTATTATTTTTAAACTAATATAAAATCAACATCGATTGAAATTAAGTGTTTTAAATTTCATTGTACTTTTGAAATAATATAAATTTAACATGGTTAAAGTAATGTGGATAGTATATTAAAAGAGAGGAAACCGAAATAAACACAAGTAAGGGGAGAAATATTATGATGAAGTGGGTACTACCAAAGGAAGAGGATTAGTGATGGGAATAATTTGAGGAAAGGGAAACGATAAAGAGATTAAGATGGTGGGAAGGGAGGAAAGGACCGAAGGCACACTCCTTAAATTTTGTGTGACTACGAGAAGAGGTTTTCTAACATATTAGAGTACCATTCAAATGAGAAATGTTGATAAATATGAATACCCATAAAGGACGAGACTCTAGTTATTGTAGTGAAATTAAGTCTAGGTCTTTTGATTTTGCAAATGTAAATAATGGGCTTTTGCAAAGTAAGTCCATGAGACTTGTGGATAAATAAAGCCCACCGCTTTTTTAGTGGAAATTACTGTTATCCAAAATTCACCCTCGAGGTAAATTTGATAACATGCATCAAATTCTCAAGTCCTAGGCAAATAGATTGAGTCAGGGAAAAATTTCATGTTTCTAGGGTCCCCTCATATTTTTCTAACTCCCATGTCAAAGGAGAAGAGAGCAAGTTCTGAGGAAAGGTAAGAAAAATTGCAAAAAACAGGCTCGGGCCAGAAAAAATCATGAAAAATGGCTAAGTCCTAGTCCTCGCATGCAGTGGGACAGTTGGGACAAAAAGACGCGAACTGGCCGAAAGGCTGCCAGGCGGTCTGCGCAGCATTTGGGACATTGGGAACAAATGGACGCGCGGATGCGGAAATCAATCGCCAAAAATCGAAAAATTTGACTAACTGTTGAAACAGGCGATGGGACATCTCGGACAGATTAGTACGCGGAGGATGCAAGTTGGCCGAAAAGACTTAAGGCAGACCGAACAGTTGGGCCGAAGGTACGTGAAGTACGTGAACCGGCCGGATCGGCCGAAATGAGAACTTTCATACCGGGACAGTTGGGACAAAAGGGCGCGAACCGGCCGAACCGGGCGAATCGGGAAAATTTGTCCCAAATAGTCCGGGACATGCGGGACAAGAGTACGCGAACCGGCCGGTTTGCACGAAATGGGAAATTTCAGCACTGTGCCAAGTGGGATAGAGGGACACGTGGGGCGCGAAAGCCCAAGCGGCCAAGGCAAGGCGAGAGAAAAAAGTCAACGTTTGGCCCGTGAAACTCCAAACGGCCATAACTTTTGACTCCGAGCTCTGATTTTCACAAAATTGGACTTTCTGGAATGAGCACGACGTCCTCTACGCCAAAAAAACATATTCGGCTCCAGTCAGTCAATGCTCATTCCCGTCAAATGACAGAAAATGCCTGCCAGACCCAAAATAGCTGCCCGCACTCAGAAGGCCATAACTTTTGCATTTCTCAACGAAATCGCACAAAATTAGTACCGTTGGAATCATGGTTCCGATCCCGATGCAAAGAAATCAATAAATTCTATATTTGATCAGAAATTGATTGATTTTTAAGAAAACGTGGCCGGGTTCAGAACAGTGTTTTATTTGGTAGCTGGGAGTGCAATTAAGAGGCATGGTCATCATTCTTTCTCTGCTGCAGCACATGGGACAGTATGGGGAGCCTTTTGCAAGTAATTTATAACCATTTCACTCAATTTAATGCCTCTTACAGGTGGTTGAAGGACAGATTTCGGGATTTCCATTTTCCCTTCTCTTTTCCTTCTCATTTTTCTATAAATTGGAGTGTTGGGCTCATTGTAAAGAAGAGAGTTTTTGGGTAGCAAAGCTCTGCCAAAATTTCTTTGTGAAGCCAATGTGTTGCAGGCCCTTGTAGTGGACTCCTTGCATGGTGATCTAGGCCCTTATCTTGTAATAGATTGAACTGTGCATATCATGAAGCAATAAAATACCAGTTTGTGGATGTATCTTCCCCTGCTGTGTTTTCTTGCATTCTTCTTGCCCCTTTGATCTTTCTATAAGAATATTGTGTCTATTTATTATGTTCTTGTAGGGATTCATTATCATTGTGTATGCTTGGAATATTGTTGTGAATGCATTTTGCTAGATTATGGTGAACTGTCATCACCTCTTCTAGTGTGCACTTTCCCTCTGTATTTCACACATTTGGAGACTACTCTCACACCCTCCTTTTCTGGTGTATCACCGCTTTAGTGTAGGCTTTCATTTTATGCATTCTCTCTCCCTGGTCCCTTGGAAATTTAGATTAGAACAGTTAGCTTATCCTGCATTAGAGTAGATTGTGGCAGGTAGTTTAGGAGCAAGAACCAGCTTTCTCTGGAGGTCTATCTCAAGTAGCAAGTCCCATAACTTGGAGATAGTACCCATGTTCTCCAATCACACCATGAGTTCAAGTATATGCACTTGTACAAACATAAGGGTGCTGTGATTCGCTGATAACATTACATACAACATCATCTACTAATAGGTGGGATTAGAATGTGGAAACAATTTTTAGGATCCCAAGGAGATCCAATATATCGATAAAATCTAACAATAACAAATAAAGGAAATGAAGGTGGTTATGTGGAGATATAGTATATAATTTCTATGATAGTGCTAGTTGCACCATTAATAAGACTAGTATCAATCAAAAAATTCGTGTAAAACATGACCTTCTAATTTTTGTAAAGAAGAACTTTGTGTTGAATTTGATCAACATCTGCATTAATGGACTCGTATATTGTCGTAATTTTTGAAATGGATATGGAAATAATAGAATTAATTTCCTTCAACATTTATAGATTGTGGTTATCAACTTGATCATATTTAGCAAATAAGTGCGTGATATTATGGAATTTGAGGTTATCATGTTTGTAGAGGAAGGAATTTGTCCAAGAAATTAGCACTACCTATCCTCAAATGCAGAAAATTTACTGTAGATATTGAGAAGTACACATCCAAGTGAAATTTATGATGGATTGGAACCCTATTTCTTGAATACATATCTCAACGAGATAGAGTTATGAAAAAATTTCTAATGTGAGGAACAATAGGAATTTTTGGGATATAAAGGAATGTCCATGAGAAAATATAATTTCTGAAGTATCCAAGAAGAATTATAGATCTTTTGTTGAATGGAGAATTCGTATAATGTGGAAAAGCCTCACGAAGATGCTATTTTATTTTGGAAAGCATCTTAAGGCCAAGGCCAATGGAACTCATTTGATCAATCGAATATATTTTTATATGTTTCAAGGAGTCTTGAAAAGATTATAATGCTTGGCCTTTAAGAGGTTTCAAATTTCTAATCAAAATTTGTAGGTAGGCATCAATAGTTGAAGTGAAAAATTTGAAAGCGAAAACCCTAGTAGGGGATATCAAATGGAGGGTAAAATAGTAGAGGTCATGGAAAAGGAGATGAAATATTTGTGAAAGTGAATAATGAAATAATTTTTTATTCCTCCAATCCATTGAATAATGAGATTAAGAGGTGGGAAGATATCATTACAAGGAAATTTATGAAGAATAGTTTTAAAAGTGAATTTTTATTCTTCACTCAAGTAGAAAGGAGGGGATAAAAATCTATTCAGATCTGAGATAACATGGTGCACTTGTTCATGTCTTTGGTGCTCGGTGTGTGGAAGCTATGCGGTTTATACGTTGATTCTTGGAGATTGATCTTGTCCTATGTAGAACCATACTCCTTCCCAATACAAGCCAAGTCTCATAGAATAATAAACCCCCTACTAAGATGTCTTTCAAGGATGAATTATAGGGGATAAGTAATATGAATAAGGGCTTACCAGTTTCTTAGTGGTATATGCTGATGGCTTATGTAAAGTATACCCCATCAACTAATTTTGAGGAAGAGATGGTTCAATATAAAGCTAAATTCCAGGAGGAATGGTTTGCTTTGTAGATTCAAAACTTATGTCCAGTCTGCTAGCACTTCATGCTTGGATTTTGAGGTAATGGGTTCCCTTTATTAAAGGTAGGATTGATTTTTTCCTAGAGCTCGTGGTTTCTTCATTGTTGTTTTTACGAATGCATTAGATAGGGATCTTATTTTTGGGAAAGTTTGGGAATTTGAATACCATTTTCGATAAATGAAACCTTTTTCCCCTTTGTTTAACCTCATTTTTGATACTTTCTTAGCTAAGTCTGGTGTGGATTCATCTACCTTATTTTCTCCATCAATTTTTGTTGGATAGTTGCTTAACCACTATTGGTAACACTTTAGGGAAATGTTTGGCTATTGACCCAAAAAATGAATATTTTGAGCACACAACGTATGCTAGAATCTTGGTTGATATGGATACTTCTGTTGATTTCCCTACCACTATTGAACTCAAAGTTGAGGATAGAACTTGGATTTTAAATTTGAATTATGAAGTGTTTATGTTGAGATGTAGAACATGTTTTTATCTTGTCCATTTATCATCAGATTGTCACTTGGTAAAACACCATGTTAAAGGTTTTGAATGATGCATCTAATTGTGTATTTGACTAGGATTATAATAAATTAGTTGACTCGAGAATAGGAAGAAAAAACAAATAAAAAACAATGATTCAAATGCCTTATGAGGATCCAATAACATCGAGGAGAAATTAGAAGTTTTGATTCCTATTCATAAGAATGAAAATGTATATCCAAATATGGTAGAGGATTGCAAAATTGTGAGTTAAAAAAGAAAGGTACCATCTCTCTCTTAAATATGTATCTTAGATCTAAAGAAAATGGGCCATATTGTTGTGAGATAGTTGCTCATGTTTTGTTTGTTTTTGTTAGTTTGTTGTTACTAATATTTTGGTTTCTCAAGTACCACTAGAAGAGGATGGTTATTTTTATCCTCATTTTCTTATATTTTTCTCCTCCTTTGTACAGGGTAGGGCCCCCTTAACCCTTATTTACCACTAATAAAGAAAGGTATAAAGGAAGGGATGTGGTGCACACACTATTATGAGGAATAAAATATTTGACATTTATCATTTCAATCAACCATGGTCATTTTCATGCACATGGAGTGGAATATTATGATGGCACCAATGTTAGTGAGATTCAAATGATCGAGACTCAACATATTCATATTGTTTACACTTGTTGTATTTCCTACGGGAGTTCAAACAGAAGTTGTTATTCATTAATTTGTTCAAATTTATGTATGGTCTCTGAGTCTAATCTAGATGAATCCTCCGAATTATTTAAAGGTTTTTTATTTTTCCTTCTAACATTCTATGAAATGAGTAAATTATTTAATATGCGCAATTGGAAATAATACTATGCGGGGTAGAACCAATAATTCCAGAAAATTAAAAAAATATGTATAGAAGGATTTCAAACCAATAAAATAGTTTAAAACAACTTGAATATTTTTCTAGAATAATTAATAATATTAGATATGTACAGTCAATTGTAGGGAAATCGTGGTATTTCCATTTGTTTCTAGTATTGTATTTACTATAAATCTAATTTTGAGAAACCTAGAGAAGAGAAAGGGATTTAATAGTTGGAAGATTCAAAAGGAATGCATCCAAAACTAGGGTTTCTTTTGGCCGAGAATCAGATTCAAGAAGTCACTTAAGAAATTTTATCTAGACATTTAAATAAACGAATGCTCGGATAAACATAATAAGTTGTAATTTTAGAAGCATGTGATAGGTTTCTTGTGCACTTATGTCATGTTCAAAAATACTTTGTGTAAGAATCTTCCATATAGAAAATGATATACGAAAAATTGGGTTTGGAATTTTTTATAATCTGGAGAGAAATTGGTTGTATGTTTTTGATTATTTCTATGCTTTAGAGGCATACTTTGTAATGTATTTAAGAACAACATGCCGGAAAGAACAACCTAAAAATCAATGTTGGCTCTCCATATTAGTATCATGGCTTTGTTGTGAATTTCTCATTTATCATCATTCCTTGAAGGTAGGTATTTAAAAGCATCTGTGTCATCAATGGATAAGGAGTAAATAGGATGTGTTTCCAAAGGTACATTGTATCGATATTTGAGGATGATTGTTTTTGATAAACATGTTCCATTGGGACACCTTGTGTGCCATTGAAATTGATTGATAATTTCTTCCATGTCTTGTAAACGCGGTGTCACCAGTACATTTATTGATGATTAAATGCATAAATCGTCATTGAGTGACAATTTTAGAAATTATGCTCAATAATTTGGTGGGTGTGTGTTCCAAGTGGAGACATACATATTAAATTATTTTCTAGTTGCGTGAATAGAAGCATTATTAGCCCGATTAATTTCATCGACATTGGGGCCATCTTATATCCACAAGAAACTGTGAACAGGGGCAGACCCTCTATTTTTCCACTCATCCTTGAAAGAAAATGAAGGCTAAAAATGTTGATTCTAGCAAAAAAATTAATCATGATAATTGAATAGTGATACTTGTACCAATAATCCTTTGCCCCTAGGTGTTTCTGTAGCACTTCCTCATGAGATATTGTGAACATTTTATACAAGTAAGCATCAACATGGTATGGCTGATTAATAATTTTGAGTGTTACGAATCACTATCTCGTGGTAGGGCTTGGATGGACATTCACCACGATGCATTTATGGAGTTCTAACCATTTTTTGTCAAAGAACACTTGGAGTAACGAACAATGTTTTTGCACTTGATTATTCAAACATTTCTGAGATATCACTTGTACTTTGAGACTATATGTATCATGTCCCTCGATGTTATTCCTAAATCACGTTATAATATAGAAACCAATATTTGGGGAAATATTATTGTTTCTTCTTGAGCTCTCCTATTGTTGTTGGGATACCATGTTCAATATTTTGTTTCATGAATAAAATATTGCAAATTGACTACTATGGTGCATAATAAGGTTAAGAAAATTGTAGTTAAACCGAGGTTAGGAAACTAAGAGTTCATCATGACAACATATTAAGTGTAGGTCATATTCGTGTAATTTAACTTCCTTCATGCATTTTTGTTTAAAATTAATTTACCTTTAGGAAATAAAGTTGGAAAATATGTGGACATTAGAAGCTTAGTGGTGTATTTGTTGATTCGGAAAAGACCTATTTCTGAAAAAGGCATAAAATATGGTATGTTTTATCTATAAGATAGAAGAAAATGTGAGATATATTCATCTTCCATACCTATGTTGTGTGTTGGATGTCACGAATGAATATGTATGATCATTTCACTATCTTGATAGTAAAGGAATATCATTGAAATCTTGTATGGTGGTGTGATCAAAAGGTGGAATGACCATTGTGATTATGTTATGAGAGGAGGAAATATTTGCTAGTCCTACAAGAAGTGAGGTGAGGGAATAATTTTTATTAGAACATATTTGCAGTAGGGATCATGGGAAATTTTGTATTGAAGTGCCTTCCATCTCGACGTTTCTACTAATATAGAAGTAATTTTTCTTTTTCTCCACTATTTTTTACCGTAGAAGGAGATTCAATTCTCCAAGGTTGCGGGGAAGTAAATTGTATTTGAAGAAATATTTGGTGGGAAAATAATAGTGTGCCCTGAGTAACTTATACTTCACACCTAGTTCATGGCTAACTTACAAAATAAGACTTACTCATGCTATTAAGATTTCTTCATATTGGGTTTAATATGTAAGGACATAAAGTTGGATTCTAGGGTCCATATTGTTCCAATGAAAACCAATTTCCTTTCTTTTGTGTTATGCATTTTTTAAAATGTGGGATCTTTCATGGAAGTTTGTTTGTATGTATAGGTAGTTCTCCAAATATATAGATCATGTTTTGATATTAGAAAGAGAATCAATCATTTTAAAGAATTACCATTATGTTTCAAAGTGATAGGATGGATGTTTGATAAGAGGTCCCGTGAGGAACAGTGAAATATATGTGTGTTCATCAAGTGATGGGCATGCATGGAAGGAAAGACATATTGTTTAGTATAATTTGGGGGATGGAGAGGAAGGCCAAAAATCGAGTGTTGAAAAAAAAATTCAGGAAGAAGAGGGGAAAGAGAAATATTTTGGTTATATTCGCAATGAGGGCCATGTAATGGGAACATTATGGAAAATGGATGAATGGTTTTGAATGTTATATTCTTTGAAAGGGATATAGAAACATGGAAGGGAAGGTTCAATATATTAAGTAGTTCTTGTTAGTATAATATATTGTAAACCATCCTAGTCAGTTATGCTTTCATGGCATTTTTATTTAACTATTTGACAGTTCATTCCTGTATTAAAAAAAAAATCTCCATATTTATAATGGGTAGTTGTCCTTGATTTGTGCAATGAATATAATCGAATCTCTTATTTCTTTTCATTAGTTTCATATCATGGAGGTCATGACATGTAGTTGTAGCACCTACACAACTTATTCTTTGACGTGTAAAATGTGGACAATTTTGGTCGGGTGAAGAGAAAGGCATGCTAGCATGGAGATAAAACTTTTGACCATAATTTCGAAGAGGATACAACCTATGTGAAGATAAACAAGTTGGAATATAATCATTGATATTGTTTTATCTTACCTTTATGTGGAGAAACCTATTGTTGGCGTTGCGATTTGGAAGATGACTTGTCAACAAAGTGAAGAGTATATTTTTATTAGTTGGTGCTAAAACCTAAAACAAAATAGACCTATCAAAGGAAGAAATGTCATAATGAAAAATGTTAGTCAATTAGAAAGAGTAGGAAAATTTATTTCATTTTGAAAGCATGACAAACAAGAAGTTCTTTCTTAATTCTCTTTTTTGGGCATGTTTCTACCCAAAACAACATCCATAAAATTCTTATCATATCATATTTTTTCTTGAGGTTCATTTGCATTGATAAGGAATAACCTTATTGTGTGGAAGAAATACTAGTAAAAGACACGTGTGGTGAATTTCACACAAGGAACAAATTTTACATCATTTTTATTGACTTGGAGGCTACGTTTATTATAAGTAAGAATTTTTATACACATGGTTTCTATTTTTTATTGTTTTTTCCCATTTGGTGCAAGCAAGGTATTGTGAATTTTTTTTTTGTATTGAGTGAGACAAAAGTAATGTAATCTCCCAAGATATTTTTTTTTGATGCCTAGATCTTGAAAGAGCCTAATTATCCTTCACAGAAGATTCATATACACACCATTCTCTTGTTTGAATATATCTATGAAATCGTGACCGACGAAGTCTCCCATCACAGTGATGTAGATGAGAAAATTAAGTATGAAAGGTCAATGCAAAGTCCTTGATTTTATCACTCTCACCATTTCGAAGGAGGTGTAACCACACATATGTGATACAATGACATCAAAGGAAGTGTAGGATACTCTCTCAACCATATATCAAGTAAAGAACTTGAAAAACATTCTATATGTCGAGTAAAAGCTTCATACATTGACTATGAAAGAAGGTGAGAAAGTATATGAATTATTGTTTTTGTGGAATAACTACGAGAAAATCTTATATCTCTCATAGAAAAGGTAGAAGATATGTTTATTATCCCTCTCATACTAGGAGATCTTCCTTCCTAGTTTAAGACATTCATCTCCACCTTAGCCATCACACAAAAAGAGGCAAAATTTGTTGAACTAGTTAAATTTATACAACATGAAGAAGCCATACATATGGTGCATGAAGAATTTTAGGAAAAAATATTGATCTCAAGATAGAATATTTCTCCCTCGCCCCCTTTAAGTTTTATTAAGGTCCTTACAGGGGAAAAAGATAAGAATATGTTTCCACATATGAAACACAAAAATTAGAAGTATCAATAAGTGAATTGATGGTGTCACATATACTCCATGTATACGCACCACCCTTTAAGGCATATGGACATTGGATAGAGTAAGGCATCCGTGAATGTGTCCCTTCGTATAGTGTATCACTACATCATTTTCTTTACCCTTTTTGTATATGATTTTAAAATCATAACCCAAAATTTTTGTTACCCACTTTTGTTGTTCCTCAAATGATAACCTTTGCTCCAAAAAGTATTTGAGACTATCATGATCTGTTTTACCTTGAAGTGTCTACCCATTTGATAAGGCCTCCATTACTTGCCTACATGAAGAATAGCCATCATTTATTTCTCATAGACAGGGTTTGAGCATATATTTTCCTTTGAATTTGCGACTCTAAAATATAATTGGTCTTCCTTCCTACATTATAATTATTCCCAATCAAAATCTAGAAGCGTCACATTCAACAATGAAGGTTTTTGAGAAGTTCGGAGTAGCCAATATTTGGGTGGTGCACAAGGATTCCTTGAAATTCTCGAATGATTTAGGGTCGTGTTTGTCCAATAGATGGAATCCTTATTTAGCAATACAATGAGTGGAACTGTGATTATACCATATCCCCTCACAAATATTCTATGGTACCCTATTAGTTCTAGGAACCCTCGGATATTTTGAGAGTTTTGGGCCTTGGCCATTCCACCATAGCTTTGACCTTCTAAGGATCAAGTTTGAAACTTTCATGGGATCCAATATGACCCAAGAACTCTACCTCTTGTACACCAAAAGAAAATTTGGATGGATCTTCATAGAGCTTATGTTTATCCAAAACTTCCAACACATTATTTACATGTTACAAGTGTTCTTCCCATGTCTTACTATAAATCAATATGTCATCAAAGAAAACTAATACAAATTTCCTTAAAAATGGCCTAAAAATATTGTTCATCAAGCTTTGAAATGTTGAGAGATAATTTGTAAGACCAAAAGTCATTACCAAAAATCATAATGGCCCTCATGAGTCCTGAAATCCATTTTTAAACATCTTCCTCTCTTATTCTAATTTGATGGTACCCCAAATGAAGATCAAATATTGTGAAATAAATAGCACCACACAATTCATCAATTACTGGAATTGGAAACTTATCCTTGATGGTTTACTTGTTAAGTTCTCGGTTATCTGGATACATCCTCCATGTTTCATCCTTCTTACATACCATGAGCACTAGTGAAAAATATTCACTCTAGATATGCTTGATGATACATGCCTTCAACATTTCCTTCGACATTTTATCATTGTAACTTTTCTAGGAATATGGGTATCGTATGGTGTGATGTTAGATGGTTGGATCCCTAGAATCAACCAAATGGAATGAACACGATCCCTTACTCATGATACTCCCCTTGGAATTGCATAAACAATAAACGAGTGTGAATCAAAAATATTTTGAAGATCGGGTGGCATTGAAGACTTTGTATTTTCTACTTCTATGGAAAATAACTTTGCTACAAATCCATCTACTCCTTTTCTAGCGAACTTTTGCATTTGATGAGACCTAATAATCTGTGGAGACTAAGCTACTATATTTTTTAATTTTATTATCCTTCCTTCGAATGAAATCACATGAACAATATTTGGAAATTCATTTCTCTAGTACCTAAGGTTGTGAGCCATTGGACACCCAAAAAAACATCTGCCCCTCCCATAGAAATAAAAAACATAGGAAAGTCTAAAATTTAATCTCCCATGGAAATCTTGATATTGTTGCACTTTCCTGTGCACTTGATTGTCCCACCATCCACAATCATAACTTGCATTTTAAGATCCAGGTAAATAAAACAATTGGGGCGGGTAACTAACTTACTATTTATGAAGTTATGAGTACTCCCGAATCAATCAACATCGTCACCTTCTATTTTTGAGATATCCAATAACCTTGAGTGTTTGAGGAGTAATAATTCTTGACAACATATGGAAATAAATTTTATCTTGGTGATCCTCTACTTTATCTTCAACTAGTTCCTCAACATCTCCTATAATTTCAGCTTCCTCTTCATCCTCGTCTCTTCCTTAAATATAGAACAAATTCTTCTCAACGCATTTGTGTCCTAGTCCATATTTTATGTCACAATTAAAGAATAATACTTTTGATCTATTTTCTTCCATTTGTTGAGGAGTCAGTCTAATTAGCCGAGAAAATTATGGGGAAGAGGTACTGCGGGTCTCTAGTGTTAATGAAAGTCTACCTCCTTCTAGAAATAAATTTTTCCTCTGCTTTACGTACCATGATAATAGAATTAGAAATATTGAGTGGATTAAAAATATGTACCTCATGCTCGATGTGGTCCTTAAGACCCCTAAGAAATAGGTCATTCATATTCCCTTATATACTATTCTCCACCCTTAAGGATATGTTCTGAATTGATGGTCATAATCCTTGATTGAACATGTTTTTCATAACTTTTCCAATTGAATAAATTATTTATCTAAAACAATAGAACTATAGTTTAATTTCTACTCCTTCATAAAAATTGTCCAAGTGACACTGAGACCATTCTTCTTCCTCTGAGTACATAACCATCAATACCAAATGAATTGGTTTGGTTCAAGATACTGAGGATTCCAAGGTCACCTTTTGTCTGATGGAGTTTTATGTAACTAAAATAATTTCTCCATTTGATTTATCTAATTAAATGGATCCTTCCCATCAAATTTTTGCATCTCCACTTTTGACATCAAGTTCCATGGTCATTGCGAATAAGTTGGATTTTGATAGGGCTAGACAAGTGATCCAACATGGTTACTTTTCTCATTATTTGAAACTGAAATCCTCCTTGGTAAAGTTAGAACTAAGTTTGGATATAATATTTAACCTTTATATGTTGCATGATATCATCCAATCATTGGTTGAATTATTCTATGTCTCCTTTACAGGCCATCTCAAATTCTACATTTCATAGTTCAAACTGAGGTAAACCCTAGTGCTAAGGAATCTATATTTACCCCTTCTAACTCCTACTCTTTAATCACTACCCAATATTTATATAGGAAAACCCTAGGGTTTAGGGTTTTGATAAAAATTTAGATGAATAGGACAAACTAGAAAGAAGATACTACAAATATTTATTTGAGGGCATTCTGAAAATATAATGAACTTGAAAAATTCCACAAATTTGATCCTAGGAGGGATTTTTGAAAATCCCTAAATTTGTAATAACTTTTGCAAAATGGCTCAACAAAGTCTGAAATTTTTAGGGATTAAGTTGGAATTATTCACAACTCTCATAAAAATCTCCAAAAAAAAATGATTTGGTTTGCAAGATATATCGAAACAAAACAATTAGCAGACTTTCCCCTAATTTTGGCCCGGATCGTAGCTCTAATACCACTTGTAATAATATCACTTGTATCATTCATTTTATGAGAAGAAATAGAATAACATAAAACATAATATTACAAATAAATGATCTGAATATGAAATTAAAATAGCTTCGCCACTTCTAGGGGAAACCACCAAACTATACAATAATAATTAAATGCTATAATGATAATGAACTACTTCCTATAATCCCCTATATATTATATTCATATGTTATAGCCATCACCAAGGTCGATCTACTAAGTATGAGAAAATATAAATGATATAGTAAAATGATAAGGTAAGCCACAATTTGGCTACTCATATCCTAATACAAGCAATAAGTTAAGGGCGTACGGTTTACCCAAATGGGGATAACTAGTGCAAACCCTCCACAACTATTTATATAATAGTGATAACTATTATATATATATATATCAATGGATACATAAAAATTGGGAAATATAATCGGCCAACATTTATTAATATAAATCTTGTGTTTTAAATCCGGTTATTTCAAAATAAATTTTAAACCATAATGAATATATCAATGACTATACACACACACACATACATACATATACATACATACATACATACATACATACATACATATATACATACATACATACATACATACATATACATACATATATATATACATATACATACATACATACATATATATATACATACATATATATATATATATATATACCCTATATATATATGTATATACCATTTTAAAATGGAAATTAAAAAGAGGCAAATTGCCCATTTACCCAAATAGTGAAAACTATCTTTAATAAAGAAAATACAAACAAAATATACACACAAACTGTGTATATCCACCCTAGAGAAAAAAAAAATCCTCCATAGCTTCCTAATGTTCCATGGCTCTCCCTTCAACCTGTAAAAATAAAAATGAGAGTATAGGTAACGGAAAAGCAATAAAAAAGAAATCATAAAGATGTTTAGGGTTTTTAGACTAACCTAAGATGTAATGACCAAGATAGAATTAATCGAATGGATGAGAATTCATCCTACAATCGTTAGGTGAGGATATTTTGTAAGAATTTGTTTTAAATTGAATATATGTGTAATTTTTAAATGGGACATTTAAATGGTGTTAGAGTGTCGGGATGAAAGTGTGACCTATATTTCTTTAGATAAGTGACTTTTATAAAGGACTTGACTTTAACAATTAATCAAATTAATTTTATACATGAAAAACTACATAATTCTATAATTAGGATTAAAATTATTTGAATTTAATAACTGGTTAGGGTAAGTTGAGACCCTAGCCTTAAGATATTAAGTAAATAAATGACACTTTAAAAGAGGTGAAATAATGATAACCCTATAAGGGGGTTTTAACCCAAAATTGTTAGGAAGGAATTAATAATATATAATTATTAATTTAAGTACAATAGCTTTACTTTATGTGGAATTTATTAAATGAGTAATATTTAATTGTAGTTGATTGTTGTCTTGATGCAAACATTTTCAACAAAAAAATATTCTGTAATTTCCCAAATTTATTAATGAGTTTTGCTTGGGTTTTGTAGTTTGAAAACGTGGGTGTTACACTTAGTATCGAGCCATGGGTTCAATGATTGGACCCTATGGCACACTTGGAAAGACAAATAGTTAATATAGTACAACCTATAACTAGATTAGAAAACATTGCATCATATTTTTAAATGTACAAAACCTATAAACTTAAAAAAAAGCTAGATGATGATAAACTAACTCTTGTCTTGGTTTGTGCAAGAGACATTAACGAGACGAGAGGTTTTTTTTTTCGTGGAGTTAGAAATACCACCTCTAGAGTAGGTAGTTTCCACTATACTACCACATATCCTACATACATTTCAGGATGTCAATGTAGTTATACAAGGTGGAGTAGTAGGGGCAAGACCTATCCGAATGATAGGAGCTATCATATGAGGCTTGGAACCCTTTTCGGCACATCGAGGAGCATAGAGTGGAGAACTCCCATAAAAATTCAACTAGATCCAATTCACCTCAAATGTGACTTAGAGATAGAGCTACGGGACATAGAGATATATCTAGGAGCCTTAGGGTGAGGATGAGAATTTAGAGAGACCTATGTGTTGACAAACATCAAGTGCATATCATATTAGGAGATCCTAAAAGCTACGCTGTCTCATTATGATGGTGATATATAAGGATTTTAAGTAGAGGCTTGGTTAGTGAGCTTGAGCGGATGCTTCAAGTTGTGCCCATGTAATTGCAACATGAAGGCTGGTGATGGGATTCATTTTTAAGAGATGGAACATGTGTTTGGTCAAGAACTGAGGAGCATAAGCTTCATGTAGAGTCAACTATTACTTTTGAGCTCTTTGAGGAGCGGTTCAGGAGTAGATACATATCAGGGAGGTTCATCCGAGAAGAGGATAGTTGAGTTTTATAACGTACTTTAGGAACCCATCATAGTAGTTGAGTATGAGAGTAAAGTTCTAAAGTTGGTTCGGTTTCATAATGTACATCATGCACCCATCATAGTACATGATGCACCATATTAGGATTCACGGGTTCATTAGGAGAATGAACTCACATTTGGGAGGTGCAATACACATTCATTGTTTATATAACTTAACTGAGGCCATTGAGAAGTTCTACATTCCATAGGATACCAGAGGAAGATGCGAAGGATAGAGATAGAGTGAGGAGTTGTATTCTGCAGATGTAGCATATTAGGTCAAGGGGTTAGCTCCTCCTCTTGGCGGACATGATTCATCAAAGTTTTCATTTAGGCCACCATAGTAGCCACCTCAGCGGTAATAGGAATAGACTTGTCCACCATTTAGATTTCAACAAAGATTTGATATTCAAAGGGGGCAGAATATGGGCCCTCCTCCTAGATGACCCGTCAAGAGACAAGGGATACCTAAAGCTGATTCAATTAGATCTTGTCAGCAACAACCACATCACTCCATGGTAGGATCATCATGAACCATGACACGGACCACTAGAGTACCTGCTAAAGCCACATCTCATTGAAGGGGACCAAGTAGTTTTTATGCATACACTTTGTATTTGGAAACCATTCGAGAGAGTGCCCATGGAAGCCTAATTGAAAGGGTAAGGACCCTGTTTCACAACCTACTTTGTCGGTGATATGGGACATAGTTGTCGATTTATGTAGCAGATGAGAACTACCAAACATAGCATCAAGTTACGATGATAGAGACTACATGAAGCATTGGTGGTATCCCCGCCTCTATATTGTTTGATTTTGGATCTTTTGATTCTTTTATTGCACCATCATTAGTAGATAAATCCAATCTAGTGGTAGCTAGGCAGGGCCTTAGTTAGGATTTTGAGATGGCTTCTGGAGCCAAGCTCTTAGTTTACTCCTTAGTTAAGAAGTGTGTAGTGGACCTAGGACCCTTCACCATGACCTTGGATCTTCATATCCTTACTTTGGGTTCATATGGAGTTATCTTGGGCATGGATTGGTTATCTACACACATAGCCAGAGTTGATTTTTACAATAAGGTTGTATCTTGTGTAGGTGATTTGGGAGTTGATTCGGTGGTAGTTGAAGTTAGGAGACCCATCTCTATTCACACTATTTCCACTATGTACCTTAAGCGGTGTGCACGACATGAGTGTCATTTTTATGTTATTATGGTTAGTGACGAGTTAGAGGATGAGACCAGTTGACCCTCACTCTATGATAATCATATTTGGAGGTATTTTTAAGATGTGTTTCTAGGAAAATTACCTGGTTTAACTACCCCTCCTAAGATATAGTATCATATCGATTTGGTATCGGATCGAGCCCATCTCCAATGCACCATATAGGATGACCACCCCTGAGATTTGTGAGCTCAAGTTGTAGTTAGAGGGCCTTCTTGAGAAATTCCTAATCCATCCTAGTGTATCTCCTTGGGGTGCACCAGTGATTTTTGTGAAGAAGGACATATCCTTACGTTTGTGTGTGGACTATAGATAGTTAAACAAAGTAACGATCAAGAATCGGTACCCCTTTCCACACATCAATGGTTTGTTTGATCATATGAAGGGAGATACAATGTTTTCCAAGATAGATATTAATTCTTGTTATCACTAGTTAAGGAGTGTGGAGATCGATATCTAAAAGACAACTTTACATACGAGATATGGCCACTATGATTTCACAGTTGTACCATTCATTCTAATGAGTTCTCCTCAGTATTCATGAGTTTGACGAATGGGGTATTCAGAAATTCCTAAATCATTTTTTTCTCATGTTTGTAGACAATATTTTCATCTACTCACCCATGTGTGAGGAGCATGAAGAGCAACTTCATCACCTTTTACGGTGTCTTTGTGAGCAGCAAATTTATGAGAACACGGAGAAGTGCACGCATTCTTCCAAAGAGAGGTTCAATATTTAGGTCATATTATTTCTAAGGAATGTATTGCAGTCAATCTTTCAAAAACTAGATCCATTATTGATTTTCCAGCCTACCTACCGGTGCGAATGAGGTACACAAATATATGGGATTGGTAGGTTATTAATTGAGGTTTGTTCAAAATTTCTCTCGTATTGCACATCTCATCACTTCCATTCAACATAAAGGGAAAACATTTTTTTGGTCAGATTTATGTGAGTAGGCCTTCAGACAATGATGGAATCACTTACAAGGACACCTATTCTAGTAGTGCCGGATGCATAGATAGATTTCTGCATATGCACGGATGCTTATTTGGCATGGTTAAGAGCTTTTTTATGGTGGATGCTCGTCTAGTATCTTTTAAGTCTCACAAACTCACAGATTATGAGCTCAATTATCTCAATCATGACCTTGAGCTTGCAGTAGTTGTGCATTATTTGGTTTGATGTAGGCATTTTCTGTTAGGTAAGAGGTTCATTCTCAAAACAGATCACTTGATCCTTTGACACATATTCACACAAACCAATCTAAATGTCCATCAATGGCATTGACTAGAGCATCTTTGTGAGTATAATATAGAGATAGAGCATGTGAATGGGAAGGAGAATGTGGTTGCAGATGCCTTGATTCATTAAAGACATTTCTTTGTGGTCATATCAATGCATACAGACTTGAGGAGGACTTTATGAAAAACTCCACATGAAAACGTCTACCTTTTAGTTAGAGAAGAGATTGATTATCAGATACCCCTTGTCGAGAAGTTTGATGGATTAACATTAGAGGCAGATGGGATTACGAGGCACAAAAGTACAATTTATTTACCTAGAGATTGTGGTTTGAGACAATATATATTGATAGAGGCTCATCGTGTACCTTATTCACCACATCGTTGAATGATTAAGATTCATGCCATTTTGAGATAGTTGTCTCATTGGAGATGGTTATGGAGAGATGTATCCTGATTTGTGTCTCCTTGTTGAGAGTGTTAGAATATCAAGGCCAAACATCAACATCCTCTTGGCCTTTTATATCTCATACCATACCGGAGTAGAAATGGGACACCATTTCCTTGGATTTTATTGTAGGGCTACCTACGTTGAGATACCACCATAATGCCATCATGATCACGATGAATATATAGATGAAAGTGGATCATTTTTGTACGGTGAAGACTACTTATATAGAAAGTTCAATAGCGTGATATTACTTGGATGAGATTGTCGATCGCACAGGATTATGTGGAATATTATTTATGAGCGTGATCCCTTGTACAACTCTCGCTTTTGGACTATAATGTAGCATTCCCTTAGGACGAATATTAATTTCACTACAACCTATCATGTTCGAGAGAGATGGAAAGAAAGAGTGGGTGAATAATATTTTTAGTAAATTCTTTGGATACACGTCATAGAGAATCGGTGGATGTGGGATGAGTATTTGTACTTGGTTTATTTTTATTACAACAATAGCTTTAAGAGTTCTATTGGTATGGCTCCATTTAGGCACTATATGGTAGGGAGTGGAGGACACCATTGAGTTGGGATAGGTTGGAGAATAGAATTTCTCTTGGGTAAGCTTTATTACAGGATACATAGTAGTAGATTGTCATGATTAAATAGAGAATGCAGAGCCTCAAGATAGACATAATAAGTATGCAAGTTAGAGGAATAAAAACCCCGGTTTTGAGGTGGGCATAAAGGTGTTTCTTTTTTTTAGCTTCATAAGATCCCTATCCATTACGTGAAAAGACTCTAATCTATATCCTAGATTTTTGGCTTCCTCTCGAGATATTGGAGTGGATTAGTCCCTTAGCCTATTGTCTAGCATTTCAATCCATCTTGTCTCACGTCATTTATGTGTTTCATCTTTATTTACTTAGGAGATACATTCCAAATCCTTCTCATGTATTGAATTGGACCACATTGCAGGTGCAGGTATCAAGGGCAGGTGATGGTGCAACTCATCCACATTTTAGAGTGCACGACCCTGGGCCTTTGAGGCTAAGAGATTGTTTAGGTTCGCATCTAGTAGGATCATTACAATAGGACAACATGCTACATCGTAGTACGCCACACCTTAGAGATAATATTTCCCACACTCAATCAATCGACTTCCAAGATGAATCCGAGTCTAAAGGGAGGGGTATGTAGTTCCCACTCCTCTTTGACATAGATCATACTATGATTTTTATTAATTTGGATTGGAACAATAAACATTGTTATCATATTTGATCGATTAACATTGGTGGATAGACATTAATATATTTGAATCCTATTTGATAGACAATAAGGATGTTTTAGACTGTGGACATGATGTGACTTATATGATGTATTACATGAATGGATTTACATATCAATATTTGATAATATAGAGTTACTTAATATATGTATGTACTTGACTCATTGGATATCGGCATACATATTTTGTTAGATGATCTAGTTAGTCTTGTGACCTTATTGTTAATTGATGAAATGATAGAATTGAAATATTTTTGAAATTGTGAACAATTGGTGAAATTTTTGATTTTAGTCATGATTTAGTTATGTTATTGATGATGTTAATTGAAACATATATGTATGTTTTATTATTTTGGTGTTATTGATATGGCCATGAGGAAAGGGATGTATTGTTTTGATTATTGTAGGAAACTGTAACACAACAAATAAAAAGGGATAAGATACCAATAATGAAGGAATTTAGGGTATTAGTAATAGGTCACCTTGAAAACTTGTGTATTTGTATGTTGTTGTGTTAATGACACTTTTATAGGAGGTACCCATTGGGGGATGGCCTCAAATGTGACCTTAGGTAAATGTGTTGTTTTCCCTTTTTTTTAGTTATTTTGTGAGTATCTGAATTATTTTAGTAATTTGATTCACCTTTGTTATTATTATTTAATTTGCTCCATTTAAGATGATTAATCTTTATTAATTATTATAATGTGGGATATGACCAAAGGGGGTATTTATTGTTGGTATATTGTCCTTGATGTTATGTTGGATTTGAAACGATTTTATGTGTTTTAAGTGTTGTGTACTCAACCTTGCATGTCAAACTCGTATTTGGGCTTAAGGGCCATTTTAGGAGGCTTGTGGGACAAGTTAAGATTATCCCACACCTCTTTATTTCACCCATAAAATATACCTATGGGTTAAGGGGTTAAAAATAGACCACATTATGCTATTTTTATGGTAAAAGGGTATATTTCTTACATGATTTTTTTTTTTGTGTCCTTTAGAGGTGTGGGTAAAATTTTGTGTGTGTAAGAGGCTTGTCGTTTCCTTAACCAAAAATTTATTGAGATTTTGATTTGGGGTTTGAGGATGTGATGTGGAGTTAAGGAGAAGAGATGTGGACTCCTTCATGGAGCCACCTCACCCTCCTCTTTTTTTTTGTATTTATTAAAAAAAAATTATGATTTTGGGGTTAAAAGTTTTTATTGGACTCTTGCATTTTTAGAAGAACTTGCTTTTGGAGTACTTGTTTGAATATTTTGAGTTGGTTGTGCTTGATTTGTACCTAGAAAGGCTTGGAGCTTGTTCTTGTAGATTGAATACTCTTGAAATGGTAAGGTAGTGACTTCACCATGTATTTTTAATTCTATTTTGTTGTGCAAATGCTTGTAAATGGATGGTGGTTGTATTTTTTTGTTTTGGGAATAGAACAGCATTTAGGTTCTATAGAAGAAATAAATGGGGATATTTTAGAAGGATTAATAAGAGTATTGTTGCATATATTGGGAGGGAGTTGGGTTGGGTGTCCCACCTTTGTAGATAAGTGAAATTTGTGCTTATCTTGTATGTCTTATTTGAGGGAGGCATAAGAGTTGAGGGAGTCATAAGAGTTTTGAGGGAGTAATAAGAGTCTTTTTAGTATGTGATTTGAGCTTCTTAGGAGGATTTAATGTGGTAACTCAACCCCTTTGAGAGGCATAAGTGAATCCTCGTGTTTCTTTTCTCTTTCTTGGATTAAATATTGAGGCTTTGTGCTTGGGAAACTTGTATGTTTTTTGTGATTTTGTATTATACTTTTGTGTTGAAAGTTGTTTTAATGGTTGTTGTGGAAGCCATGTAAAAGTTTCCTTGGTTTCTTTATACCTCATATTGCTTCATTATTGGGGCTCGGGGGCCAATGAGGAGGAAGGCTTCTTCTACTCATTCAAATATTTGTTGGGTGGAGAGCATTGCCTACTTTGCCCTTATTTTTTTGTAGCGTTTGGCTTTTCTAGAAATGGAGGACTTCAAGTTGTCATCATAGTAGGAGTTATTTGTGGAAGATCAAAAAGGAAAGGAAATAGTTATTATTTGTAAAATTTAGCCATTTTGTTTCCACTTAAGTGGAAGGCTTGTATACTCTTGCATTTTAAAATATATTCTTGTAAATTTTATTATCAAGTTATGTAGTGAAAGGGATTGAAGAAAGACTCTTGAAATTTGTATTTTTGAATATGTATTTTATTCAAATTTGGAAATGAAATCATGTTACTTGTGCCTTCATCTTGTAGAATAGTTGTATTTGTATGGGACAAATATATGGGAGGTTACTTGTTTTCTCTTGCAATGGATGTATTTTTATTGAAAAAAAATTAGGAAAGGAAATTGCATTTAGAAATGGTTAAATTCCTTCTCTCTATGAGTTCAATGTATTGTAGTTAAAAATAATTACCTTCCCATTTTATTGTAAAAGTTAGCTTATTGATATGTTGAAATTATAGTCAAATTCTACACTAAGTTATAAGAGGATAGTTATATCTAGTGTTTGAAATCCAAGAAATATCTCTAACTTCTCCACATTTAGGAACAAATATAAATTTATAATTACCTTGCACTTGTATTTTATTATACAACTAACTCGATTTGATTGTGTAAAATAAAGTAAAATATACAATTATAAGTATATATACCTATATAAATTTATATATTCATATATATTATAATCATATATAAATCATAAATAAATTTGTTATATTGTATATATAGATTTTATATATTATATTAATAAACAAAACATTTTAAATAAAAATATAAGTGGGTACTTGTGTTAAATATACATCGCGGCCATAACCTCTGCGATGGTCTTTTATTTATTCGGATGATCCATTATTAAACAAATTATATATATATATATATATATATATAATAAAGGAAATACAAACAAAATATACACAAAAACTGTGTGTATCTGCCTAGAGAAAATAAAAATCCTCCATAGCCTCCTAATGTTCCATGGCTCTCCTTCAACTCCGTAAAAATACAAATGAGAGTATAGGTAAGGAAAATGAATAAAACATAAATTATAAATAATTTTAGGGTTTTTAGATGAACCTAAGATCCAATATCTAAGATAGAATTAATCTAATGGATGGGAATTCGTCCCACAATCATTAGGTGAGGATATTTTGTAAGAATAGTTTTTAAATTAAATATGTGTGTAATTTGTAAATGGGACATTTAAAGGGTGTTATAGTGTCGGGATGAAAGTGTGACCTTTATTTCTTTAGATTAGTGACTTTTATAAATGACACGACTTTAAGGATTAATTAAATTAAATTTATACATGGACAACTAGATAATGTTATAATAAAAATTAAAATTATTTGAATTTAATATATGGTTAGGATAAGTTGAGACCCTAGCCTTAAGATATTAAGTAAATAAATTACACTTTAAAAGAGGTGAAATAATGATAACCCTAGAAGGGGATTTTAACCCAAAATGGTTAGGAAAGAATTAATAATATTTAATTATTAATTTAAGTACAATAGCTTTGCGATATGTGGAATTTATTAAAAAATAATGTTTAAATATAATTAATAGTTGTCTCGATGCAAACCTTTTAAACACAAAAGAAAATTATTCTGTTATTTCCCTAATTTACTAACAAGTTTTGCTTGGGTTTTGTGCTATGAAAGTGTGGGTGTTACACATTAAAACAACAGTTATTATTATACCATGTATTAATAACTATCAAAAATTCTTAAACCATGTAAGATGTAACCAATGTTGATGAGGACATCCTGTGACTATAATGCTAATCACAAAATATATCTCATTTTTTCCTTTCGCATCCTCGGGACTCATATGATCCTGTAATCATTGACATCTTCCTCGTTGCTCATATTCTTCGCTCATGCGTGTGGTTTTTGTAGCCCGCTTCCTTAACCCAACTATAACAATGTCTTTTCGTGAAAAAAATAAGTTTTAGTTTGTCTTCTCATATTCGAAACTCGAAATAAGAGTAAGTAGTCAAGCAATGATAATTATGGCTCTCGATTACAAAAACCCTAAACGAAACCTTAGTGATGGTAATGGCGAAGGAACATTCGGTTGAGGTCAATAAGATACTCGAGAGAATAGAGGAATTATAGCTCGAAGCCCCGTGGTTGTTCATGGTGATGGCAATTGTAGAGATGTTAGAGGGGTAGAAATAGATGCGACATTGAAGCCCTACATGATATCTCATACCAAACATCCATAACTCGAAAGGATGACCGAATGAATCATTGTCGTGAATGGGGTAATGCACGCCTTTGTAGGGTGCAAGTAGATGTTTTTAGGAGAAACAAGGGGGAAATGGATAGGGGTTTGGAGGTTATGTGGAATCGATTGTTGGTTTTGTTTCTAAATAGGAAAATGTCATCACTAGGGCTATTGAAAAATCTTTAAATCTCTCACGAAAACTCCAGTCTTGAGGATCGGTGAGGATCTACAAGAAAGGTTCACAAGATGGAGGAGCATCTCTCCCATCTTGGCCTCGTCTATAGATTTCACAATTTGTTTCCTAAGCTAGTTGACATCTATGACTGGAAAAAATTGAGATGGAGGGAAAATATTAAGGCTAAGATTAAAATTTACCCATGTGCTAAATCTTACTTCACTATTTTCTTTTAAACTCGAGAAGACAATGATTTGATTTTCTATAAATATTGGGTTTAGGGGAACACAGACTAATGTTCAAGCCATGGTATCTTTCTTTTGACCCTTTGAAAGAATCCTTTGATATCTAATAGGGATACCCTTGGATCTATTGTGAAAGTTGATGAAAAATTTGTTTTTAAGACTCATACATATTTTTCTAGAATTGTTATAGATATTGACACCTACCAAGCTCTTCCAACAAAAATAATTTGTAAATCGGTGAGAGATAGTGGGTACATAGGTTATACTATGAAGGTAAAGCGTTCGATGCTCTAGGTGTTTTTAAATAGGACATATTTTTGATGATTTTGAGTATTCTAGACATAAGGAAAGACCAACATGGTGGAGGAACTCTCTTCCAAAACATCTCACAATCAAGCCCCAATGAGACCCCATTAAGGAATTATTATGTCCCTTAACAAAATTTCAATAGGATGGACTCCCAACCCCTACAGAGAAGTAGCCAAATAACTCCAATTCACTCAACTCTATATGGGATGTAACATATTCTTTAGCAAAAGGGTTTTTTTGATTCTACGAAGGTTTGTGCCCCACCCCTCGTTGAGGGTCACATTCCTATCAATAATATTGAATTTTTCTTCGATTCTCATGGAAAAAGATAACAAGGATTTGATGGTGGTGGATAGGAAAGAGAAAGGAAACATTAATACAAAATACAACATTTTTTTAAACAAGGTATGATTCTTGAATTGTTATTTGATCTTATTATTTTATCTGGGTTAGAGGCCTAACATTTTTCTACCGAGTTCAAGTCATTGGTTGATTGCGAGCCTGCTTTATTACTTTTTCTCTATTGGGTAGCTTGGTTTCCTTTTTATTGGACCTTCATTTCTTATCTGGTTTCTTTGACCCTCTTTCTTCTACTCTTTATTGTAATATCTAGGTTTTGACCCCTTTTTGTACTAGGGTATGGTCCCCTTCTTAAAACCATTTACCAATAACAAAAAAGTACAATGCTATGAGATTAATTTCCAATTTATTTATCTGCATTAGAAATTTATTTCCTTTTAACATAATGGTCAATGTGTTATTTATTATAATCCATTTACTAAGTCCTTATATGAACCATATTTTCAAAAGAGTCTCAAAATTTTGTTTGTTTCTCATTATTAAAGTTGTAAAAAAATTCTTTGAGAAAATTAAGCTTTGATTACTTTTAAGAAAATTTTCATATTATTCTCATAATTTTTTCATGTTTTCTATAAGCCATCTAATTTTTTTTGTCAAAATTGTAAGATATTTGGTCCTACAAAATTACGTGTCACGAGTTTTCGTTAAAGTTTCAAATTTTTTAGAAAAAGATAAAGAAATTCATCACAAAATCAATTTCATTGTTACTCGACGTCCGAATATTTTTCACGTTGTGGGTGGAGAACAGAATAAATCACAATGTGGAAATTGAAGAGATTCAAAAGCTATATTTAATTTGTAGAAATAGTCTATTATAGGATGGAGGTAACAGAGGATGAAGGAAAATCAACTCATGTCGCCAAATACCAACGATGGGATCACATACTTCACTGGTGGAACCTTTTTATAATAATTTCACTTGTTTTATTTGATTGGTGTGTGCAAAAGTAAAACAAGGTATTCATTCCCTACCAAAGTTTCAAACTAGGATCATGTGCATTGTAGATGATGAGAACAGTTGTATACAAGGAAGATGACTATATATATTCTTTGACTAATGATATTCTCTTAGTGTTAGAATTCTTCATCAACTGGATAGGGAAAAATGATTCATCGGAAGTTAAAGAAGGAACTCAATTTTTATATGTATGTGTATTGGTGAAATTTTGATTATCTAGAGATGAATTTAATCTACGGAATCGTATGGTCATATGTAGTATGATCTATAAAGCAAGATCCGAGAAGACAATATGCAAACCAAAAAGTATGTGGTGGCATACAATTATGTTTCTAGTTGTTGAGATGTGTTCTTTTCCCATGTTCACACTAGGTGGAATGTTAGAATAATAACATAAGTTATTATTATTAGTTAATGAGCCTAAAATTGGGTACCATTTATTTTTTGGGATTTACATTTCATTTCAATTTTTCTATTGGGTTTTGTTTTTAAGATGAACCTCAACCCATAGATATATATTATTTATATTTATAAATATAGATATCAAATTGATCATTTCCATAAAAACATGATCATTAATTTTTAAAGAAAACAACTTATTCCATGTACATCAATCAAATTCATTTTTTTCCCACACAAATAATGTGTCTTGTCTACTGAAAAACCTATCTCCTAAACTACATTTCCCATGACTAACATATGTAGGAATAACTATATAATTAGGATTATATTCATATGATACCTATACATGCAACAAGAGGGAGAAATACAGAGGAATATAATTATTATTTGAGAAAATTTAAATTTTAAGTAAATGATCATAGATATCTTTCGTGTCACACATTTTTTCACACTATAAGCATGGATTTTATTCTTCATTACAACTATGTTGTAATATGGAAACTGCTTTTTGATGTTTTTCTATTTAAAAAGGAAATTTAAATCCTATAATTTTTATCTACACGTTGTACAAATTTATCCATTTCTTACCTCAAAATTCTATACATAAATTTACTCATCTTGAGATCCAGTATTTAAATAATATCACTTGATGACTAAAAAAATTCACTCTTCTCAAGGTTTCTCTCATTTGGTAGTTTGGCATCCCAAATAGACATCTACATTTGAATATCTTTGTATTCCACATAGCCATGATGGTTTTCATACTCATATTGATACTTTCAATTTAAATTTTGTATGGTACTATTATCCAAATAAATCTCCTAGTTATTTGGATAACTTATACTTTCATTTTGGCTCGATGTTTCTAATTTTAGATTGTGTGCACTTCTTGCGCTCCCCTTTGCAATATTTCCTTCAAAATCAGTTGTCTCTAATCTTCATGTCACGCACCCTCTTTTTGTCTACCTCCGCGCACTCTTCCTCGGTTGGATGCTCGTGCCTTGTTTCCATACTTTCCTTCTGCGAGTATTCCTTCTTTCTTATTGTGCGCACGCCTACGCATGTGGTTTCCCTCTTCTTTCCTTTCATGTGCTTTTATCTTGCTTCGTTCCTTGTTTCCTTTCTGCAATTCTTCTGCACCCTTACATGCATTCTTGGTTCTCCCTTTACATTCTCCTTTTTTTTTCCCCTTCGCATCTTCCTCTTGTGCGAGCGCCTTACGCACCTTCCTATTTACACGCCCCTCTGCAGACTTGCCTAAAATTGGCTAAGTCCCTTCTCTTCCTCTTGCATGCCTGCTCATACCCTTCCTATCGTGTGCCCTCCTTCAAATGAATTCCTCCCGCACCCAACCTCCAAACTTGAAATGGTCATAAATTTTGACTTAGAGCTCCATTTTTCACAAAATTTGACTTTCTAAAATGAGCATGATGTCCTCTATGCCAAAGAAACTAGATTGCTTAATTTTATTAAGGTTAGATGTGCGAAAAATTGGAAAACTTATCCAGATAGAAATACACAACCAGTGCCCAACCAATGCAATTAATGAAGTATGGTACCCCATTTCCTCTTCCAAAAGCTATAGTACATATGAGATATGATTTGTAAGGGTGTCCATGCCATTTTCAAAACATTTAATTGTAGTTATTGGTTGGTGAGAGAAGAAATCCCGCCACTCTTTCTCTTTCTCTCATTCATTTTATATATATTGTAAACACTTTTCATTTGAGGAGAGAGACATTCAGGAGCCGAGGAAACTCTAGCAAAATTTTCCCTCAACTCCATTTGAGCTGTAAGCCTTCTCCTGCACCTGGAAAGCATATGTATGCCTCTAAGCATTAATGTAATGGTCTATGCACCTTATAGAGCAATAAATTCATGTTTTTGTGGCATTTTTAAACCCTTTATCATGTTTTGTTGTTTCTTTGTGCCTCTCCATTTTGAATTTGTTTTTGTGCATGTATTTCACATTTTTAGGTGTAAGATGTTGTGTTTCATGGAGTGTTGATGGAAGATGGAGTCTGGGTCTGTGTCACTGCCATTCTAACCTCTTCCAACTCTATGTTTTCTCTTCTTCCTCCCTCAATAGAGTATCTCGCCCCATTTTCTTGTTGTTATCACCTTGTTAGTGTAGGATTTCCCATTTTACACACTTTCTCTCTCCTTTTCTCCTTGGCATTATTAGGATAGGTGTAGTTAGGTGTCTTTTCTGCATTAGTAGTAGTTTAGCATCTGGTTTGGGTAGAAGTATCTGGATTTCTCTCAAGAACCATCTCAAGTTTGTAAGTCCCACAACTTGACAGATTGTCGCATGTTATGTAGATTACAATGGATGCCCTACTCAAACCTAGGTCATTTGGGGGTGCTTTGATTTCCCATCAACAGCTTTTGGTATGCCTAGTGGGACAGGTTTAAAGCACCTTACCACTTCATCTTAGCAGGTTGGTGTGTTCCTATTAAAGATTCATCCTTGAGAGGCACATGCAAAGCACATCCTGTAATCGCATCTCGATCAATAACCCATTCTTTGAGTTGTAGAATTTCTTTCCATCCATTTCCATGCATTCTTCTTTCTACATCTTTCATCTTCTACAATTCATGATGTTGAGAAGTCATGGCTTCATTCCCATATTGGAATTCACACTTGGAGCGTAAGTCATGCATTCAACCTCAAATTTATTTCTCAACTCCTCTAGATTAGTGTTATGAGAAAATCCAAAAGCACTATGTCTACCCCTATGAGCAGTGTAAAAACTAGTTTGGTTATGAAACATATCAAGAACAAGCGTATGCATACAATGACAACAGTCAAATGGAGAATCATAATATTTCAGGAAATATTCAAAGAATGGAGGATAGCATGGTTCAATCCTAAGCTACAACACAAATGAAAGCTTTCGGAATTGGTTACAGGTACCTTTTCCATGGGAAGGTGCTTTTCCAAGATAGTATAGCCCGCAGAGAGAAGCTTGACTTCATGGTTGAAATGCATCCCCAACTTGCACAGTGGACTGAGGATATTGAGGCATATGAGAAAATTGCAGGACAACCTTGTCAATTGGTAAGTCGACACCATCTCCTTATGCTCCTTTTTCTCTGTCCCAAGCTTTATAATTTCAGTAGTGTCAAGATTCAAGCGCATTGTATACCGCCCCAAGTGTTAATTTACCTTCTCCATATTCTAATGTTCAATCTCATCTCAATTATTTTTCCCTTTTTCCTTATAAGAATTCATCCCCTCCAAAAAAAGAGAAAGTCCACCTCCCTCACCACAACAAAAAATTGTAAAACCAGTTGAAACCCCATCCACTCCTCTTTTCTTCCCAATTCTAGTTGGGAAGAAATTCCAAAACTAGATCAAGGAGAGAAGCAGGAAGGAGAGCCAAACAGAGAAGAAATGATCAAAATCTTGGTAAGATTGGCTCTCATATTTGGGATAGAAAAAATCCCTTGATGGTTAAACCTTCAGAGGAGGCCGAGGTCGATCACGGGTGGTGGAAGCTGAGTTTGCAGCAGAACAAAAATAAGAAGAAGAAGATCAGCAATCTGTTTTCTCTTAATGCAGTGTCCATAATGGCACTTTTTTCTGAAGAGGATAATGATCTAAAGCTTCACAATAAATCAAGAGGAAGAGGAACAATCAACTCCAAGTCCTACAATAAATCAAGAGGCCACTTGAAGAAGAAATAATTATTGAATCTTTCACTCCAAGTCCTATCTATTAAAATAGAGGAGTGAATTGAATATTTTGATTTGAAAAATTTCATGCTAGAGGAGTAGGCTAACCTAAATCAAGTTAGTCTTCAAGAAACAATGGAGGAACTCTAGAGCCAACAATGTGTTGCAAAAATTATAATGATGTAAAAGCAACTTCATTGGATGTTGCAATCAATAACAATGAGCTGCAAATTAGAGAGGAGTTCCATATTGCCATGGAGGAAGGAAAAGAGCACAAAGATCCCATCTCTTCCACACCATCCACCCATGAAGGTCCATAGGAAGACTCCATTTTTGGAGTTGAATTTCAGAGAAAAGGGCACATCCATTGGATCAGACCTTTCCCAATCGTGCCTTGGCTTCACTAGAGCCAAGAGAGGAGCCAACACCAGTCATGCTTGTTCCTGAGCATGAGGATGAGTTTCGAGTTCTAACTATCAGCTACAATGCCTCTTTAATCTAAATCCAAAACAACAAAAATAGCTATTTGTGTTATTTCTGTTGATACCTTTATGAATTGGGTGGAGGATTTCTGTCTTGTCTGATTTTAACTCATAATAACAACAATTTTCAATTCCAAATCATATACATGGATTTCTATTATGAGAAACGGAAGCTACTTCTCCTGTTAGTTCCGGGATTTGTTTGAGTTCCCTTTGCTTCTGGTTAGCGTAGAGTAGGTAGGTTTTCTTTCAGCGGAAGAACTAATTTTGTCTACTCGTATGTTCCACTTGGGACATGTATGTCTTTTCCTTTTGTACATAGTGTGTTATAGTGTTTTGTTTCTCATGCATAGTCCATTAGAGGTAGCGTTTAGGAGATCAACTCTAATTCATATAATGTTTCAAGTGGCTTAGGGACAAAATTTTGGTGATTCATATCAGAATTTTGTTTATCAGGCTTGACTCCATTCCCAATGGATACTCCTAAGGCTGCTTATCTCTTCATCTAGCAGGAATATGGCCCCAAAAGTCTCCAAACTATTATCCAAATAACTATCCTAGTTATTTAGATAATTATACTTTCATCCTGGCTTTTATATTTCACATTACAGGTTATGCACACTTCTTGTGTGCCCCTTTGCAATCTAACCTTCAAAATTAGTTGTCCCTGGTCTTCCTGTCACATGCCCTCTTTTTTTTCTGCCATCGCGCACCCTTCCTCACTTGGATGCTTGCGCCTTATTTCCATACCTACCTTCTATGAGTATGCCTTCTTTCTTGCTATGCGCGCGCATGTACGTTCGTAATTTCCCTCTGCATTCCTATCACGTGCTTGTATTTTGCTTCATGCCTTGTTTCCTTAGTTCAATGCTTCTACATGCCCTTATGCACCTTCTTGCTTCTCCCTTTACATTCTTCTCCTTCCATTTCCACTTCCACATATTTCTTTTATGCACGCGCCTTCCGCACCTTCCTCCTTACGCACCCCTCTCGTAGACTTACCTAAAATTGGCTAATTCCTTCCTCTTCCTCTTATGCACCTTCTCACACCATTCTTGTCATGCACCCTCTTTTACGTCCACCACTTGTGTGTGCCGTGCTTTAGATGAATTCCTCATGTTCCCAACCTCCAAATTTCAAATGGTCATAACTTTTCACCCGAGCTCCGTTTTTAAAAAACTTGATTTTCTGAAATAAACACGATGTTCTCTACGAAAAATATATTGGATTGCTTAATTTTATTTATGTTAGATTTTAAATTTTTTGGAAAAGGTCTCCAGCATGGAAATACACAATTTCAGGCCTAACCACCACAATTAATGATTTATGGTACCTAATTCTTCTTCTAGAATCTAAAATCCATATGTAAGATGATTTTTAAGGGTGCCCATGCCATTTTTAGAACATTTAATTGTAGTTGTTGGTTGGTGAGAGAATAAATCCGAGTTTCACTCTTGATCTTTCTCTCATTCATTTTCTATATATTGTAAACAATTCTCATTTGAGGAGAGAGACATTCTAGGAGCTGAGGAAACTCTTGAAAATTTTTCCTCAACTCCGTTTGCGCCATAAGCCTTCTCCTACATTTGGAAAGCATATTTAAGCCTCTCGAGCATTAATGTAATGGTCTCAGGCCCCTTATAGAGTAATAAAATCATGTTTTTTTGGAAATTTTCAACCCATTCTCATGTTTTGTTCTATCTCTATGCCTCTCCATTTCAAATTTGTCTTTTTTCATGTGTTTCACATTTTCAAGTGTAAGATGTTGTGTTTCATGGAGTCTTTGATGGAAGATGGAGTTTCGGTCTATCTTACTGCAGTTCCGACCTCTCCCAAATCTATTTTCTCTCTTCTTCCTCCCTCAATAGAGTATCTCTCCACCTTTTCTTTGTGCTATCACATCGTTAGTGTAGGATTTCCCATTTTAAGAACTTTCTTTCTCCATTTATCTTTGGCATTGTTATGCTAGGTATAGTTAGGCTTCTTTTCCGCATTAGGATAAGTTTAGCTTTGGGTTTAGGTAGAATAAGTCATCTTTCTTCAGAGGACCATCTCAAGTTCATAAGTACCACATCTTGAGAGATGGTCCCATGTTTATTCAGATTACATCATATGCCCATTTCAAACCCAGTCATTCAAGTTGTGTTGCAATTTCACATCAACGAGTCCTTTCTCCAACATATTCTCTCTATTTTTTAATTTTTGTTCTTCCATTTCTTCACATTTTAATTTCTCTAATCCTTCACATTTCCTATACACTTAAAAATATATATTTAATTTACATTAGATGAAGTGAAAGTATGGTTTTCCAAAAATTTTGAAATTTTAAAACTACATGAAGAAATTATATGAATTACAGGGGTTGACTAACTATCATACTAGAATTCTAAGATCAAAAAGAGGCGAAACAATAAAAATAGTTTGGAAATTTTTCTTTGCTTCCAAAAAAATTTAAAAAGGACTACCGAATGAGATACTCTATTCCAATAATGGAGGTATTCAAATCTCCTCTCGGGAAGAAATGTCCTCGATGTACAAAAAAATCTCCTCCACATAGATGAGTTTGAGATCACTTTGGAATATAAATATCCTCTGTGGAATAATTTTTTCTACCTTTTTCCCGCATGATTTTGTAAAATGAAAGGCCACTAAATTAAATTGTTTGGAAATTACTTTTAACCATGGTTTTTGAAATACCCTAATGTGTTATAGGTTCATTTAAACATTGTTTGTTAAAACCAAAACCATGTTTTGACAATAGGCTTGACATTAACTTACGTTTTTCCTTGAGATTTACATTATATGTTCATAAAAACTAATTAGCTATAGTTCAATGAGAACACATTATTCAAAAATTAATGTCCATCTTCATTCTTGCACCACGTGTGTGAAGATTTTTTAATCTTGAGTATATCCAAGTTATTATAAAAGTTTGAAGTTATCCATTTGATAACTCACATAGTTAAATACAAACTTATCTATTGTTGATATGTTTCCATTATGCGAATCCTTTAAATTTCCAATGGTTTTTCATACTAGCTTAGTGGAAAAATGGATGTTGAAATGTATATCAAGTGGCTACATCAAAATGGTTAGATCATAAAATAGGAGATGAATTTTGGAATATATTTAATTTTGTGGAATCTACTAAATAATTCCAACCTATCTTCTTCACCGGGAAGATGGTATTGCTTCAGATGTTAGAAGATATTGGTGCTAACATTGCAAATTTGAGTAAAAACCCAAGTACTATTGCTAAATCCTAATGTAGGAGGTCCGTCTGCTAAGATAATGAAAATAAGAATAATATTCTAAATAAATACAAAATCACAAGAGAATATATAAAAAAAAAAATTATATTGAAAATTCTCTAGAATATTTTGATGTCTTTCTCTTGCTTCTAAATTACAAAGCTAAAACTTTTTATTTATAGAGGTTTTTCACCTTGTAGCTAAAGAAATATCATATTATATATTCTCGATATTTTTATGAAAAAAATTAATATATTTTTATATTCTGAGATATTTTCTATATATTCCTAGATATTTCCTAGGTATTTCTATCATATTTTCTACACATTCTAAGATATTTCTAGATATTTTATATAATATAGAATTTTAATATTGTTGTGGAGATAATATTCACAATAAACGTGAATATATTTTACGAAAGTGTAATTGCTTAATATTGGAACTTATAAATCAAGATTATATATTTCCAACAATGTCCCCTAATCTTGATTCATCAAATATTATTGGAGAAATATGGACCTATGACACGTAAGAAATCTTATGTATCCTCAAATGTGTTTTTCGGTAATTTCTTTATGAAGATATCAACATATTCATATTTAGACCTAAAAACTAAAAAGTAATTTTCCATTCTTCACTAGATCTCTAATAAAATGATATTGTTATCTCTAAATTATAGAACCCTATGGTTTGTACAAGTGTGTGTGCTTGAGCTCACAGTGTGATTGGATAACATGGGTACTATCTCCAAGTTGTGGGAATTTCTACTTGAGATAGACCTCCAGAGAAAGTTGGTTCTTGCTCCTAAACTACCTACCACAATCTACTCTAATGCAAGAAAAACTATCTATCCTAATATAACTTTCCAAGGGACTAGGGAGAGAGAGTGCATGAAAAAATCCTACACTAAATCATTTATAAACAAGAAAAGGAGACTGTGAGAGTAGTCTTCTGATGTGTGAAAAGTAGAAGCAAAGTACAAACTAGAAGGGGTGATAACAATTCTCCACAATCTAGCAACTGCATTCACAATGATATTTCATGCACACACAATGATAATCAATCCCTGCAATGGAATAATATAGATACAATATATATTTAATGAGATTGAAAAGGCAAGAGGAATGAAAACAAACACGGCGGGGAAGATACATCAAAAAACTTGCATCTATTGTTTCATAAGTATGTATAATTCAATCTATTACAAGATAAGGGCCTAGATCACCATACAGGAGTCCAATACAAGGGCATGCAACACATTGGCTTCAAAAATAATTTCACAAACTTTTTCTCCACAAAAACTATCATGTTTTATAATGATCCCAACACTCTAATTTATAGATTTCTAAGAGGAGAGAGAGAGAGGAAAATGAAAATCCTGAAATCTATCCTTCAACCACTTGAAAGATGTATTAAATGAAGTGAAATGATGTTTTGTTGCTTGCAAAGGCTCCCCATACTATCCCATGACTTGCAGCAATGAGAAATGTCAGCCCATGCTCCATTGAATGCATCCCAACTACCAAATAAAACATTGTTATGAACTTGGGCATGTTTTTTCCAAAGTCACAATTAACACCTTGCCAAATTCTAGATTTCTTACTTATTATGCATCGGGCTTAGAAACATGATTCCAATTTTATAAATTTTGTGTATTTTCATTGAGAAATGCAAAAGTTATGGCCTTCTGAGTGTGAGTAGCTATTTTGGGTTTGTCAGGCATTTCTATCATTTGATGGGACTGGGTTTGTAATTGACTAGAGCTGAAGATGTTTATTTATTTTTATATATCTACCCTCATCAAAATTAATAAATTGGAGCTTAGGGATAAAATTTATGTTTCTTTCTTTAGAGGATGTTGTGCCCATTTTTAAAAGTCAAATTTCATGAAAATCGGAGCTCGTGGTCAAAAGGTATGGCCATTTGAAGTTCGGGCTCTGATTTGCACTATATTCCCTTGCATGCAACTATATTGGGTATTTTGGGTCATGGTGTCCTGGAAAAAAACCTCCGATCTACCCATGAAGTCTCCTTCCTATCGGCATTTTTGGAAAAATTGGGTTCGACGTCCTACTTGTCCCATCGTTGACCGGGTCATGAGGGCCATTGATCGCCACTTCACCCGCATCCTTTTGACCGACCTTACAAAATTAGAAAAGTTGAGTTTTCGGGTCCAAACTATCATGCACGTACCTTTGCTACCTAGGCTCCTAAAACCTGATTTTGCCAATTTCTTTGCAAATTGGCCATTTCAAATTCATGCGGGTCTTGGATGTCTCGCACGTGCCTATGCATTCTGGGCTCCAAAACCCAATTTTTTTGATTTCTTTACAAATCAGCCATTTCAGCCATGTGGGTCCCGGATGTCCCACATGTACCTATCATGACCTATTGTCCAAAAAACTCATTTTTCTAATTTCTTTGCAAATTGGCCATTTGGTGATGTGCGTCCCCGGATATCCCACAGATATACTCTGTGCTACCGGGGTCTAGAAACCTCATTTTTATAATTTCTTTGTAAATAGGCCATTTCGGCCATGTGGGTCCCAGATGTCCCACGCGTGCACTGCAGTGTGGCTTGGGCTCCAAAACCTGATTTTGCCACAATACACTTTGGAACCGGCAGATTTTTGCATTTTTGCAATTTTCTCAACTTCATGGATTTTTTCCCGGATGGGCAAGTTAGAGACAAAACAAAGGGACCTTCAAAACCTGATTTTTTTGCTCTTGAGCCCTTTCAGCTTACTTGAGCCTAAAGAATCATGTATGTTATCTTATTCACTTTGAGGGTTGAATTTGGGATATGAGATACCTAACATCAATATTATTTATCCTTTTGTGAAAAACATGTTTATTTGACAATGCAATAGTTGAGTTGTTATAAAATATATCTTCATTGTTTATTTTTCTTTCTTTATACATCAAAATAATCTTTTGGTCAATACTATTTAACTTAGTGTTGTTGTGCTTATGAGATATTATGGTTCTTCAAGAGAGAAGGTGACAATAGGATGCCTCTTAGATTCTCGATGAATCTCCACTGAACCAAAATGGAAAATATAACTAGACGTCCACATTTTTCCATCTCGTGATCCCTACAAAGTCATATTATGTGTAGCCAACTAGTTTAACAATATCATAAGATGTATTTAAAATGCCAAATATTTCATTCCATTAACATATCTTATAATACATTTTCAAATTTCCAAAGAATATCCTTTTGGGAGGCCATAAACCTTAAAATAGGAATTTCACCATACATGATATTAGGCATTGTGGCTATTAAGTACATTAGACTACCAATAAGTCTTTTGTGCATAGTTCGATCAATATTGCATCCTTTACATCTTTTTCTAGCTTCAATCCTATGGCATATGATATCAATATTGACTTGTAATTCATCATATAAAACCTTTTCAAAACATCATTTCAATTTTTTTAATGAAATATAAAAAATGTGATATTCTTATTAAATACTTTCTATTCCAAGAAGAAACATCATCAAACCCAAATCTATCACTAAAATTTATTTCTTTATTATTGTTTTAATTAAATTAGTTTACAAATCTCTTATAGATATTAAATCAACAATAGATAATCATAAAATCGTAATTTGTTCTTTATCATTAATTTTTTTATTGATAATTATTGGGAATGATCCAGGACCATTAGAAGAAAGATATAACAATAAAGCTCAAAAGATACTAAGAAACAAGTAGAAAAATGTGAAAGAAACTCGACCCAAGCCATAAACAGAGAGAAGAGATAAAATCTCAGTTTGAAGAATGAGATCTAAGCTTCATGTGCACTGGTACTAAGTTCCATTTTGAGGAAATTATTTTCTTATTTTGGACTACCGTCCACTCCTCATTGTTGAGATCATTGTCAGAATCTAGCCCACATGGAATAATAATATTAACGAGAGAAAATAGGCCTAAAATAGGAATCGAAATGGGATATTTTTCCCCATCCAACCCAAGAGTGATTGTAGAGGATTGGTTTGGAAGTTGAGCATGAAGATAATGAAGAGGTTTATCATTCGGAATAGGGGTAGATTCGAACCTTGCGGGACACTTTTGAAAATAATCAACAAGGACTGATAGGGATTCAACTATATAGTGCAAAGGAAGAGAACCCTTCCACCAACCCATCTTAGCCCCACTTTTGGCGTTCAATCTCCCATAATCCTTGATCAAGTGACCAGTTTCATATAACCTATGACAACAAAAAGGCCAATTTTTCATTGTCTTGTCTTTGCATCCCAAACCTTTCGCCAATTTGAAAATTAATCTTTTCTTAAAGAGGACGAGATACATCCAAGTCCACATAAATCCGAGCATAAGAGGTATATAGAACCTTTTGAGTGGAAGCATCAACCTTAAAAATTTCCCAAATATATTTCCAATAGCTTCAAAGCAAGGATCATTCCATCCGATGTATGATGTTGACTTATAATAAATTTTATTTAATACATTTTTCAAAAATATAAATCAAGCCTACTATACCATCCTATTAAATCGTGTTTCAATCCATATAATGATTTCTTCAATTGGTATAAAAAAATTCTTTATACGTAATTTCATATCTAGGTGTTTGTAACACATAAAATTCATTCGGGTTCATTTTAAGACCCCCCCTCTGAAAAATTAGTTTAGAATTGGTGTCCAATCTCTAAAATTGACTTTCACATCAATGGAAATTTTTTGAAAGACCTTTTCGTGGAAAGAATGATTGGGTGGGATGGTTGTCCATAATACTCCGTCTGACTTAGCCATCTTATCTTATTTTCCAACCCAACCTGTCCAACCCGACCAACCAACCTAGCCATCCAACCCAACCATCCAACCCAACCATCTAACCAAGCCATCTAACCTAGCCATCCAACCCTATCATCTAACCTAGCCATCCAACCCAGCCATCTAACCCAACGCCCAACCCACATCCAACCTAACCATTGAATCCAGCCATCAAACCAAGCAATCCAACCCGGGTTATGCGGCTAGATTGGAGGGCGACGACAATGAATGACCATCCGGCCTAGGTTGGATGGCCATCCATCGATTTTAAATTCAACATAGGTTGGACGATAGACAATGGTTATCTGTCTAACCAAAGTTGACGGATAGTTCTTGTTTTTTGGATGTTATTATTAAACAGGTACTCCCATAGAACCCCTAGGCTATACATTATACCTCGGAAAATAGATGCATAAGTTAATATTTACATATAAATAGTAGGCAAACCGACACATACAAATAACTTGTCGGATGAAATTTTTTTGTGAACTCGGCGAAAACCAATCGATGAAAATTCACCATTTCAATTTCCAAAATCCCTAATATTTGCGAGTTTATAAAAATTTTCCACTAAAAGTTTCCACGACTTAATTTTACATATGACATTTAAAAATCAAAACTTGACATCCATTTGATATAATCTCTAATTATTTATGAAATGATATTCGTATTACTACTCTAAAAATATATATCCTAGCTACTAGAGCAAAAGTCTAATTCTAATCAATATTGTGTTATTATGGTAGAACATTTTTCAACTAACCTAGCTTTATGTTTTCAAATTTACATTAATATTGAATTGTATAGTTTAGACCCATTTTATACCAATTACATCCCTTTCTTATGGAAGGTTCACAAAATCCCATATGTGATTATTTTGAATAGAATCAATTTCTGTTAGCATAAATATTATTTTGATACATTTTTGAACTGAACTCGTCAGTTATGACCTCGTGTGAGGTGGGTTATCTTCACCTATAAATGATTCTCCTTAAATATATTCGTTAGATGTGTTGTGTTTTAATTAAGATATTGAATTTTTTTATCATATTTCCCTTCATGGGTATCAGAGGATCGCTCGGTGTGTGGAATTTTTTATTTATTTGGTTATTTACTATTGTACCTAGCGACCTAGATGTGGCAGTGACTACAATCAAGGGAAATGGCATCTAGAGAAGAGACAAAAGCATTGTTTTCATGCATGGAAATCTAAAGAGTTGTTCATGAAGGAATGAAAGTATTCTAAGATTGGTATTGTGTGTTTATCGGAATGAGAAACCTATTATAAGTCCTCTTAGAAATGGGAGACGAATCAGATTGTGGAGTGATGTGTGTACTCTGAATCGGCACAACCATAACCGCTACATTCACATCTGCACCTACCCTATTACAACTGCAATACTCGTGCTGAGGTTACAGGATATATGGGCGAGGAGTAACTTGGAATGGAAATGGAAAATGTATATATTGTTATCACTCCTATTGGTGTACCTCAGAAGCCTAGCATGACCCATGATGATCTTTTTCACGTAAATGTAGGAATAGTAAAAAAATTTCTCTATAACTACAAAATATTACCTAGGGAACTGCTAAATATGATCAAAAATCTTGTAAATTTTAATCTAATAATTACTTCTAAATTTTTCAAGATGGCTAGAACCTATGATTAAAATAAGATCATTGGTGTAACTACCCTTGACATTGTCCGTGCAAATACTTTTTATGCTGCAAAGTCAGAAGTTTTTGTTGAAGGGATTGATGTTCCTGTTGAAGGGATTTATGTCCCTATTGCTAGACATGTTGGGATTATAATTCTTACTTTTTCACAGGTAACACCTAAAGTTAACTCTTTGACTGATGAGGATATCAAACCTTTGACAAAGCGTACTCAGGATGGTGGAATAGAAGTTGTTGAAGAAAAATGAGGCAAACACTCATCAACATTATCTATAGCTTTTGTTAGTACTCTTTTAACTAATGCTTTCCTCAAAGGTCATAATGGGAAGCCAAATTTTATTCACTATTCCTACATGCAGTCAATTGTTACTGAATTGCATTTCTTTTACTCCAATGTAAGGTTGGGCAAAAAGGCTTTGAAAAGTCTTGGGCTTAGGTTTTCTATCGGACTATGAGAAACATGGATTAGAGAAATTCAAACCAGAGCAAAATGCTTCCATTGAAAATGATATTAAATTTGCAAATGAGCCTAAAATCCATATCATAATTAATTAGCAACATAATTGAGGTTGCGGGATACATGGAGGTTGGAGGAAAATTGGCATCCTCTCATCAACCACCTATAATAGGGTCACATCATTTATTTGGTGACTTATTTGTTAGTGTCTAATTTTATTGTGTACGGTGTTGTTTTTGTAGTTTGTGTTTTTCAATAAAATGCGGAGGATTTTTCCAATTTGGTACCTCCTAAATAAAGAACATTGTGAGGAGTACAAGCACTAAAGTAGCTCTTGGTTTTTATGTAAAGAGTTTGAGGAAATATGAGAAACCACCTAAGTTTATAGTTGAGACCTTTGGTCACCTCCGCATTTTTGGTCAATTTGCGGTCGAAAAACCATAGGTGTTCATGGTAATCCAGGGAAATACAAAACCACCAAGGTGTTGTCATAGAGATGTAGTCATATCACTTTTAGGTTGATGGTAATCCTATAGTGAAATACCATGGTGTCACCAAGATGAAGAATCCATAAAGAAGGCATGCCACCTCAAAGGTGAGCAAGCCACACAGAGAGTGTAAAAACTTATTACGATTAATGCAAAATAAGTGGGGTTCATTAGTGGATATATGATGTTTGTATAAACAATGTGTTAAGGGGGAATGCTAGCATAAATATTAGTATAATACATTTTTTACCAAACTCATCGGTTATGCCCTTGTGGCAGGTCCGTTATCTCCACCTATACCTGTTCTTATATATATTCATTGGTTGTTTGGTGTTTTGATTAAGGCATTGAAGATTTTTGTTATCGTAGTTTCCTTGATATCGTCATCCATAGCTTTTACCCATTTTTATTTTCAAATGCATCTTCAAAATAAATGGGATCATGATAAAAAAAAATGCAAAATGAGAATAAAAATTAACATATTCTTCACCTTGAATTTGTTCATAAATATCCCTAAAGATTGAGGTATTCCCTAGGGTGTCCCTAAAGTGAGACCTCTATGTTACCAATTGTTTATCTAATTTTTCACTACTATGAGACCTTGAACGTGAAAACTTTCCTTTATACTTTGTGATACTTCATAAGGATGTACATTTTCTTATAGGGATGAAAATCCACTTGGAATATGTCTTGTGATCCTTTATGAAACTAGAGTGTTGTTTAAGTATGTTGTTGTACTAACTCCTTGAGGTGTTAGATGAATATTTTTAAGCTATTTTACAAACACTCATTCTCATGATGTAGTATTTCTATATTTATGGTTTCTAACTTATCAATACCACCATCCCACGAGTTTCCTTAAAAAGACTCCATATATATACTAATAATAGCATTCATTATGATGAGGTTATAAAAATTATAGGCTTTTGATTTCTTAGTGTAACTTAAAATAATTCATCTTTATTTTGTACCACGCAATTTTTTCATCCTCTCATTTGGAATATGAGCATAAGCTACGCATCTAAAAACACATAGATTTGATACATTGTAATTATTTCCACCATATGCTTCTTGAAAAACTTGTACCTTGACAATATTTTTCGGACATCGATTCAAGATGTAAACCACATAAGTTACTAATTCAACCCATTGCCCATTTGGTAAATCTCTAGCCTTCAACATACTTAAAGCCATTTCCATAATTTTTATATTCTTTCTTTGTACCACCAATATATATTTAAGTGTATGCCGTGTCATAAATTTCTTCTTTATCTCATTAAATTTGTTAAAAATGAATTTATTTGAAATATACTCTCTTCCTCTATATGATAAGAATAACACCTATATATAAAAACCACTTTTATTTTTAACCATGGCCTTCAAATATTTGAATACACCAAATACTTTTGACATATATTTCAAGAAATAAATACAATTTTTTTGCTAAAATCATCTATAAAATTCATAAAATGCATGCTTCCTGCAATTAATGGTGTTTTTATGTCCCTAGAGATGTGAATAGACAATCTCAAGAATATCTCTAGTTATATGTGAATTTCCAACATGCAATATTTCTCAATGTTTTTTTCCTAGGATAAAATTTCATAAGCCATGTGTGGTTGTTCTATAAAAAAAACCCTTCACCATATGATTCTCTTGAAACAATTACAAACCACTAAAACTTAAGTGTTCAAATCTCAAATACCAAAAAAATATGATATTTTAAAGAAAATTTAAATCTTAGTGAAGAAATATCTGTAGATTACAAATCATGTTCAGTTTTTTTTGAAACATTTTATTTCTTGATATCTCAAAAATTTTAATGAAACTTTCACTTGTATTTCTATGCATTTTTATACATGTATCATCTTCAAAATACACTTTATATCCCTTCTACACTAAATTCCCAATACTCATTACATTATGTTTCAAAATAGGAACATAATACCTATGTGGAATTTGTTTTTATCATCTTTAATACTTTCAATATTGATTTTACCTTTTTCTCGTGGCTGAAACTTTACTATCATTTCCTAACTTGACTTCAAATTTTACTAACTCATATATGTTTGCAAACATTTTTTAACATCTAGCTATGTGCAATTACTACATCCACTATTTAGAAACTAAATATTATTTGATATTTATTGAGCAACATTATATGTACTAAACATTTAACCATGTTGTTACAACTTTTAGAACAATTTTCTTCAAAAAAATGACATTATGTTTACTCATATCAAACAGTTTCTTGTTACATTCATTACCACAATGTCCGTACCTTTTACAGTAATTACATTTGACATGCAATTTGTAATACCTCTGAGAGTAAGTGTGGTTTTGGTGATTTCCTTAACCTCGGGAACTTGCAATTTCTAAATTTTAATTTTTCTTCCTCCTTTATAAGATTTTTTTCTCTTAGATATTCTTTGAAAATATCTTTCTCAACCTCTACTGAATTTTGATCTTCCTATTACTCTATTAATACCAACCAAAACTTATATTCTTAAATTTTTCTCATGAGATGAGGTACCTGATGTATTAAACCTTTTTCATGGAATATCAAATATCCCATTAACACATCTATATACATTTGGGTTAAATTAATTTATTCTTCTATTGCAACAAAAATCACATCAAACTTGCTAGGCCAAATTCTATGTACTTTCTCTACAAATGTTTGATTCTCAAATATCTCACCATGATACCAAATTTTATTTGCTACACCCATTGAATGGGAAAACATGGATATACTAAATCTATTTCTTTTACAAACATATTTTCAGAATAGATCTTATAAACATTTGTAATTTAGCAATTTTGACTTTAGTTGTACCTTGTTAAGCCATTTGATTACTTTCGTGTTTTCTTTGGTCTATTTTTTGTTGCAATATGTGGAAATATGGTTTCGACCATTTTATATTGAATGAAAAACAAATATTTTGCATCCTTCACTTTTTCTCCTTCAAGAAATCATTATATTATTACATGTTGGTGTTTGAATTGCTTGAGGATTCACATGTTATGGAAATTCATTCTCAATTAGATCCCACACATCATGTCAACAAAATAAACTCTTCATTTTTATGCGCCAACAACCATAGTTCTACCCATTGAATATGGGAATTTTGGATTCGGTCGACTACTTCTTATATCGTACATTTTGAAATAGTGATCAATCAATTAAATAAAATCTTCTCACATAATCTCAACCTCACTCTAATAATAAAATTTGTAGGAATTGTGTCAAACTCCTAACCTAGATGGTGTGTGCTGATATAATGAAAATAAGAAAAATATTATTAACCAATGCAAACTCATAGGAGAGTATATAAAAACACATTTTGTATTGAAAATAATCTAGGGCACTTTGTTGACTTTCTCTTGTTTCCAAATTACAAAGTGAAACCTCTTGTTTATAGTGGTTTTCAACCTTCTAACTAAAGAAATATCTCAAAATATATTATATTGGATATCCTAAATCTGTTTTAGGTGTTTCCTAGATATATTCCTAAGATATTTTCGTAGATATTCTAAGATATGTCATAGATATTCCTAAGATATTTTCTAGATATTATGGTATATTTCTAAATATTTATATAATATTGTTTAATAATTTAGAAGAGATAATATTCATAATAAATATAAATTGCGTTTACATAAGGATGGATATCATATCTTTGGATGTTATCAATACATATTATATATTTCCAATCTTTATGACATCCGCACATTATGAGGATATATTAAATTCAACATTGTGGAAGCTATAGCTGCATAAATTTCTCATATCACACTTTGGGTAACCAATGAGTATATGCATTACTGTCATGACTATAATTGCATGGGAATGACCTTCTCCACAATGTTACATTACACATTTGATATTTATATTGCACTAAATAGGCGTGTTACATAGTCTCATGTACCACTAAAACTTATTTACTCTCTTCACAATTGTAATGCCCACTTCCCTACGACACTTAGTTGATTATCATTTTGAGTTATGCGAGACTTTGGATATGGACATGACTTATACTTATGTTGATTAGCGGGATGTTTTGTGACTAGATGAATTTGGATTATGATTGGATTTTGTTTTTAGTATGACCTACACCGACTCTGATGATACTATTGATACGATATTATTTTTATATGGATATATTGCATGTGTTCTAACATTGGATTTCTTCGCCATGATGAGTAGAATGTAGTTGTTGAATTTACATTACTATAATTTTGGATAATGATGAAATGCATAATTAAGTTGTGATTTAGACGTAGAAATAATGATTAATTGAATTACGTATAGATGTTAATAAATTTCATGCATATGGTTATTTTGGATATTTTGACATGGCCGCAAGGCCGAAGAAGGTATTTTGCATTTTGCAGGAAACACAACATGATCACAACCATTAGGGGATTGGGAACCAAAACAACAGGGATGTCGGGTGGTTACAACAATTGGTCGTCAAGGAAACTAGTAAATTGTATTGTGTTACCTTTGTTCTTTTATGTGTTGAGAAAATTCCCATGAAGGGAAATTTTCTAATGTGACCAAGGGGGTAAGAATTTCATTTACTTGTTTTAAGTACTTTAGTAGGTGATTTTATTTTTGATATCTTTTTAAAATTACTTTTCTAAGCATGTTTATAATTAATTTAACACCTTGTTTTAAATTTTAAGTTGTGGGAGGGAAGTCTTGTGGATGTAATTAATTTGGATGGTTGGCTCCTTGAGCCTTGTGTTTCCTCATGTATTGAATGCTTGGTTTTGAGTGTTGACCACTCCAAATCCCTTGAATCTCGAATTTGAGATTTAGGGCAATTTTGGGGGACTTGTGGGACAAGTTGAACTTGTCCCACACTTCCCAAAACCCCTTACCAACCATATCTATGGGTTGGGAATCCAAAAATTGATTATTTATTGTTTTGGGAAGGGAAATATGACTTTGGAGTGCACTTTTCTTCTTTTTGCATTTATTTGTGCCTTAAGACACATGGGAAGGGATGGATGTGGAATAGAGATGTCATTCAACCCAACCACCCATTTATGGTGTTTTGGGATTTGAGTTGACTAAAGGGAGGTGGTCTTGAGGATGTGTGATGTGGCATCCTACAAGGAGCCACATCACCCTCACTCTTCCTCTTGTCTATTTATGGAAATTTCCTCTCTTGTTGAGGGGGTTGGAGTTTTGTTTTTGTTTTGTTGAAGAGTTCTCTTTTGTTATTTTGGGAGAGAAAAGAATTGGGAGAAAGAGAAAAAGAGAGTGCTTGGACTTGCATGCTTGGATTGTTTTGGAGGGAGCTTGGACAAATTTCTTGGTTTAGGCTTCTCCAATGGAGAGGTAGGAAACCTTCTCCCTTTTTGCTTTCTTATTGTTGTTGTTTCTTTGCTTAAATTTGTGGATAATGTATGTTTATTTTTGTGTATTGTGAAAAATGGATAGAGGGCTTATTGTGTAGTATAGGAGAGGTCTATGGGAATACTCATGAGGGAGGCATAAGAGTAGATTAGGATATTGTGGAGGGAGTTTGAGAGGGATGCCCATCTTGGGTAAGAATGTTTACATTCTTACCTTGTCTTTGAGGGAGCCATAAGAGGAGGGAGGCATAAGAGTATGGGAGGAAAAAGGGGTACTTGAGGGAGGCATAAGAGTCATAGGGGCTTGAGTTTTATTGTGGAGGGTTTTGGATGGGCATCTCATCTCAATGGGGAGGCATAAGGAAAACTTTCCCATAGTTCCTTCTCTTGTTGGCTTGGATGAAAGCCTTGTTGTGAAATGTTTGGTGTTATTTGTGTGTCTCTTTGTTTCTTCTATTTTAGCTTTGAATGTTGTGAAGAAATTGTATTGTGGAAGCAAGTATTGTTGCCTTGAGTTGGAGACCACCCTTCATTGTGTTGTGTTTGGGGCTCGGGGGTCAATGGAGGAGATTGCTTCTCTTCTCCATTGAGTTTTGGTTGGGAGGAGAGTGTTGCCTCTCCCCCTATCTTGGTTGTGATTGAAATACTTGGAACTTGGAGCATGGATGAAGAACACCTTGGAGCTTGTGAAGAGTTCTTTCTTTCCCTTTATATGTATTATTTTGCTGTAAAATTTGTATGTGAAATAAAGTTGTAACATCTTGTTTTCATTCCAAAAAAAAAGGGGACATTGCAATCTATATTTGCCCAAAAGTTTACATGGTTAAGATCTTGTTTAGAACTTAATGAAAATATTGATGGACTCTTACGTGGAATGTTAGTATATTTACAAAATATATATATACACATTAGATTCCATTTTGTTGCAAAAAAAAAAGAGGTATTGATAAGTGATACTATTAGTGTGTATCTTCTTCTTGTAATATAAATGGAAAAAGTTAAGTTTTATTGAATTTTCCAATATGCCAATAGAGTAGATTACACCCAAACTCTATCATGTTCTCTCTTCATTTAAGAAATTCTTGTGAATCCTATGCGAATCGTAGAAAGGGAAATGAAATCGATTCTTTTGGAAACCCATGTTATGTTATTGAATTGTGAAGAAAGAAATCCTAATGCAAATTTTCTAGTTTAATAAGTCACCACTACATTTCAAGTAAAAGGAAACTAATATTTTAATTACTATCCATGTTTAAGTATTATGAAGATTGTCTATCAACGTTGTCAATCCAGTCTCCACAAGGAATATTTAAATTTTTTTTTTTACGAATATCTTTCCCTTTATAGAAGTTATCAACCATCATACATATGACCTCCAAATTACACTGGTAATCTGTAATGTCACTCTCTGAATTGAAAAATTATATGCCAACAAGAAGGAATGAAAGCAGTTTTCACGGTTAGCATTTGATAAAATTTATATTCGTTTGGAATGATAAAAATGATTGTACAAAGCATAATACCTTTGTTATATAATTCCCAAAATAACTATTGCCCATGGAAAAATGTAAATATTTTAATCCTTTCAACTTCTCAAAACCAATAATCTTCTGTATTTGCCAACATCCATAAATGATGATCCTCTCTATCCTTGCTAACTCTTCTACCTTGGAAGCTCCCTCAACATAGTGTACTCCTATGAATGAGGTGTGCATATTACCGATCCCGGGTGAATTTTTCACTGTCCCTCCATCGAGTTTGAAAAAAATATCTTGAGGATGAACCCCGAATTTGAGGATGTGTTCGATACTGGACAGATAACCACATGGTTGGATGATCACTTGGCTTTAGCGCTGCTCTATCCCTTAATCAATTTTTGATATAAACTTTCTTCTGTCTTTGCATACGATATAATAAACAAAATTATTCAAAACCGATCAATATGAAGTGTAACCGACACCACGTCCTTGGCTGAGAGTCGTGCTGCCTTACCCGGATGTCTTCTGTGCACTTCTTGCTTGAGAAATTATTAAATAATAAAAAAAAGAGGACAAAAACAAAAGGAATGGAGGCGCCTCCCTGCCATGGCCATGATTTTGGTAAGAACACCCTTCATGCATCAACTAGGGAAGAAACATGCCTCTTTCGGTCTCAGTAACCTCCTTTCCCTTTTCACGCGGCACGGGGTAGAACAACGGTGGAACGGACCGAGAGGAGGCCCAAGATTTGCAAATCTTGGTGAGTAGATGTTATGCGGCTGTAGGAGTGGTCTTCATGCCGACAGGGGAGCCTTTATAGGGACAGATGGTTGTTGGCCACCTGCCGCCTCAACCATAAAACGTAAGTTCAATTTGAATGCCCATTGTATTGGGTTGGTTAATGTTTATTACACAAGATGTGGGTCGACCAACTATAGCCAAAGGTGGCATTGGATGTTCCTTCTAATATTTGACCACTTTTTTTTTTTTTGAAAGGACTCCTTTGAATGCATTTTGTACTGTAAAAACATCATATTCCTCTCAACTTGTTGTTGTTTAAATATATGTAGCTTTTTTTAATTCATTATACCTATATTACACCTTTGCAAGGTAATGTAGAGACATCTAAGTGTAAATTTTGATAATATACATATTAAAATGCCAGTCGAATTGACTCTTATTCTTTAAATTTCAAATTTAAATGTATGTATAGGAATATATGCTCATTTGAGTATAAACTTTGATAATATATCTACATATATACCACTTAATTATAAGTATCTAATCCCTTTAAAGGGATATCTAAGAACCTATACTAAAAGATTTCTAAGCATCAACGGGATAGGAATATACGTGTTATCTTGGTAACGTATCTCTACGAGTTATATATTAAAATATATCAAAAAAAAACATATTTGACTTAATATCTCCATCCTGGAAGCTGGAAATTCTCCACTAAGGAAGAGACGAATACAACAAATACTGAAGTAGATCTCGAGTGTGCGGAATTGTGAAAATCATGCGATTCTAGTATTGCGTTTGGAATTTTACAAAGAAAAGTTTGAAGCATTATAATTATCCAGTCACAAAACTTGCGGTTAAAATAAACGCGAAACAAGGACCACTACCTTGCTTATTCTTTCAAAAAAAAAAATTTTTGCATTTTCGGGTTACTTGGTTGTGGCACGGCATCGTCGTAGGGAGCGTGGCGTCGTCTCTTTGAGCGGCATTACATCTTCGGTATTAGAGCCGGGGTTCAAGTCGGGACCCTAGGGCACACGCTGAAAATGCGAAACAGAACATTCAACTTAGTACAGAGTGACACTTTTAAAAATATATATATATATATATATATAATAAAGCCATAATGTTGATAATTATAGTAAATAGCAAATTTAGAAAACTCGACTCAAGACCTAGAACGATGAACTAACTCTCGCCTTGATGCATGCGGGAGGTGCGGATTGGGCGAGGGTCTCTTAACATAGACCTAGACATACCACCGCCGAGCAGCAGCCGTGTGCTCTTCGCCCCAGATCTTGCAGACACTCCAGGATGTCAATGCCACTATACGCGGAGAGCCCTTGGGAGGAAAAATTGCTTGGCATAGTTTGGAGCCATCGTAGATTCCCGAGGCATCCCTCGACACAACGAGGAGCACAGTAGAGAACTTCACAAGCAGAGTCGGTTAGGGCGAGTCACCACAGAGAGGACATGGGGACGGGGATCTCGGGACATAGGGACAGTCTCGAAGCCTAGATAGAGGGAGGAGCATATAGAGAGATCTAGGATTCGTCATACGTCAGCTGCAGACCATATCAGGGAGATCCTGAAGCTACGACCATCTCACTATTCGGGTGATACAGGCGGTTTTCAGGCAGAGGCCTGGTTGGTGAGCTTGAGTGGATGCTTCAAGCTATGTCCTTGTAGTAGCAACACGAAAGCTCGTGTTGCGATCCATCTTTTGAAGGATGGAGTAGGAGTCTGGTGGAGGATCGAGGAGTAGAAGCTCCATGTCGACTCAGAGATGATTACCTAGGAGCTGTTTGAGGAGCGTTTCAGGAGCAGGTATTTACCCAGGAGATTTATACAGCAGCGCATAGACGAGTTTCATGACCTCCGTCGGGCATCGATGACAGTAGCTGAGTATGAGAGTCAATTTCTGGACCTACTCCAGTACGTCGACTATATGCGGATGAGCAATCACGGATTCACGGAGTTCATCCGAGGCCTCGAACTTGGATCTAGGTGGCGCGGTGCGCATTCACTGCCCACAGACATTAGCAGAGGCCGTGGAGAAGGCCTATATTGCAGAGGAGACATGGGGAAAACACAAAGCAGGCTAGAGACGAGTTCGGAGCCGTATCCAGCAGATGCAGGATAGTAGGTCGAAGGGGTCAATTCCTCCTCCACAGGGTGGACAGAGTTCAGGGCAAGCTTCATTCAAGCCACTACCGCAGCAGCAACAATAGTAGACCCACCCACCTTACCGAACTCCTCAGAGATTCGATGCACAGAGAGGACGTAGTATGGGGCCTCCTCCTAGGGGTCCCATCAGGACACAGGGTGCACCGAGAGCTCAGTCAGTAGGAGCTCGTCAGCAGAGACCTCAACAGTCCATAGCCGATCGTCAAGATCTATATCTCAGTCATCTAGAGTACTAGCTGGAGCTGCTTCCCACTGGAGAGGACCAGGCAGCTGTTATGGTTGCGGAGTTGTTGGACATATTTGGAGAGATTTCCCACATAACCCTACCAAGGGTAAGACACAGAGCTCAGAGCCTACTGTTGGAGATATGGCACGGAGTCATCGGATCTACGCAGTGGTCGAGAACCGCCAGGCTGAGCATCAGAGTACTGTGATTGAGACGACAGGTAGTATTGGTGGTATTTCCACCTCTATATTATTTGATTCTGGTTCTTCTGATTCTTTCATTGCACCATCCTTAGTAGAGCGTTGTAGGCTGGTGGCAGTTAGGCAGGGCCGTAGTTGGGACGTTGAGATGGCTTCAGGAGCCAAGATTTCTGTAGACTCCTTAGTCAAGGAGTGTGTAGTGGATTTGGGACCCTTCACCACTACTTCTGATCTTCGGATCCTTCCATTAGGATCTTATGGCATCATTTTAGGCATGGATTGGTTGTCCGCCCACAGAGCTAGAGTGGATTGTTACCACAAGACTATTGCTTGCATAGATGATCTTGGAGTAGAGTCAGTGATATCAGGAGTTAGGAGGGCCGTATCCATTCGCACCATCTCCGCTGCAGCTTAAGCGGTGTGCGCAACAGTGTTTGTCGATGTTTTCTATTACGGTGGTGATGATGATCGGAGGATGAGTCGAGAGGACCTTCCCTCGATGAATCATCCCATCTTGTCAGAGTATGCCGATGTGTTCCCAGGGGAGCTACCGGGATTACCTCCCCCACGTGAGATCGACTTCCATATAGATCTAGTTCCTGGGTGCAGAGCCTATCTCACGAGCACCCTATCGGATGACTACTCCTGAGTTATGTGAGCTCAAGTTGCAGCTTGAGGACCTTCTGGAGAAAGGCCTAATCCATCCTAGCGTATCCCCTTGGGGTGCACCAGTTATCTTCGTGAAGAAGAAGGATGGATCTCTTCGGTTGTGTATTGACTATCGTCAGCTGAATAAAGTAACGATCAAGAATCGTTACCCCCTTCCACGCATTGATGATTTATTTGATCAGATGAAGGGGGCTACAGTTTTCTCTAAGATAGATCTTAAGTCAGGATACCATCAGCTCAGGATTGCGGAGACAGATATTCACAAGACAGCTTTCCGCACGAGATATGGCCACTACGAGTTCACAGTGGTACCTTTCAGTTTGTCGAATGCCCCCGTAGTGTTTATGAGTTTGATGAATGAGGTATTCAGGACCTTCCTTGATCACTTCGTACTCATCTTCCTTGATGAAATTATAGTTTACTCACACACACGTGAGGAGCATGAGGAGCACCTTCGCGTGTTCTTCAAGTGTCTTCGCGAGCAAAGTGCCTTTACGGGAACTTGGAGAAGTGTGCGTTCTTTCACTGAGGTGCGATTTTCAGCCACATCATTTCGGGGAAGGTATCACGATCGATCCTTCCAAGATCCGAGCCATCATGGATTGGCCAGCACCCACTAGTGTGACCGAGGTGCGTAGTTTCATGGGTCTAGCAGGATACTACAGGAGGTTTGTTCAGGATTTTTCCCGGATTGTGCACCCCATCACTTCTCTTCAGCGGAAAGGGAAGAAGTTTTTATGGTCAGATAGATGTGAGCAGGCCTTCAGTACACTGAAGAAATTCCTTACGAGAGCACCTATCCTTGCAGTGCCAGATCCTCATGGAGAGTTTTTCGTATGCACAGATGCTTCCTTGGCAGGACTTGGAGGAGTGTTAATGCAGGAGGGTAGAGTAGTTGCCTTTGAGTCCCGCAAACTCAAAGATTATGAGCTCAATTATCCGACCCATGACCTTGAGCTTGCAGCAGTGGTACATGCCTTAGTGCGGTGGAGACATTTTCTTCTTGGCCGGAGATTTACACTCAGGACTGATCACTTGAGTCTTTGCCACCTCTTCACGCAACCCAATCTCAACGCTCGTTAGCGGTGTTGGATGGAATTACTCTGTGAGTATGACATGGAGATAGAGCACGTGAAAGGGAAGGAGAATGTAGTTGCAGATGCCTTGAGTAGGCGGAGACATGTGGTCATGGCCACCTTAGTGGGCACAGATTTGCGGAGTAGGATCTTACAGTAGCTTCCTCAGGATAGTTTCTAACTTGCAGCCAGAGCAGAGATTGAGTCTCAGAGACCCCTTGAGGGGAGATTTGATGGATTTTCACTAGAGACAAATGGCTTTCTCAGACACAGAGGTCGGATATATGTCCCTAGAGATGGAGGATTAAGACATGATATTTTGGTAGAGGCTCATCGTGCACCCTACTCACCCATCCCGAGGTGAAGAAGATGCACGCCACCCCGAGATAGTTGTACTTTTGGAGAGGACTTCGGAGAGACATAGCTTCATTTGTATCCCATTGTTTAGAGTGCCGGGGGGTGAAGGCCGAGCATCGATCCAAAGAGCCTTCTCTATCCTCACGCCATACCAGAGTGGAAGTGGGACACCATTTCGATGGATTTCATTGTTACATTGCCGACGTCGAGATACCACCACGACGCCATCATGGTCACAGTGGATAAATTGACGAAGGTAGCTCATTTTTCCCCAGTGAAGACCACCTATACAGCAAGTGCTGTGGCACGAGTATACCTTGATGAGATTGTCAGATTACATGGGATTCCGCGGAAGATCATTTGCGACCGCGACCCTTTGTACACTTCCCATTTCTGGACCACCATGCAGTATGCCCTCGAAACAAGGATTAATTTCAGCACGCCTTATCACCTTGAGACCGATGGACGATGGAGAGAGGGTGAATCAGATTTTGGAGGACATGCTCAGGATGTACGTGATGGATCATCAGTCGAGATGGGAGGAGTATCTGTATTTGGTGGAGTTTTCCTACAATAATAGTTTTCAGAGTTCTATAGGCATGGCTCCTTTTCAGGCATTATATGGTAGAGAGTGCAGGACACCTCTTAGCTGGGATAGGATTGAGGACAGGGTTTCTCTTGGGCCAGCATTATTACAGGACATGGAGCAGCAGGTTACCTTGATTAGACAGAGATTACAGGAGGCACAGGATAGACAGAAGAAGTATGCAGACCAACATAGGACAGATCACAGTTTTGAGGTAGGCACAAAGGTGTTTCTTCGTGTCAGGCCACATAAGAGCCCTATCCGTTATGGAAAAGGTTCTAAGCTTGCTCCTAGGTTCGTGGGTCCCTTTGAGATCTTGGAGCACCTCGGCCCCTTAGCCTATCGTCTAGCACTGCCACCTAGCTTATCGTGCGTCCATGATGTATTTCACATTTCTGTGCTTAGGAGATATGTTTCTGATCCCTCTCATGTGCTAGATTGGACTGCATTGCAGGTACAGGATCAGGGGCAGGTGATGGTGGAGCCCGTGCACAGTTTACATCGCAGGACCCCGGGCCTTCGCGGAGAGATTGATCGGTTCGGGTCCAATGGGACAGGTACGATGAGACTGCTGCTACTTGCGAGGATGCTACATCATTGTGAGCTCAGTTTCCACACTTATTTTAGTGACTTCTAGGAGGAAGTCTAGTCTAAAGGGAGGGGGATGTAATGCCCACTTCTTCCTACGACACTTAGTTTATTATCATTTTGAGTTATGCAGACTTTGGATATGAACATGACTTATACTTATGTTGATTACCGTGATGTTTTGTGACTAGATGCATTTGGATTATGATTGGATTTTGTTTTCGGTATGACCTACAATCGACTCCTGACGGACTATTGATACCGATATTATTTTTATATGGATATATTGCATGTGTTCTAACATTGGATTTCTTCGCCATGATGAGTAGAATGTAGTTGTTGAATTTACATTACTATAATTTTGGATAATGATGAAATGCATAATTAAGTTGTGATTTAGACCTAGAAATAATGATTAATTGAATTACGTATAGATGTTAATAAATTTCATGCATATGGTTATTTTGGATATTTTGACATGGCCGCAAGGCCGAAGAAGGTATTTTGCATTTTGCAGGAAACACAGCATGATCACAACCATGAGGGGGATTGGGAACCAAACACAACAGGATGTCGGGTGGTTACAACAATTGGTCGTCAAGGCAACTAGTAAATTGTATTGTGTTACCTTTGTTCTTTTATGTGTTGAGAAAATTCCCATGAAGGGGAAATTTTCTAATGTGACCAAGGGGGTAAGAATTTCATTTACTTGTTTTAACTACTTTAGTAGGTGATTTTATTTTTGACATCTTTTTAAAATTAATTTTCCTAAGCATGTTTAGAATTAATTTAACACCTTGTTTTAAATTTTAAGTTTTGGAGGGAAGTCTTGTGGATGTAATTAATTTTGATGGTTGGCTCCTTGAGCCTTGTGTTTCCTCATGTATTGAATGCTTGGTTTTGAGTGTTGACCACTCCAAATCCCTTGAATCTCGAATTTGAGATTTAGGGCAATTTTGGGGGACTTGTGGGACAAGTTGAACTTGTCCCACACTTCCCAAAACCCCTTACCAACCATATCTATGGGTTGGGAATCCAAAAAGGGGATTATTTATTGTTTTGGAAAGGGAATTATGACTTTGGAGTGCACTTTTCTTCTTTTTGCATTTATTTGTGCCTTAAGACACATGGGAAGGGATGAATGTGGAATAGAGATGTCATTCAACCCAACCACCCATTTATGGTGTTTTGGGATTTGAGTTGACTAAAGGGAGGTGGTCTTGAGGATGTGTGATGTGGCATCCTACAAGGAGCCACATCACCCTCACTCTTCCTCTTGTCTATTTATGGAAATTTCCTCTCTTGTTGAGGGGGTTGGAGTTTTGTTTTTGTTTTGTTGAAGAGTTCTCTTTTGTTATTTTGGGAGAGAAAAGAATTGGGAGAAAGAGAAAAAGAGAGTGCTTGGACTTGCATGCTTGGATTGTTTTGGAGGGAGCTTGGAAAAATTTCTTGGTTTAGGCTTCTCCAATGGAGAGGTAGGAAACCTTCTCCTTTTTGCTTTCTTATTGTTGTTGTTTCTTTGCTTAAATTTGTGGATAATGTATGTTTACTTTTGTGTATTGTGAAAAATGGATAGAATGCTTATTGTGTAGTATAGGAGAGGTCTATGGGAATACTCATGAGGGAGGCATAAGAGTAGATTAGGATATTGTGGAGGGAGTTTGAGAGGGATGCCCATCTTGGGTAAGAATGTTTACATTCTTACCTTGTCTTTGAGGGAGCCATAAGAGGAGGGAGCCATAAGAGTATGGGAGGAAAAAGGGGTACTTGAGGGAGGCATAAGATTCATAGGGGCTTGATGTTTTATTGTGGAGGGTTTTGGATGGGCATCTCATCTCAATGGGGAGACATAAGGAAAACTTTCCCATAGTTCCTTCTCTTGTTGGCTTGGATGAAAGCCTTGTTGTGAACTGCTCGGTGTTATTTGTGTGTCTCTTTGTTTCTTATTTTTTTAGCTTTGAATGTTGTGAAGAAATTGTATTGTGGAAGAAAGTATTGTTGCCTTGAGTTGGAGACCACCCTTCATTGTGTTGTGTTTGGGGCTCGGGGGTCAATGGAGGAGATTGCTTCTCTTCTCCATTGAGTTTTGGTTGGGAGGAGAGTGTTGCCTCTCCCCCTATCTTGGTTGTGATTGAAATACTTGGAACTTGGAGCATGGATGAAGAACACCTTGGAGCTTGTGAAGACTTCTTCCTTTTCCTTTATATGTATTATTTTGTTGTAAAATTTGTATGTGAAAGAAAGTTGTAACATCTTGTTTTCATTCCAAAAAAAAAAAGGACATTGTAATCTATATTTGCCCAAAAGTTCACATGGTTAAAATGTTGGTAGATCTTGTTTAAAACTTAATGAAAATATTGATGGACTCTTATGTGGAATGTTAGTATATTTACAAAATATATATATACACATTAGATTCCATTTTGTTGCAAAAAAAAGAGGTATTGATAAGTGATACTATTAGTGTATATCTTCTTCTTGTAATATGAATGGAAAAAGTTAAGTTTTGTTGAATTTCCAATATGCCAATAGAGTAGATTACACCCAAAATCTATCATGTTCTCTCTTCATTTAAGAAATTCTTGTGAATCCTATGCGAATCGTAGAAAGGGAAATGAAATCGATTCTTTTGGAAACCCATGTTATGTTATTGAATTGTGAAGAAAGAAATCCTAATGCAAAGTTTCTAGCTTAATAAGTCACCACCACATTTCAATTAAAAGGAAACTAATATTTTAATTATTATCCATGTTTAAGTATTATGAAGATTGTCTATCAACGTTGTCTATCCAGTCTCCACAAGGAATATTTAAATTTTTCTTTTTACGAATATCTTTCCCTTTATAGAGGTTATCAACCATCATACATATGATCTCCAGATTACACTGGTAACCTGTAATGCTACTCTCTGAATTGAAAAAGTATATGCCAACAAGAAGGAATGAAAGCATTTTTCACGGTTAGCATTTGATAAAATTTATATTCCATTGAAATGATAAAAATGATTGTACAAAGCATAATACCTTTGTTATATAATTCCCAAAATAACTATTTCTCATGGAAAAATGTAAATATTTTAATCCTTTCAACTTCTCAAAACCAATAATCTTCTCTATTTGCCAACATCCATCAATGACGATCCTCTCTATCCTTGCTAACTCTTCTCGCCTTGGAAGCTCCTCAACACACAGTGTACTCCTATGAATGAGGTGTGCGTATTACGAGATCCCGGTGACTTTTTGACTTGTCCCTCCATCGAGTTTGACAAAAATATCTTGAAGATGAACCCCTAATTTGAGGATATGTTCGATACTGGACAGATAACAACATGGTTGGACAGACTGCTGGCTTTAGCGCCTTCTCTGTCCCTTAATCGATTTTTGATATAAACTTTCTTCCTGTCTTTGCATACGCTATAATAAACAAAATTATTTAAAAACTGACTGAATATGAAGTGTAACTGACACCACGTCCTTGGCTGAGAGTCGTGCTGCCCTAGATATCTTCCTGTGCCCTTCTTGCTTGAGAAATTATTAAATAATAAAAAAAAGAGGACAGAAACAAAAAGGAATGGAGGCGCCTCCCTGCCGTGGCCATGATTTTGGCAAGAACACCCTTCACAGTACCTTGAACTAGGGAAGAAACACGCCTCTTTCGGGTCTGTAACCTCCTTTCCCTTTTCACGCGGCCCGGGGTAGAACAACAGGTGGAACGGACCAGAGGAGGCCCAAGATTTGCAAAATCTTGGTGAGTAGATGTTATGCGGCCTGTAGGAGTGGTCTTCACGCCAGACAGGGAGCCTTTATGGGGACAGATGGTTGTTGGCCACCCGCCGCCTCAACCATAAAACGTAAGTTCAATTTTGAACGCCCATTGTAATGGGTTGGTTAATGTTTATTACACAAAGATGTGGGTCGACCAACTTTAGCCAAAGGTGGCCTTGGATGTTCCTTCTAATATTTGACCACCGTTTTTTTTTAAAGGACTTCTTGAATAAATTTTGTCTTGACCGTAAAAACATCATATTCCTCTCAACTTGTTGTTTAAATATATGTAGCCTTTTTTTAATTTACTATACCTATAGTTGACCTTTGCAAGATAAGGTAGAGACATCTAAGTGTGAATTTTGCTAATATACATATTAAAATGCCGGTCGAATTGACTCTTATTCCTTAAATTTCAAATTTAAATGTATGTATAGGAATATATGCTCATTTGAGTATAAACTTTGATAATATATCTACATATATACCACTTAATTAAAAGTATCTAATCCCTTTAAAGGGATATCTAAGAACCTATATTAAAAGATTTCTAAGCGTCAACGAAATAGCAATATACGTGTTATCCTGGTAACGTATCTCTGAAATTATATATTAAGATATATAAAAAAAAAATCATATTCGACTTAGTATCACCATGATCGAAGCCGGAAATTCTCCGCTAAGGAAGAGACGAATACAACAAATATTGAAGTAGATCTCGAGTGTGCGGAATTGTGAAAATCATGCAGATCTAGTATTGCGTTTGGAATTTACGGTAAAAGTTTGAAGCGTTATAATTATCCAGGTCACAAAACTTGCGATTAAAATAAACCAAACAAGGACCACTAACTTGCTTACTCTTTCAAAAAAAAATTGTCACATTTTTGGGTTACTTGGTTGTGGCGCGGCGTCGTCGTCGGGAGCGTGGCGTTGTCTCTTTGAGCGGTGTTACAACAATACTCCAAATATTCCCATGCACTATGAAGTTTTTTTCCGATCCATCTCGCACCATGGAATCATGCAAATAGAATGACACAATGTAAACTAGTTTGTAGGAAATGGATGCATATCTAGATATCCGGAATAAAAGGATATTCATCCACTCATTGGTCATTTGATGCCTCTCTATTGCTCATATTTGTCTTCTTGTAATTTTACCCTTATACTTTTACTTGTATTTTTTATTTTATTTTGTGTTCTCTAACCATCTCGAGAAAAACTTCTCCTTCTCCAAAGACCTCTACAAATATCATTCACATGCCCTAAAATATTAAGTTTCTAATATATCCCAACACAACAGAGAAAACCCATCGATAATGTTAACAATTATATAAATTAAATTATTCCCGGACATCTCTTGTGAAGAGGTGAATATGATGCTTAGGGTTGAATTAAGATTTCGTAGTTCCTGGCTAATACTCGAGTGTACGCCCACTACTCCCCTCCAAAGCTAGCCACCGATCTCTCGCATGTTTTATAAAGAATTATAGTATAACTTTTAACATGTTTAATTAAACCTATAAAGGAATTTTTCAATTAAAGCGACGGATTGCTTTTCCATTTAAAATTGAATAACAACAACATTGTACATTTGTTTTTTCAAATCACATATTTTAGTGTTACTTCACGCTTTTCACACATTGACTATTCATGTCATTAATATGAAAAATAGTTCAATAAAATTTAATTATTTCTATTATAATATTTAGACAACAAAAAAATACTATTATAAAAATATTCAATTTTAACAACTGACATTATACATATATATATTAAAAATAATAAAACATATAAAAATAAATAATAAATTAAATTAAATAAATACAAACAAAAACCAAGAAGAAGAAAAAATGAAAAAATCGACCCTGGTGAACAAAGATATTAAAAAAATAAAAATTGTTTCTTCACAGTAGTCTATTATTTCGACAGTGTATTAATTATTTTAAAATATAAAAAATATGTTACAATTAAATATACAAAAACATGTAAACAATTGTCATATACAAAATACAACCACCTTGAAATAAAACATAAGTAGCTTATTCGATTCATAAAATAAATTGCAGTGGGAGAATAATATATTTACCCAATCCTGTTACCTTTGTGTCCTATCAGTTTTGAGAGTGTGAAAAACATGATATTCTTGTCACTTAGGCTAAGGAAAAAAAAATCAGTCAGGCTCAATGTTTTGCGGCTCGCCTATCAAAATTTATTCATAGTTCAGTCTTCAAAGGGCCGAGGTGTTTTTAAATATTTCTGTAATAGTGTAACTTACAGTATACCTTTATGATTTATAACTTCTTTATATCCGTGAATGAGTTGTGGGAAATCGTGTCGGTTCTGGTTAATATTAATGTTTTTACAAATTTTACCAATGGAAGAGCCAGAGCCGACTGCCGACATGTTATTTTTTTAAAACTCATGCAGCCCTCCCCATTGTACGCCATAGGCAAGTACGTAGGTTGCCTAGGGTGAGAAATTCCCGTAATGATGTCATGCACATACCTATCTTGGCTTGAGAGTTTACACATGTCTTAGTGAAAAGAAAGAAAAAGGAAAGTATTTTGTCTTATATAAATCTATCTCCACCATTAATACGTATTAATTTTGATCATTCAATTGTTGACAAAAGTTTATAAGACTAGATTCCCCAAATCCACTACACAAATAATTTGACTCAAAAACTCCTACCAACGTAACTATGCATAACACCTTCTTTTATACACATATATCTAACAAATACATTTAAATTCATAAAACATATCCACCATATCATAATAAAAAAACATTTACTTCAATATGTTGTTTAATTAAAATAAAAATGTATCATATTGATACAATATTATATTTGGAGAGGTCAAGAATATTCCAATACTTGTTTTGGTGTTATTGGTGGAGGATTCATTTGCACTAAAGTTTTCCACGACATCTATGAAAAATAATTCGATGCGGTCTTGTTGAAGTATGATACAAAAATTATGCATTCTTGGTATCCTTGTCTGAAAGGAACGATAAGCAGATCGTACCAAGCCAAGAACACAGATGCTAATCAAACACCATGATCTATAAGATGAAAGCTATTCACCAGAATAACTTTACATAAATCCTTTGCAAATAAATGAGAAACAATATCATTTATTATTATGGAACTGAATGCAATACATTGAGAATGGGCCTTGCTTAAATAGGAAAGGAATAACAATCTAAGAACTAGTCAAGATCGTAGATCAAGCCATAAATGAAGGAAATAACTAGTCATCAAAGAAATAGTCAAGACCATAGATTTAGGAGAGAACTAGACATCAAGGATCTAGTCAATACCATAGATCAAGAAAAGAACTATACCTGCACAACTAGATATATCTCCTAATATCTAAATAAGATAAAAGAAATATCCACACACTTAAGTGGGTGAGGATAAATGCAATAAAGGTAAATAAAGTACCTAGGTGAACATGAGCTAAGGTAAATACCTACTCTAACATCCCCCCCTCAAGTGAAGCTAGGGGCCAAAATAGAAGTGGCATGTCCACAAAGATGAGTTTCGACAACTAGTCCTGATGAGGTACTCATGTACAATAACTGAGAAAAAAAGGGACGCCGCAAGGTACCCAAAACCAGTAACAACAAAGTAAAGAGATTAAATACCCGCTCCAAGGCATTCGAAGAAGCTCGGCTCAAAAACTTGTACAATGTTGAAGAAGTTTGGTGTGCAGTGTGGTCTGAATCCACTGCTCGATCACAAAACTCAAAAACAATTGACACTGGGTTTCAGTAGAATAGCTCCATACAAGGAGACTGTCAACAGAGTGATGTCGAAAGTGCAAAAACATGAAACATAATTCGATCAAGTGTTGCAAATAGGTGTGCCATGATCCAAGAACAATAACCAAAGCAACAAGGTAAGGACACAAAATCTAGAGTGTCACGATCCAAGAAAAACCAAGGTAACAAGGCAAGGAAACAAAACCCAAAGAAGCAAAAACCAAGGTAACAAGGCAAGGACACAAAACCCAAAGAAGCAGGATCAACACCACACCCTCCCATACTGCTAAATGGGTGGAGTGGCGCTACAAATTTGTATGAGTTGTCAAAACAACTACTCGAACACTGAAAAAATAACACTGGACTTCACCAGAATAGATCCCCCACAAGAGATATTGTCAACATGCCAAAGTGTCGAATATACGATACAAAATCTCTCAACTAACAAGAGAGCTACACTACACTGCTAAAGAAAAATGCTCAAAAAAGAAGCATCACAATATATAAGGTATATAAAGTGGAGCAAGAGGCCAAATGGTGGAGGAGCCACGCCGTAGAGTCGTCTCAACGAATGCCTATGTTGCCACCATGAGTGATCGGGATATCCACCCCAAACCAACATAGATGGATGAAGAAGATTCCTACATATGACTTGGTGTGCAAATGCATAATGGGTGAATGAAAAAGGACATCAAAATGTGTATCAAAGTTGATCATGTCTGATAGCTGAAATATCAGTTTCTCAAGCTTGCATGAAGGTGCGTAGAACTCATGTGTTGATCATGATCCTCGAAAGAGTCGAGCTAACAAAAAAATGAGCTCTGTCAATGTGTGATCCCAATGAAGTATCTGCTCGAAAACCAATGTCATGACAAGAATTCCACTTAACATGTAGAATAGAGGAAAGAATACCCTGTGAATGTCTACCAATAACTCTGCTAGTGAGACCCGTAGAATGGAGCATGTGAGAATGGAATGCAGTGGTATGCTTCTCAAAAAATCCATGCGGCTTAGCAGAAGTAGGATACACAACATGTGGTACTATAATAGGCACATATGTGGAAGAGCATGCAGTAATAAACCTCACAGGTGTTTAGAAGCATCAAAAGCAGTGTTGTGCTCAAGACCGTAGATCAATGTCGGTGGGTACAAGAGCAATAGCTGCAAGTGGACTAGGAGCATGGATATGGTTGTCCACAATATGATGGTGATGTTGTATGCAAGTAAATTTTTTGTGCAGGGAGTGTATTATTGTATCCTTATCGTGAATGAGTGATTGTAGAAGAGAATTTCACTTCTTGAGCAATCTATTTTCTTCCAAAATTTTAAAATATCCTCTCAAGTCCACATACTTCGAGATAAAATCATATAATTTTCAGAATCCATGATAGGTACAAACTGTAACTCCAAAAAATTTAAGACATCGGGCTTAGCCAAAATTGCATCCACAATTGATTACAACACTCCTCCATATTTGGCACTTAATAATTATAGTGAAAATCTCAAAATAAATAATTCCAATGGAAAGATCACGAGAAAACAAGTAGTTTTGCAAAAAAATGACACTCAAAACCGAGTTATCAACCAAAAGTTACAAGTTTTTTAATATTTTTCTTTTTTATTTATTTTAGTTGCCACCTTCACCACACAAATAAAATTAAAGGAGGCTCAAGATAATCACCTACTAGTAGGAATCACAAGTTTTAAGCCCTCGTATAACTATACCATATGACCAAGGGCTAAGTATTTTAATGGGTCTTTGCAACCTACTATTCCGGGGTGTGTCGCATGTTTTCAAGAAAGTCACATCCAATGACCTTTTATGGTAGAAATTATTATTTCGGACTATGTAGCAATGACCTTTACTTTCCAAAAATGGCAACCTACCGATTTTCTGAAATAGTAAAAACGTGCACAGCATCCATGGACCCCTACCAAAAAAGGAAATATCCAAAAAAGTTCTTGTGTGAAAACCAAGATAAGTACGTTGCACGAACATAAAAACTCAAGATATAGATCTCGAGAAATCTAACAAACTTGAATAAATAAAATCACTTTTTTTCCCTTGGCTCAAATCCCGAGGCACGCCTGTGTGCTTCTCTCTAAAATTAAGAAAACCTCAAAAATCGTCACCTTCAGAATTGGCCAAGTTTACAGTCGATCTTAGGGTTTTCATGCCTTCTGGATCCAATGGAAGCCTTTGTTTTGCATAAAAATGCATACAGCAACAAAATATGACCAAATCCCAAATATATGAATACATAAATAATTTATTTGTAAAATAAAACTTACAGACGAATGTCAATAGCAATCTCTCACTCTGATACCATGAAAGGAACGATAACCAGATCATACCAAGCCAAGAACACAGATGCTAATCAAACACCATGATCTATAAAATGAAAGCAATTCGTCAAGAATAAATTTACATAAAACCTTTGTAAATAAATGAGAAGCAGATCATATATTATTATGGAACTCAATGCAATACATTGAGAATGGTCCTTGCTTAAATAGGCAAGGGATAACAATCTAAGATCCAATCAAGGTCGTAGATCAAGCCATAAATCGAGGAAATAACTAGTCATCAAAGAACTAGTCAAGACCATAGATTTAGGAGAGGACTAGACATCAAGGATCTAGTAAATACCATAGATCAAGGAATGAACTATACCTAACAACTATATAATATCTCCTAATATCTAAACAAGATAAAAGAAATATCCACACACATAAGTGGGTGAGGATAAATAAAATAAAGGTAAATAAAGTACCTAGGTGAACATGAGCTAAGGTAAATACCTACTCTAACATTGTCATCACAATGAGAGACATGTTATCTCTAAGAATCGCACCCTTGTAGAGGGTCGGGCAAATTTGATAAAAAAAAATCTCCCTCATTTCTATAGATACAATTGAGACACCTCACGACACCTCACGATCTATGGGTATCCCTATTGTGAGGTGAATCTATAGGATTACAAGGTTGGTTCCTTCTTCGGATGTATCCTAAAACTAAAACTTGTGGGGTTTGAGGGTAAAAAGATGGCTAAAACTAAAATTAAATGGGGTGATACACCAAAAGTATTAAGATATTTACTTGATAAACATGTAAAATATAGAGATAATAAGATGAATAAGACATGATTTAATGGTTTTTAGCTGATCTACAGGAAACACTTTTCTATTGAGGGATTGCTCACAACAACACAACAAATAATTGCACACTAAAACTAGCAGAAAATACCAATTTACAGCAAGGTAAATAGCATAAGAAAGCTTAAATAATTCAGGGAATACAATTTCCAAGAACTACTATTATAAAAAACACCACTACATATAATTGGAATGACAATAAATGGTTCTCATTCAGTGCACTGGAAAAATCTACTTCAACAATTAGTACATTGAAAAGTCATTTTTGTGCCTTGCTAGTGAACACAATAAATACTTAAAGATATTTACCCTCACCCCCTCAAATTATAATCAAATCTAACTCACACTTACATGATATTATTAACCTCTATCATGAATAAATAGAAGGCTAAAATTAACATGCAAGATGATTACAATGCAAAATAAGTCTTTCCCTCCAAAAATACTCTCACCAAACTGATTTGACTCCTTTACTTTTCCGTATGACGGTGTATGGTTCCTTTGGAAAGAATAAAATAATTTGGAATGAATAAGGCAATTCAGTGAATATCAATTGCTATTTTAAACATTTTTGATGTGCAAGTCTCCTCAACATGCATGAGATTGTGTTCTAGCTTTGAATGATTAAATAATCATATATATCTTATCTTCTTATATGGTTTTTATGTGACACCTTACATGTGCATGAAATTGTGGTTGTGGAAATGAAAAGTAAATACCACTTGATATCCATCCTCAAAAAGTGTATTTTGTCTTATTTTTCCACACTTTCACTTGTGTACACACAAAAGTCATGACCAATCTTCACGTGGAAGGGAATAATTAGAAGGGGGCACATGACCCATATTCATGTAGAAGGGAACCATGATATATACAAATATTTTGATAATTATTAACACCACTTTAAACATTACAATCATGCACTATGAATTTGCAAATGTTAAAAAATTATGAACATTGTTTGGCCCTTTTGACTATTTCATGGCATAGACTATGTTAAAATAAATAAATCGTTTAATTTGATTAACTTCGTCCCATGTCCATGATGACCCAAAACATGATTACAATGTCAATGGAGGTTTTAATCATGGTAAGTTAGGGTTTTTTGTTTTACTTATGTTGAGCTAAGCAAAAAATTACTTAAAACCCTAATAATTTTTCATTTATAAATGTTCACCACATGGCTGAAAAATACCTTGAAATTTTTTTATAAGATGCCATTGTTAAGATATTTAGCTCTACTAAATTATTTTTGTGCATGATTTTTCTTATTCTTTGACCCTTTTGAATTTTGGAGGTCTTTGTTCATTCATAACTTCATTTTGAGGCTATTGTAACCTCTGGTTTGAAGCTATTTGGCTAATCTTTCGAAATGGCAGCCACTATTAAGACTTTTAGGGAATACAGATATGTTTATGAGCACTGAAATAAGTTCATTATTTTGGTTTTTGGCTATATAAGCACTAATACCTTGAAACATTTGTATTCCTTTGCAAGTCTTTTGAAATTTGAGCTTGAAAATCATTCTGGTTCTTCATTTTCTTCAACTATGTTGGAGAATTTTCTTAGATTTGACCACAAACTAGTAAGTTATTATTCTGTTTCAAGTTTCTCTCGCAAACTACTAATGGGTATTTTCTTAAAGGGAAAGTAGTTTGAAATGACCCATATCTGAGGCCTTTCTTGATTTTTATATGTATTTATTCGAACTGTGTTTTTGTAGCTCAACCCTTAGTGAAACTAGGTTCTTCTAAAACCCTAGTTTTTAATTTAATCGGTTGTATTGGAGTTCTCAGGATTCTTTTGATTTTTCTCTAGCATAATGAATTTGGATTTCGAACCTTATTCCTTCTAGGAACTTGTTCCTAAACTCAATTTCTCCTCTACATTTGGAAAATAAATAGGCAACACTTGCCACCATGATCTATAGATTTGTATCATGTTTGCATAAAGTTTTATTGACACCCATCCTTGGTTTTTATTTTATCTATATTTAAGCCATGCTTGCACTATAATTCTTGGAGTTCACTATTATTACCATTACTTTTCTCGAATGACTGTAAAATGAACTTTTTCTATCAACTCGTAAGATTTGTAAAACTTAAAATTTTATGGGCTTGGTTCAAACTAAATTTGTTTTGATAATGGTCATGTTTAGCCATCTAGGCATTGTATTATTATTCTACTCTACCACTTGATTTAGATTCTAAGTGTGTTTTCTTTCTCTTATCTGGTTTACATGGATTAGAACTTCTGTTATTTTCTTGGCCTCCCAAATATGGGTCGAAATATGTTTATTTGTTTGATGAGTCACATGGATATATGTTCTCGAGATCTAATAATGAATAACATTTCCATTTGATATTGAATATGTGGCCACTCATATTTGATTCATGGGATTCAAAACTCTGTCTGGGGATTTTTCTAGTTCATGAAAACTTGACAAAAGCTCTTTCTTTGATTTATTATTTGTATGTTGTTTGTGTAAAGATACATGAAATTTATCTTTTTGGTTTGAGATTTGTTTGTTGAAATCTACAAATTTCTCGTATTACTTTGTGAAAGAAAGCAAGTAATTCATTTATGAACTTTTTCCCACATTTTGATCATTGTAAAATGTCATGAATTAGTTTTGAATTTGTATCCTTAAAGGCTTATACTTGATCTTCACTTGATGAATCATTCTTACTTAATGACCTGAAGATGGCATTTATTTATATTCACTCTTCGTGTTCTTCCTTTATGCAATGTACAGTCTTAGTCTTGATGGATGACTATTAAATGATTTCCATGCACTATATTATGATTGAAATAAGTCATTGATGTTATCCAGTTCTATAATGCTAATGTTGAAATTTTTATCTCCATTCCATTTTATTTGACTATAATTGCAAGAAATAATCTTTAAGCATGATTAAATAGTGTGCAATGTCACTTTGAAAAACTTTTGATGGTCTTAAAATGTGATTGTTGGATACCCTTACGAGGTTGAAAGATATTTCATTCACATCATTAAGGCACCATTTTTATGAGAATCTCATGTTTTTGTCTTGATTCCAACTTCCACTAACTCGCTACTCATAATCCATTATTGAGTACTTTGTGCGATTATTTATATTTGTATGAGTTGTATCTTTCCTTGATTTTGTGCATTTGTTTGGAAAAACTTTGTATTTGTCTCATTTTTTTAGCTTGTAAGAAAAAAATTTAATCTTTAGGTTGTTTCTCATATTGCACATTCATTCTTTCTATTTATCCGCTTATGAATGGCATTATTTATCCAATAGCTTTGTATAATTGAAGAGGATATCTTATCTTCTACAACAATAGTATTAAGATCTCATTAAGGCCTACTTGATCTTCTAAAAGGATGAAATATTATTTATCAATCTAAGTGCTTGAGAAATATAACATTTCATGAAGAAAACAATACTCCATAGATTAGAATATGAATTTTTGTTTGTCAATTCCATGTCGGGAAGTCATCATAGCTACATTCTTCTCGTTCCATCTGTAGCATGTAATGATCAACTTGAAGAATTATGGTTGAATATCTTCAAATAGTTGGTGTATAATGTCTTGTAAAAGATCATTATTTTCTGTTATGCTTTCTTATTCTTTTGATAATCTATAATAACTTAGAAGATTTGAATTAATCTTACCACTTGTTTTTTTTTTCTTCTTTGATCTCGTATAATTTTTCACACACATTGTTCTCTTTTCTTCATGAAGTGTTCTCTCCTCCTTATTCTGATGTTTTTATTTCATTCATTATCTTCATTTATTTAACGTACTTTAATTTCATCAAAACAATACTTTAATTCCTCTACCTACAAACTTCACAAAACAGATTAGAAAAATGAAGTCTTGCATCTTATTTTGCATTATATGGTGATTCCATTTTCTATTTTGTTTTTGAAAAAAATTTAGTGCTATGTAGTTTCTAATTCTTTTTCATCCTTTCATGTATCTTATCTATGATTTCTTAAAATATTAATCTTCATGTATCTTATTTTTGCTTTCTTAAAAGATTGATCTTCTTGAAGTTGCAAAAACAAGAAACAATATTAAACCTGGAGCTCTAACAATATTTTGTTGTTTGTCCATAGGGGTCTTATGCCACGAGTTGGAGACGTAGATGAATCATCTCAAGATGAAGATGTAGATGTATGAAAGACGATGAATCTCAAAAGAAATAATAACCCAATCAAGCAATGATGGGTTTTTTCTTTCTTCTTCTGCTTATATTTTCATGCACATGTACATTTTATTTCAATGCATATGAGTTACATCCTACAACTTGTGTGCGAAACTATATTTTTATCTCTTTATGAATAAATGAAATCAATTTTTTTAATTGAGTTGTCTATTTCCTTTTGTATTTGATTACTGTAAACGATGATTGTGCAATGAGCTAAAAACTCAAAACATATTTAATCTCATTCAAAAATAAAGAAATACGAAGAAATCAATGTACATATAGTTAAAAATTTACCTTTAGCCATGTAAACAACAACTATCTTTTTTGTTCTAGAGTCCAAACTCTCATGTTTGCAATTGTTCCTTCCGTAATCAAGGATGTGGATTAATCATTTTTGGCTCTTGCATAACTTTGTTGATGGTGACCATGAAATGGTTGCATATGTGAGGTGTTGCATTCTACAACATCACACATAATTGCATCTTGGTATTACTATTCAATTTACTTGTAACTCATTAACATTACAAAAATTAGCTTGAAATGTACTATCCTATTGCTATCTTTGGGATTTCCATATTCTCCTTAACCACTCTTTCCTTTTTTTTGTCAAGGTTTTGCACTATTTTCTAAGGGGACTAGTGCATGAGTTTGACATACGAGATATGTTTATAAAGAGTAGATAAGTAGAAGATATACATTCTGAAACTGGTAAAGTGACATTTCACTTCTCTTTCCCATTCTTAATTAGGTTCATCACAACAATACTTTCCATCTGAAACCAAGTTTTGATGTGACATTTTTGCATGAGTTCAAATGTCAACATCTCTGGTGATCCTATGGGGTAAAGTTGTGTGCTAGCTTCAAGACCAATTCCTTCCTCATGTCTATTGGGCATGGATTCAAAGCCTAATACTAGTTTCTTTTTCCTTTTCTATAAACCGGCGTTTTTGAAAACAAAATTGAAAGAGGAAAGGATCTTGTAAACTAGATAATGTGCATGAAATGCACTTATTGAATCTTGAAAAATAGTTGCGAAGTGTGTATGAAATACACTTTATTGAATTGAAATCCTAATCTAATTGACTCTAACCAAGATCTGTAATATTTTTAAAAATAATGCTTCAAAAACATACCATTCACAGAATGGGAATTTCCACTCAACTAAGCCATGAGAGATGAAAAGTGTGGTGCTTCTTAACCTTAATTAATATAACGACTATCGACACTAAAATTTTCCTCTCTGTAATTTCTATTGCATTAATGTATATATTGGGAATAGGATGTTAAGTATAATTAGTAGTGGCATATGATAGAATGTTGGTACGACACCACCAATAATGTATAGTATGATAACAACAAAGTACAATAGGAATGTTGTGGTAAAAGTAAATATTTTTCCTAAGTGGTACAAGAATGTTAAAATGTAAAAGTTAGGGTAAGTAGAGAGGTTGGGTCTACATGATTAGGAATTAGAAATATTATATTGGTAATAAGGACAAGGAGTGATGTCATAAATATTTTGTGTATTTTATTTGTAAAAAGTCTAAAAAGGTGGAACCCATGTGAAATGATAAGGTTTATCTTATTTTAAAAGATAAGATTACATGTAAAGATAAGAGTTAAGGTGTGGAATATGATTCGTCAGAGTAGATTTCTTATCCTATCTTAGAGATAAGGTGGATAAGCCTAAAAGTTCTATAAATAGAGAGGCCACCCCCTCATTTAACATAGAAGGAAGTAGTGAGAAATATTGTATAAGAAAGTGTGTGAAGGAAGCCATCATTTAGAAGGTGTGTTAAAGAAGCCATTAAGAGGTGTAATTGTGAAGTTTCTCCCATAGTTATTGTTGGAAGGCAAGTGGAGTTGGTAACACTTGGAGTAATTCATGGGTGAGATTGTAACAATTTCATGTTAATAATACATTTTACAGTTGTATTTCAGATTTGTCATCATTCTTTTATGTCATAGTTTATGGTATTCTTGTGTTATGTCTGTTGTTGTGTTTCCAGATTACTTCCACCAAACTAAAAGTTGTGCATTAGTAAATAATCATAGCACGAGGAGTTCCCATGAGAGAATTATGATAGTGCCCGATTGGTGATTACATTTTGGTTTAGTTACTTAGGACCATTCCTCGTTAGTGGATTTTATGGAGAGGTATTCCCACTTAGTCAAAAATCATTTTGAGGGTAACCTTGTTTTTACTTTTGTGCATAGTAGTAACCATGGTAAAGTCACTTTTTACGTGAATAGTATTTACTCGCAAGAACTTCACTTTTTACCATGAATAGTGTTTACCATAGTAATGTCGCTTTTTATTGTAGTAAGTCAAGTTTTACCATAGTTTACCATGGTCATTCCTATTTTACTATAGAAAGGTGTAAAATCCCTTTCTATTATAGTGATTCCAATTATTTGTACACATAAGTCTTGTTGATTGTACTTGTGGGTTGGTATTTCACTGTGGTTACTTTTGAAAATGGGGAAGATTCCTATTTTTCAGCCCAATCTAATGAAGATGATTCCTCTTTCATTCAAGAATTTAAACGATCTTGCATTTGTAATGGCCTCATAAGAAGGGAACAATGGACTAATTTTTTTCTTACCTTTTTGGATGGTTCAGCCCTTAGGTGGTTTGAAACACTAGGTGATAATGTGAAAAACTCATGGGATTTATTAAATGAAAGTTTTCTTGAAGAATTTGTTGAACAACGAAATATACTGAGATCTCATGATTGAGGTCAAAAAGTTATCCCAAGAATATAAGGAGAAGATAAGGGATTATCATGCTCGTGTTATAGAGCTAAGGTGGAAGCTCGATGACCGATCCGGAAGGAAGGATTAGCGGATGGGTTGATGAATGGAGTGAATAATCTCCTCTGTAAGCACTTCATTCTTGGGATGAAGCTAGAATCGACAATGAGTGAAGTAGGACCACTAAGTGACCCTCAAACAAGAAAAGGAGATTGTAAGAAGGCAAGAAGAAATCATGTAAGAAGAGCCCAAAGAAATTTTTACTAAGGTAGACCCTACACCAACACCTTTCATCAATAATCTACAACCACTCTCGGTGAGCACAAATATTTCTCCTAGTACATCTACTCGAGTATGAAGATTTTCTCATGAAGATGGTCCAGTTAACTATTAATCTTCTTGAGGAAAATAATTTAGTTCTTGGGGAGGAGATAGAGGTCCAAAAAGAAATATATCTAAATTTGTATGTTATGGTTGTCATAAAAAGATTCTTTATAAGTATAATTGTCTACATAGAACTTCTAAATCTAGTACAAGAGATAATGATAAAGGAAAAACACCTATGAATTATTTTTATGTAGTAGATGGGAGCATAAATAATGAAGCGGATTTGTTTGTAACAAAAAGAAAGAAAAAAAAATAACCAAGATGGAAATGATCCTAAGAAGATGAAAGGAGAAACTAGTAAGAAACATATGAGAAGAAAGTTGGGTGTGCGGTATTTTCTTATTTCACATGGGTAAGGACCATACTCTATCTTAGAAGATCTATCTAAAAGGCTGCTGAAATATTACATATGGTCAACGTTTGGCTCTGTTTTCTAAGAAGAGGCAGGAGCTGCAAAGTGGACTCAATGCTCGACGAAGGAAGGAGGTTGAGGTCCCTATTTTGGAAGTAGAGGTAGATACCTATGCTCCACAAGCTGAGGTATTATGTAATGGTATTTCAATTCATTATGTCTTAGTAGATGGAGGTGTTGTAGTTAATGTAATGACCAAGTCTGTAATGAATATGTTGGGTTTAAAAATTGATCTCCCCTCAACACTTATGTTAAGGTCATTAAATAAGAGAAAAACTAAGCCAAAAGGTGTTGTTTTAAATGCGGAAATATCTGTCATGGGTGTTGTATGTGTGGTAGACTTCCGGGGGGATGAAGAATGAATCTTGTTTCATACCCAATTTTGTTAGGAAGGCCATGGCTAATAAGAGTTCATGCTAGAAACTACTAGAATAAAGGCTTCATGACACTTGGATGTGGCGAGAGAGGGTGAAGATAAATGTGATCCTCAAAGGCATCATAAGGTAGAACACATGCATTCAAGTGATGAACCTGATTGTTGGACATCCTTTGATTACTCTAGTACTAGTGAATTGGACATAGAAGATGAATATAGTGAGGTTGATTTTTCAGTCATGGATATCCTTCCAAATCACCAAATCATGAACCCATAAAATTATCTCAAAAATAAATTGATGATCGTCTCCAAAAATAATCATTGGTGATGTTGTGATGGAGAGTGAGAAGGAATCCTACCTCCACTCTTTCTAAGGTACATACACTTATTCACTTTAGATTACAAGGAACTCCATCAAGTAAGTTGGGTAGAAAATTCTATTGAGCTGGTAGATGGTGCTACCCATAAAGAAAATTCCATATCGAATGAACCCTAATTTCTCCAAGACTGTAAAAGAAGAAATAGATAAGTTGCTTGATGCAGGGATTCATATTTACTTGTGTAGAATTTAGAATGGGTTTCTCCCATTGTGATCTCAATAAACGAATTGGAACCTACACATTTGTGTTGACTATAAAAAGCTTAACAAGGAAAAAAGAAAGATCATTACCATCTTCCATTCTCAGATTAGATCTTGGACGAAGTAGTTGGCCATGATTGCTATAGTTTTTCTGATGGATATAGAGAATACAACCAAGTTCGTATAGCGGAGAAAGATCAGCTGAAGACCATGTTCACCACTCCTTGGGGAATGTTTACTTATAATGTTATGTCTTTTGGGTTGTGTAATACTCTGGAAACATTCCAATGCTTGATGTATAGGGTGTTTAAACCCTACATTGGAAGCTTCATCAAAGTATTTCTAGATGATTTTGGCATCTATGGGAGCAAAATGGACCACCTGCACAAGATGGAGATAGCATTTCAAAGGTTAGATGAAGCACAAGCCTCACGAAAACCTACAAAATGTGTCTTTGGATGTTCTAAAGGTGTTTTCTTAGGGCATGTTGTATCCAGAGATGGTATTGGTGCGATCCGATAAAGTTTCAAAAATCAAAGAGTTACCATTTCCTATGAATAGAAGTAAGTTGAGATCATTTTTATGCCATGTGGGTTACTATAGAAGGTTCATCAAGAATTTCTCAAAGATTACATGACCACTAACCTAGTTCTTTAATAAGGATGTTACTTATGAACCGGAAAGAAGGTGAATGAAGCTTTTAAACAATCTGAATGAAGCTTTGGTGTCTTCACTGTTTTTTGAAGAATACAAATTAGAGAAAGCCATTCATTTTGTATATTGATGCCTCACGTGCAACACTAAGAAGTAATTTGAGCCAAAAGGATGAGAATGAGAATGATCATCCAAATTACTTTGAAAGCAGACAAATGAGCAATCTTTGAGGTAAATTATACCGTATGTGAAAAAGAGGCTCTAGCTATCATTTTTGTTGTAAAAAAGTTTAGAAATTACTTGCTAGGGTAGAAATTTATAGTTGTAATGTGAGATCATCGGGCTCTAAAATATATTGTAAATAATCCTAACTCATCATGGAGGATAGTAAGATGGATAATTTTGCTACATGAATTTGAATTTGATATTATAGATAGGCCAAGAAAGAAGAATTTCAATGTAGATACACTCTCTCAAGCCTATGATGGTTTAGGTTCATCTTGTGATGATGATGATTTCCCATATGCAACATTGTTATCCCTTGACATAATCCCTAGTCAATACATAGATATTTTGAATTATCTAAATGAATTCAAGTCTCCCGATGGTGCCAATGAAAATACTAAGAGGAAGATTACTTAAGCCAGTCATCCATATTATATTCTACATGGAGTATTATTTCAAATAGGACATGATGGAAAGTATGAGAGGGAAGTTGAACATGATTGAGGGAAGGAGCTAATACAAGAATTCCACAATGGTATGTGTGGAGGAAACTTCTCTAGACAACTTACAACAAGAAAGATCTTGGATGCAGATTATCACTCGCCCACTCTTTTTAGAGATTGTTATAATCATTGTAAGACATGTGATATTAGTCAAATACATGAGAACCGTAAGACTTCATCAGCTCCATTATGCCCTATTCTTCTACTTGGTCCCTTTGAAAAGTGGGGAATAGATATTATAGGTCCCACTTCCAACCACCCCATGCCAAAATAAGTATATTGTAGTTGCCACATATTATTTAACTAAGTGGGTTAAAGCTAGGCCATTGAAAATAACTTCCATGGATGAAGTGGCAAGGTTCATGTATGAACGCATTGTCACCAAATTTGGTTGTCCATTAGAAATTATAACAGATCAAGGAATCCACTTCATTAATGAAGTGGTAGAAGCCCTAGTCAACAAGTTTTCTATCAAGCATAAGAAGGAAAAAAACTTATAAGCCAAGCACAAATGGACAGGTGGAATGAAAAAATTATGTGTTGCATCAAATTCTAGCAAAAGACGCATCCTTGCAGTACATAAGTGGGATAAAAGGATTCATGTAGCATTTTGGGCATATAGGGAAACATCAAATTCAAAAACAGGATACTTCCCATTTCGGTTGGTTTATGGCATTGATACAGCTCTACCTATTGAGTTTGATATTCCCACTGTGAGAATCATGAAAAATGAAAGGATGGATTAAAGTATTTCAATAAATGAAAGGTTGGTACATCTTCATTTGCTAGAGGAAATGAGAGAAATAACAAAATATACAAGCTATAATAAGAAAATGAAGCGGAAGAAATACTTTGATAAAAATATCCATTGGTCTCCATTTCATGTGAATGACTTGGTTCTAGTATATGATTCTAGATACAAAAAAAAGAAAGGCAGAGAAAATTTCTTCTCAAATGGATGGAGCCCTACAAAATAGTAGTTGTGCATGAAAATGGCACATATCGAATGGAGGAATTGGATGGCACTCCCATTAGGAAATGGGTCAACCAAGACAAGTTAAATATTTTCCAAGCACTAGAATAGTCTACTTCATGGATGAAGTAGAAGCTAGGAAGGGGGAAGATGTCGACAATAAAATTTTCCTTCGTAATTTCTATTTCATTAATGTATGTATTGGGAATAGGATGTTGTTAAGTATAATTAGTAGTGTTTTCCAATAAAAAATAATGGCACCGCCAAAGATTTACGCCAATAATGTATAGTATGGTAATAGTCAAAGTACAATTTGAATGATGTGGTAAAAAGTAAATATTTGTCGTAAGTCATTCGGTAATCTTAAAAATGTCAAAGCTAGGGTAAGGAGAGAAGTAGTGTCTACATGATTACGAATTTTAAATATTATATTGGTAATAAGGACAAGGAGTGATGTCATAAATATTTTGTGTATTTTATTTGTAAAAAGTCTAAAAGGAGGAACCCATGTGAAATGGTAAGGTTGATCTTATCTTAAAAGAGAAGAATAGATGTAAAGATAAGAGTTAAGGTCCTGGAATATGATTCGTTAGAGTAGATTTCTTATCCTATCTTAGAGATAAGGTGGATAAGCCTGAAATTTCTATAAATAGATAGGGCACCACCCTCATTTAGCATAGAAGGAAGTACTTGAGAAATATTGTATAAGAAAGTGTTTGAAGGAAACCATAATTTAGAAGGTGTGTTAAAGAAGCCATAAACGAGGTCTAATTTTGAAGTTTCTCCCATAGTTATTGTTGGAAGGAAAGTGGATTTGGAAACACTTGGAGTAATTCATGGGTGAGATTGTAACAATTTCATGTTAATAATACATTTTACAGTTGTATTTCAGATTTTTCATCATTCTTTTATGTCATAGTCTGTGGTATTCTTGTGTTATGTTTGTTGTTGTGTTTCCAGATTATTTCCACCAAGGTAATATTTGTGCATTAGTAAATAATTATAGCACGAGGAGTTTCCAGGTGGAGAATTATCATAGTGCTAGATTAGTGATGATAGGACCACTCCAGTTGTATCAAAATTTGTGCGGTTTTGTATCTTTGCTCTATTTGAATCCCATTTTAGTACAATGTCTCCTTCATTGAAAACTCTAATCTTGTCTCTCTTACGGAAAACATCTTAATCTATTTTTATGTTTCTCCATATTCAAGTGAGCTTGATTTCTTAGTTCTATAAGTTCTTCATAATAGACATGCATTGGTTCATTCTCAATTAACTCCAACTAATGTAGAAGGTCTAATGCATGAAGCTCAAGTGAAATGTGAATTATTGCCACTCATCCATAAATAAATTTTTATGGTGAGTTATGAACATATGTCTTGAAGTCACTCTATCGGACCACAATTATGAATCTAACATTGTATTCCAAGAACTCGATTTTGTTTGAGAATTTTTCTTATTCTCCTCGGCATGTTTTTGTTAGTACTTTCATCCAATCCATTACCTTGTGGGAAATAATTGGATGAAGTGCTCAAATAAATATTATGTTGAATAGCCAAACAAGTTACTCTTTTTCCTAGAAACTCTAATGCATTATCGAAATGATATTCGATGGAACACCAAACCTATAGACAATACTTTCATAAAATGACAAAATTGAGGTATCATTGGTTTCCTTTAAGGTTACTTTGCTTGATCCAACAAGTAAAATAGTTATTTCCGGTAAAAATCCACTTCGTCCTTGAGATGAATGTGGATTAATCATGCCAATGAAGTCAAGGCCCCACTTCATAAATGGTTGATCCACTAAAATAGGCTACAAGGGAAGTGAAGCTAATCTTTCTTTTCCGACAAAGAATGCACACTTTTTACACTTTCTTATCCATTAAAAAGAGTCCTTGAATATGTTGGAAAAATAGTAACCCGAGGTTTCATGATTTTAATGGTTTTAGTGCATTCTCAAGTGACCACCTTCAGGTCCTTCATGGAATTCTGAAAGTAACTACTGCACTCAATCAAAATAACCACAACATAATAAAATTCCATTTATATCTTCTATAAATAGCACACAATCAATAAATACATATGGTACAACTTGTGAATATAAATATTTTCACATATTATTTTTCATACCTTCTAGATAAGTACCATGGTGCAAATAGTTAATCAACTCAGTCATCTATCTTGAAATGAGAGCTTACGGTTTGACTTCTTTTTGTTGATTTTCAAGCTGTTATAAAACTGCAATATGTTGTTTTTCCATATCGGTAAGAAGATGTTTCCAAATACCTTTACCTCAAATTGTTTTAGCAACATTAATGCCAAAATTTTACTCTATTACCTTGAGATTCCAACAACCTCGTTTCTCATTTAGTTCCTTGTTCGGTAGGAATAATTCAACACTTGGATGAGAAATTAAAATATGAATCTTATTATACAAAAGCATGTACTTGAATTTATTCAAACCTCTAACTATCGCAAGTACTTATTTTTCAAGAAACGTATACATTGTTTCGTATTCATGAAGGATTTTCCCAAAGAAAGCAATGGGCTATTCTATATTCTCATCATTGACCTAAGTCAACATGGCTAAAATGATTTCAACTCCTGCAAGTGCATACATTATGAAGTCTTTATCAAAATTAGTATTTTCCAATGTATGATATTGTGAAATAGCAAACATATGGCGTTAAATCCTTTTTTCCTTCGCTGCTTCAAGAGAAAATTTTTCCCTTCTTGAGCATGGAAGTCAATGGTTTAACTAAGGCTACAAAATCCGGTACAAATTTCCTTGCAAATTTGATTTTCCCAGAAAATATTGTAATTATTTCTTATGATGTTGTAAGGATAGTTACATAATTGAATCAAATCTTAAAGGATCAATAGATAAACCTTGCTTAAAAATAATGTGACAAAGTAACTCACCTTCGTGTATTGAAAAATAGACTTTTTGAGATTCAAATAGATCCCTAATTTTCTGCAAATTGAAGAGGTGTGCCTTAAATACATAAGACGATCATCGAGAATTTTTGAGAAAACTGTCACATCATCTAAATAAAAAAGTATGAATTAATTCAAAATATTATGAAAATCCATATCCACTTGCACACTTAAACATTTCACTAACATTAGAAATACCAAAAGGCATTCTCTTATATGTGTAAGTGATCCACTTTGTGGTGAAGGTTGCTTTCTATATATCTTCATCATGCACAAGAATTTGGTTGTATTTGATGTAACCATCTAACAAGGAAAACCTATCAAAACATGAAACTATTATTAAAATATGATCCATATTAGGAAATGGATAATGATCATTCAATGAAGATCTACACTAGTCTCTAAAATACACACTAAACTAGATTTCACCATTATTTTTATGAATAGGAACAAATTTGGGAAACCCAACTTGGATGCTTGATGTGAAAAATAATTTTACATTCAATCGGTTTGAACAACTCATTTTTCATGAATGGTTCAATCTTGGGATTAATAGGCCTATGTTTCGCCTTACAATTGTTGAGTTTGGATGTAATTCAGTTATATGGTGAGGTAAAGTATGATCAATGCCTTTCAAATCTTGGTACTTCCATGCAAACACATCACTAAATTATTTTCATAAGTTAACAAAAGCTTGTTTTTCTCGCTAACAAGCATACCATTTCAATTTGTAATATTTTTCCCTCGTCAAGTGATATTTATTCATACTTATCAACATGTGTGGAAATATTTCCTTTATCTTTTTGAGTTGATCATCAAAGCTAAAAATATTCTCAAAATTGACAAGCCCTTAACGAAATTATTTGATTTTAACTAAACAATCTTGTCATCATATTGGTGCTGCAATTTAGTCTGATTTGATGATGAAAATTCAGCTTCTTCCTGCAAAAATATGCAAATTTGTTTATCATTTTCACAATCCTTCCGGATATCTTCACTATCGAACTCAAGGTCTTATTATCAACTTTATTTGGGGCTAAATTTTTCATTTTTAACTTTTTCTAGCACTTCAAAGATAGCTCTTCTTGCTGCAAGTCTGTATGAATGTTTATTTTTCTCTCTTGGGATAGACTGTATGTTAAAATATTAAAATCATCCATCAAGTCCAAGACTTTGTTCTTGTAACACTTCAACAGTGATTTTTTACAAATATTATAGTCTTTAAATTGATTTATGACTAACTCAGAATCACCAAAAACATGTAATGTGTTGATTCCTTTCTTTCTAGCCCATTGGAGGCCATGAATCAATGATTCGTATTCAACAACATTACATGTATAGGAAAATTACAAACTTAGAGTTGAAAAATACCTCTTATTTTAAGGTGAAGTAAGCATCAAACCCATACATTGACATTTCTTGTTATTTTCTCCATTAAAATGCAGTTGCCATATGTCTTCATCAATTTTTTTTGTTTTGGACAACAAAGGAATAGGTGTATCTTCTTCATGAAGACAATAAATACAAAATAATCCCTATTTTACTTCTTTGTAAGGGTCATCAACCTATTCCTGTTATATTCTTTCATCCATAAACAAGTTAAAAACACTATCCAAAGCTAAAATCTATGCATTTCTATCAAAAGCAACCTAATCTATTGCTGCATAATTTTCAGTAAGATTTGAAACATGAGGTTCAATATGGAACTTAGAAAATGATTCTGAATTAAATTTTACTTTAGCTCCATACCTTGTGGTGAAGAAGATATAGGACCAATCGGAAGAAATATACCCACCAATATTTGTCTGTGAAGTCCCTTGACAAGCAGGGAGCAACATCGGGTGCCACATCCAAAAATATTATGTAGTGAAGAATTGAAACATTTAGAAAATATTGTAAAGTTACCTCTGAATTTTTTATCGACCAACCTTGTTGGTTGTTCTCCCCTTAATATGTAAATTTTTTTTTTACTGTTGGTTCATATTGTAATCCAATTTGTTCTGCAACTGCTTTGGGCATTACCATGCTCCTTCAACCCTTGTCCACCATACATTTGTGAAATAAATGATCACCAATAATGAAATATAAATAAAAGGGAGCTGGTTTTCTTATATCACGTGCATTCAACACTTTCTAAACCATCCACCTAACATCTTTCATTCATTCTTAATCAACTATACCAAGTACCATATCAGCTTTATGTGGCTTTGAATTTGTAGGTTCCAAAAAAATCTGCAATTTAACAAGCTCCTTTACAAGAATTTTTGTTGTCTTGGAATATTTAGAGTATCCCGAATGAAATATTTATGTTATGCTTTTCCATTATCTCAACAATATTCAATGATGTTGTAATAGATATAGAAATACCTTTATAAAAAACATATTCTACTTCTCTTGTCTTTTTAATGTGTGGTATAAAGAAGCTCTTAGGACATGGTTTTGCTACCTTTTATGCTATTTTGGGGCTGAAATGGGACTTCCTAATGTTTTATTAGAAACTGTGGGAAAAATTGGACCTTTCTGCTTATTTTTTTAATCTTGAGCTCTTTTATGAGATTATGTCATATCTACACGTAAATCATTCTATCCAATCTTGATAAATGTTTGTTATGAATGCATTTGACTACGATTATCTTGTTTCCTACCCTCCATTTGAGGCATAAATATTTTTTTATATTGGGGTTTCGCAACAAGATTTATATTATAATGAGTGTTTGGGGAAGTAGAAGGAGGATGTTGTTGATTGCAAGGAGTACACCACTATTCTGAGGCCATATTAACCGGTACAAGAGCATTGGAAGTACTAGGGACAACCTTAAAATAATTTTTTCTCTGCTGAAAGGGTTTCCTATAATTTTGATTTTTCTTGTAAGGAAACTTATTTTATTGATAAGGATATTTATAAGGCCTACCAGTTGTCTGTTTATTTTTATAATGCTGTTATTTCATTTCCATATGACTATGATGTATTTTTTTCTCAAAAATTTCATTTGGTTGTGCTATAACAACAAGATATACCCTTTGAATAGGCGGTGAAATGGGAGAAAGATCTGTAGTAATGGGAATGGAAATCCTTGGTGTTAATTTTCTAGGTTTGAATAAGAATTTTAAAATCTTTTAGGGAAATCTCATAAAGCTGCTGGACGTGAAGAACCTCTCACGAACTATATCATGGCTGCAATATCACTATTTATTGCTATAAGGTAATAAAGAAATGCATGATCAGCATGAGGCTTCATAGTGGGAATAATTATTTCCCATGTCCTAGAAAATATTAAGTTGAAATTTGTCATAAATTCATGAGGAGAACACTTAATTATGGAAAATTGTTCTATGAGAGATAGGTGATCAAATTTATTTTTAAATTGATTGCATAATTTTTCACCTAGTTGATCACAAGTGCCTATTGTACCTACTTCCAAACATTGATACCACTTTGAAGAAATTGTCTATTGAATGAAGAAGCCAAAATTCTTATCATCGAACAACAAAGAGCCGGAATGTCCTAATATGCTCAACAAGGGTAATCTCATTTTCATCGGTAATTAATGGAAGTCCTTTTAAGGAAACACCAAGTATATCATAATAAACCGGTAATAACAAGGGGCTTCCATTAGTAAAGGTAACAAAATTTGGTGTGGTTTACGAGTAATTGGAATAACTGGTATCGAATTACAAGATTCACTCGAGGGGAAGGAGGATTGAAAAAACCAAGCTCTGTTATAGGGAAGGGTATTTCCAACCCTTCTTATTTTTTTACAAAATTTAAAGGTAATGAAACAAAGTCAGCGGGAAGTCTTCTTCTTACGATGATCTTGTAGTCACTTTAGCCATGGAACATGATGTGACATTGGTCAAAAATTCTTCACGAGTCGCTTAGATGAATTATTATTTAAATCTTAAGTTTTATGAACTCATCAATTGTTGTTCTCGTAGGATCAAGTGTGCCAAAACTGTTATCTCTCAAAAGTGTATCCTTGTAGAGGGTTAGTAGATTTGATTAAATTTTATCCTCCTCACATCTGCAAACACAATTGAGACACCTCACGGGATGTGGGCATCCCTATTGTGAGGTGAATCATTGAGATTACAAGTGTGTTTCCTTCTTTGGGTGTACCCTAAAACTAAAAAAAAATTGTGTGATTTGAGGGTAAAAAGATGGCTAAAAATGAAATTAAATGTAGTGATACACCAAAAGTATTGAAGGCTTGACTAAGAAACATCCATTAATATACTGAGAATAAGTTTAATAAGATATGATCCAATGGTTTTTAGCTGATCTCAAGTCAAACACATTTCTATTGAGGGATCGCTCACAACAAATGTAGACACCAGATTTTGGTATCATTCCTTCACTTCACCCTACATTTTCTCTCCTTTTACAAGTTTACCTATTCAAATTCCATTTCCCACTAAAAAGGCATGTTCAAATAATCAATATTAATCGATTAACATATCCCATTTTAAATTTATAAACCTCATCATCTAAATAATCCAATTAAGTCATATGAACCCAACTAATAATTAATTAATTCAAAATCCATTCAAATGATGAACCCCACTCAATCAAGTCCATTATTTCCCCTAATCAGGTAAAATCATGTCCCCCACTCACATGACCGAGGTTACTTTGTCAAACTCGGTTACATGATAACCCCTAATTTAACCCCATATCTATTCTATAAATAAAGGCCTTCCCCCCTCTTTCAAACAAGTTGGAAATATTTGGAAATTCTTTTTAAGGTTTTGCAAAGAAATAGTGATAGAAAGCCTCTACCATTATATCTCTCCACTATAGAATCCTTCCCCCTTCATCTTGAACAAGTAAGAAAGGATAACAAATTTTTGATATTATAGCTTCTCTCATATCATCCTCATGTTGCTCTTATGATGCCACTTATGGCACCATAATGTCATCCACATTCCCTTAAAGTAACCTCATCATCCCATTTATTCAGACATACTTTATTTCTCTTCTTACTCGTATGCTATATACGATTCATCATTTATTTCTATCTTTCTAGACATGGGGTTGACATCCTCTAAGGGAGTTAATAGCCTCTTGGAACTGGCATTGTCCAAGAAGCCCCTCATATATCTATCTAATCATATTTTTTTATTTTTGTAGACATTATCACAAATCCATATATCTAGTGCCCGCAAATCTACATCCACATTTGAGGCTCCTTAAAACCTCTATATATAGATTTTTAAGTGGATTTCGATGTCAGTGCATTCACCTACATTCTTGCACGCGTGGTGGGACTGATCCCAAATCTTGTCAATTTTTTTAGTTTATTTGTCTTGTGTAGATGTCATATGCATAATGATTATCCTTATTCACAGTTTTCATCCATCTAGATATCTTGTGTATATTTTATTTTTAGGCTTACTTGCTTATAGGGTTTAGTATTTTCTCCACCAATAAGGTATGTTTGTATTTTCTTTGAGGTACGAGGATTTTCCTTTTTTCTATTTTTATTTTGTTTACTACGTTTCTTTGTTTTATTAATAAGATTGCATATAAAATGTTAAAACAAAACAAAAAGCATTTTTATTAAAAATAAATAAAGAAAAAAACAAAAAAGTTATTTTTAGCTCTAATGGCATGGGAGAAAAATCTAGAAAATAATCTCGTATATATAGGTCTTAGTATTTTATTACAGTTGTATATCTAAGTTATTAGTTTACATCTCTATATATTTAATTAAATAAGTAAAAAATACAAACAAAAAATTATTATTATTATCCTAAACTATCCACACCCATCCTCAAGACCTATCTCACATACGTCAACTCTACCAACTCACCATGAAATCCCATCTCCATGCTCAAACCTATGCTAAAATCCTAACTCCTCATTCCCAACCGAATCCCCCTCTACTTAGCCACTAATCCTACTATAATAACCATTCAACACTCCCTCATCGCACGCCTTTGGTGGGACCGATCCCCAGATCTTATCATTTTTTTAGTTTATTTTTCTTGTGTAGATGTCATATGCATAATGACTATCCTTATTCATAGTTGTCATCCATCTAGATATCTTGTGTATATTTTATTTTTAGGCTTAATTGCTTATAGGGTTTAGTATTTTCTCCGTCAATAAGGTATGTTTGTATTTGCTTTGAGGTATGAGAATTTAACTTTTTCTATTTTTATTTTGTTTAGTACGTTTCTTCGTTTTATTAAGAAGATTGTATATAAAATGTTAAAAAAAAAAAATCATTTTTACAAAAATTTAATAAAGAAAAAAACAAAAAAGTAATTTTTAGCTCTAATGGAATGGGAGACAAATCCAGAAAATAATCTTGTATATATAGGTCTTATTATTGTATTAGAGTTGTATATCTAAGTTCTTAGTTTACATCTATATCTATTTAATTAAATAAGTAAAAAAACAAACAAAAAATTATTGTTATTATCCTAAACTATCCACACCCATCCTCAACACCTATGTCACATACGTCAACTCTACCAACTCACCACGTAATCCCATCTCCATGCTCAAACCTATGCTAAAATCCTAACTCCTCATTCCCAACATAATCCCCCTTGACTTAGCCACTCATCCTACTATAATAACCATTCAACACTCCCTCATCCCACTACCCAACTCGACATGACCCAAGGTCCCACACATGGCTTGGATCTACCTCGTTGCTGAAACTCCCAATCATAGACCTAGCTCAACCCTCCCTCTTCATAAGATCCTCCTCACCTAGCTACTACACACACGACTCAACTACTCTCCATGGAGCTACTTTCTTCCTCTCTCTGACTTCCTCATCCATTTTTCTCCTAAATTGCTCACACCCCATACTTACCTCTTGACCGAGCTACATCTACCGAGCCACTACTTGATTATCACTCATCTTTTCCAAGTTACTCAACCCGCTAGCTCTAACTAGCTTGATCGTATCTCCCTTGATTCCTCCTCATGAGATCATTGTTTGAATTCATCCCCATGATCCCTTAATTCACCCGAGAAATTATAAAACCCCTCATGAAATCCACTTGATTCCCCACCTTATTTATTTCCTATCTCAATTGCGAATAAACATGTCTTAGGGAGAGATGACAAGTAGTGATATCGAAAGCATAACATTGTATTTTTTTGGAAGGAAGAATGTTTTGAAACAGAGTGAAAAGAAAAATAAATCACCATATTTTTAATCATAGCATCCATTCTTAACGAATATGCAACCAAACCAATGCACAATCGTTTAGAGATACATGTGCATTGAACACTAGATCTAACACCAAATAATCATTCCCCGATCTCACCACAGACTTCCATGTCACTCATCACACTACCTCTAATACAATGGTACTTTTTCATGGATCTCATGATCTCCACCACTTTGCTTAAACCATGAATTTTTGCAAAGAAAGTGAATATCCATGCAGACTCAAAATATTTCAATGTTTGATAGTTCTGTTTGTTTCCAAGTCTGTTTCAAATTAACAAAAGCCTTTTGGGTAGTGAATGTAAATTTTATTACAATTATGTACAACAAGTTTATAATAAATAGTGCTCATATCACCATAGTCAACTATCTATTTCTCGTGATTCTCATTATGTCATTTTACATATGAAGAACCATCCTAGGTTTTGCTTCATCAGCTATGAGATACCCTCATCTATTTTCAAGTATCGAGTTTAATAAGAATTTCCTCCTTTGGATTTTTCTCCTTATTGTCAAAACATAGAAACATAGGTCATCGTTTTTGTATATAGTGTAAATTTTTTTATTTTATCTTTTCATATTTCTTAAATAACTCTATTTTTGGTCACCCTCACATTTCTCAATCCAATTCAAATAGGCCCCATTTTGTCATATCAGTCCACATTACCATTGTAAATGTCTACATTTTTTTCAATCACCTTTTAGCTTGTCCTCAAAGTCCACATTTTCATCCTATAAGTCCACCTTTTTTTCACAATCATTTAGATTCCATATTTTCATTTACCCATTAATTCTTTGCTTATAATTTATTCAAGTATAGTTTCTAACTATGAGTTCAATGCTTTTGATTTAATTAGGTTATTCATTTTATTTAAGTTATTTGATAGTATATCAGTTTACTTTATATCTTTAATATTTTGATTTAGCAGAATATTATTTTTAATCATTTAAAAATAATCTCAAAAATCATTTTTGAACACAATATTTTATCACTTAAATACCTTATATTCTGCCTCACGTAAACTAATTACATTTATTTTCTTTTCATAGGGTAACTTCTATGACACTAGAACCACAACATTAAACCATCAATGATCACTTGTTGAAACATAAAAAAACCAAAAATCCCTTTCCCGACCCCATACACAATTGTCAATTACACTTTTAAGGTACCCCGACGTTCCTAGCCACTGACCATCACCTTCATATATGAAATTATCACGTATGTTGGTGCCCAAATTGATTCTCCCTCAAAATCTAAGAAACATGATAGGTTTTATAGGAAGCTTAGAGGTAAGCGAGCATGTAGTGTGTCATTTTGTAGTCGGGGATGAAATGCAACTTTCTCTTTGTCACTCAAATGTGGAGAAATGGATAGCACCCTTAAGAGGATTTGACCTATTTTTCCTTCCAACCATGGTGAGAGGACCCTTTTGTAGCCTATTGTTTATAGAGGAGATGGAGATTTCCTTGCTTGTGAAGTATTAAGAGGACCTTAAAGAAAATATGATCAATGCAAAAAACCTAACTCTCGGGAGTTGTCACTCTAGATAATGGAGATATCTTCTAGGAAATGTTCGGGCAACCAAAGAAAATGAAAAAGCAGATTGGTTCTACATGTTTTGTAGTAAAAATTGTGCATTTGTCTACATACATGACAAACGGGGGTGGTATGAGTATGATTATTTGTTTTTGAATGAATTTTGGTGGAAGGTGAAGTAGGATAAAGTTGATTATACAAAATCCTTGAGAAATTTTACAAAAATGAAAATATTGAACAATAGAATGCTTTGAGAGTAGGTAGGGTGTTCCTTTAACAGTAATATGTGCTCCAATGGAGGCCTAGATCAACACTTTTCACACAAACTTCAAGGATCCAAAATGAAGGCTCAAATTGGAAAACTTACCCAAACATTATCAATCTCTGTTTCATCACACCTAAGATACCCTCAAAGGCTAACAAAAAACCTTATAGTCATGCTAGGAGTCACATTGATTTTAAATTTATTTATTTCACTATTAAATGAAATCTCTTCTAATAAATGAAATTACAAATGTCACCAAACTATCACAAGGATAAGATCTTGTCTCACTCACACTAATTTCAAATGTAAGAAGGAAACAAGAAAAAGAAAATATACTTTCGGACATTCAGGAATGAAGAAAACACAAATTTTTCCCAAGAATAACACGATTAACTCAAATTTTGTTAAATTTATCAGCAGGGGAAAGTTTCTCAAAAATCTCGAGCTTGTCAATGGTTGTACACTTATAACCACTTTGACATGATCAAATGTAACACAAAGGAGATATAGAGGCTTCTTCAGATAGTTTCTCAGAAAGACACGCTTCACCAAACTTTTCTCTTAAGAAATTAGTTTATGACTCCTAACACTTTTTCCTTTACAATCTCCTAACCCTTTTCATGGAAAAATCATCCCTATTTATAACATTTTACAACAAAGCCTTTACCCTAAAAACTAGAGCCATTGAGAGTACCCATGCTCACCATGATCTCAATCACAATTCCCAGGATCGGATCTATAAAAATTGGTCAAGTGCTAAGGGGAAAATCTCTTCGAACATCTCCCCGCATTTAACAACTTCCTCTTCTAGATCACTTTTCCCTTTACTTGCAAACCACTTCCGTCCCTATTCTCGTCCAACTGGTTTGTTCGCGTGCCTGGGAGAAAGAAATGGAAGATCCAATCAGGCCCAAAGGTCAGGTCTCACCTTAATAGTAAAAGAAATCCCGCATTCATCTCACCAAACCCAGAGATATTAACGGGTCCTTCACATGCCAAGGAAAGAAAACTCAGGCAAAATCTGATAGTTAGATTACATATTAATGGTGAGAGATGTTTACAGACCTTCCCCACCAAACAAGGATATGAGATTAATGGTTCTCTTCATTTGGCGTGCAGGAGACTTCAAGAAATGATTAAAACTCATAGGAATACACATCCGCATGAGCTCTAGAGTGAAAATAGCATTAAAATCAGATACATAGGCACAACTTCCATTGATTTCTATTTTGAATTTGGACCATCCACGTGGGAGATCCATTTTAGAGCAGGCCTGCGGGTTCCCTTTTTCCTTTTACAACTTTTAAAAATTGTAAAATTTTCACATTTTTCTCCACACCTCCACCCTTGAGAAATGAGCCTGACACGTGTCCTAAGTCTGGGTCCCCAAGGAACCACCACCAAATTGTACTACTTCACCTATTTTTTTGGAAAAGGGAAAATTTTCCAAGTTTCCGCCGCAGCTCCAAACCTCCGCCATTGACTGGGGAAAAATTTTAACTATTCTCTATCGGGTCTACGGGCCATTTTGATGTTTTAATCCTTTTGGTAACAAGAGGCAAAAAATCCAAGTTTCCTCCAATGGTCCTTCCCGTCCCTTTGAATTTTCAAAGCCAACCTTGGCCTCCCTTTTGTTGGGCTTGCGGGCCATTTTGATACTTTAATCCTTAAGAGGCAAAAAATTTAAGTCTCCCCCGATGGTCTGCTTTCCTACCTTTTAACTTTTCAAACTGCCACATGTCACAATGGTGTATCTTGAGATGGTTTCCAAAAGTTGAGATCTTGAACGAGAATGGGATCACCAAGTGTCCTAGCCCAAAAATTTATTTGAAGGCTTATAGCTCAGCGAGAAGGCAACATGTGTCGAGCTCTAGTGAATCTCGTTTGGCCATTATAAGAGTCCAAGAAGAATGCAAAGTGACCAGAGGCCTCCACATGTCCTCCCCGTGCTTCTTTAAAATGAAATTCAAGGGCCCGTTCTCAAACATGCATGGTCCTTCCACGTGTCCCAAGCCTCTCAAAACCTTTTGATAAAAAGCTAAGTGTGGGAAGCCCCGGCGAAAGCCTCCACTTGTCTTCATGGTGAAATTTCAAAATGGTGCCCAAGAGATGAGAACATTGATGACTGTGGGATCACCACGTGTCCCTATTCCACCAAACTATACCATCTGCACAACTAAATTTCTAAGTCCGGGAAAAGAGTAGAAACCTCTATGTGTCCTCCCAAAGACAGACTCAAAACAAAACCCAAAAGGAAATCTTCAAATGAGCATCGTTCATCCACGTGGACCATTTTTGGGTCAAGGAGATACATAGAGTTTTAGAGTGACCCACAGAGCTGTATAACCAAAAGAAGCCATGTTTCTTGTTGATGCAAGGATGTAAATTTGACCAGGACAAACACTGTCAAACCGTAAAATGGAGAAAAATGACCGTTTGAGCTCCAAGATGAAATTTTCTCCAAGGAAAAAGAATTTAGAAATGTTACAAGGCTCAAATACATTTCTCTTAGCTTCATCCTTTCATTTTTATTCAATTATTTAGGGCAAGAAAAAAACAAGGACAACAAAATGGGGTGACTCTATTTTGATCACCAACATCGGCTCGACTAGGGGATGGGCACCTCCACAGAGTGCCACAAGAAGAAAGGTAGACCAAGTGCCAAAATATCCGTTAGGAAAAGGAGTCAGATTGCAGAGCACAAAAATAGGACCGTCCCCCAAAAACAAACAGAGAAACCAACAAAAAAGGGCCACCGGGGACTAGAACGAACAAGAACACAAAAGACAGAAAACAAACCAACAACCTATACACTTTAAAGATGATGTTCACCTTCGTTCTAGGGAGTCAATCCAATAAATTATTCAAATGACTACCATTAACAAGAAATTTTAGAAATTTTCCATCCAAATCCTTCAAGATGAATATATGCTCACCAATCCAAATATCTATGGAGTAAGGGCCCATCCACAGTGCATCAAATTTACCATGTTGTCTGTTATCTTCATGCATGCTATCCCATAGCATCAAGAGATATCCAACATTGAAAGCTCTTGGGGTGACCTTCTTTTCGAACAACTTCTTTAGCTTCTCTCTGAACTTTACATGCCTTTGGTGGGATTCTCTCCTTTCTTCATCAAGCTCAACAATCTGGTTAAAGCGGGCATCATATGGACTCACCTCTTGATCTTCCAGGTTTTGCATGAAATGATATGAGGATAGTTTCATATGTAGGGGAAGAAAGTCCGGGTTCCATATAACAACTCAAATGGGCTCTTTCTAGTGGCTCTTTTAACGAATGCGGTCTGCGCTGCTAGACAACAAACTTCAACCTCACCCCATTTTGTCATGTTTATCTCTAAGGTTCTTCCTGATAATCTTCAAAAAAATTTATTTCTGACTCATATTGTCCATATCCTTGGGGATTGTAATTATATGCATACGTCAAGTTGATCCCATATTATTTACACATTTCAACCAAAGGTTTAGCTCTAAAGCTCATGACATTATGCTCAATAATCTTGACTTGGTAACCCAAACCTGCAGATGATATGGTTCAACAGAAAATCTATGAAAATTTGGTGTGTTGCTCTTTTAGTGGAGATTACATCCACCCACTTAGTGAAGTAATCTGTACTGACTAGAATCCACTTATGCCTAGCACTTAAAGGATCTTAAATCTCACCAATGAAATCCATTCCACATTGCTTAAATGGAGCTTCAATTGATACGGGATATAAAGGAAGGGAGCACGAGGCTTTTAGTCTTCCAGAGAAGCATTGGAAACACTCACATTTCCTAACAAAAAGTGTTGCATCCTTGAAGAGAGTCGGCCACCAATAACCAGCCCTCGATATCTTGTGTGTTGTGACCCTTATAGCCAAATTCCCCACAAAAATCCTCCATGGAGATCTGCAATTATCTTGGGGGCTTCATATTCAGTAATGAACCTTAAGAGGACTCCTTAGGGTCCTTCCAAGTGAACCCATAATTAGTAATGACATATTTATGGGAAGCCAACTTAAGGTCCATTTTCTAGTTCTTCCTCAAATACTCGGGGAAGTATAAATGTCTAAGATAAAAATCACATCCTTATACCACTCGAGAACTCATCAATTTTTCAAAACATCTACCCTACCTTCTTCTACCTCATTTACCTCAATATTTTCAAGTTTCTCTCATCCATAAGCTTAGCCAAGCCCCAACCTCTCACCACTTTTTGTTTTGGATATCCATGTCATATTTTAGCAACTTGTTCACCGATCTTCATCTTTTGCTTAATAATTCCATCTCGATAGGATGTCTTTCACCATGGTGTGGGGAACATAAGAAACAATATTAGAACTCAAAATGTAAGGCCTAAAAACCTTAGTTTCTTTTACCAAGGAAACTTCTTATTTCTCCATAATAGTATATTTCATCTCATCCCCCGGCAATGCCTTACTCGAAAAGGCAATTGGCCTCTCATCCCCTTCATCATCATTCTGTAACAGGACATATGCAATAGTGTTCTCTGAAGAAAAAGAGAACAATTGAAAGGGATTCTTATAATATGGGGTGGCTAGAATAGGTGCATGCTTTAGTGCCTCTTTAATCCTACTGAAATCTTGAATGGCATCCTCCTCCCACTTGATGGCCTAGTCATTCTTTAACATGTAATTAATTGGAATAGTCAACTTAGCAAAGTTTAATGTAAATATTTTGAAGAAGTTTATCTGCCCAAAGAGGGATTGAATTCCTTTCTTGGTTCTTGGAATTGGAACCTTCTTTGATGGCCTTTAGCCTTTCTAGATCAATCATCAACCCTTCTTTGTGACACAATGTGACCAAGCAACTTTGCTTTACAGCACTCGAAAATGGAATTTCTTTGGATTAAGTGAAATGCCATATTCTCTCGCATCTTATCAACATATTTTCTAAGTGCATTAAGTGATTAGTTTTCTTTTTGGAGAACACAATTACATTATCTTGGTAGACAACAATAAAATCATTAATGTAACCAGAAAAAGTAACATCCATTGCTCTTTGAAAAGTTGCCCCAACATTCATCAGTCCAAAGGGAATCCTGACATATACATAGGTTCCCCAAGGGGTGGTAAAGGCTGGTTTAGTCCTCTCTGATTCCTTCACCACAACTTGGTTATAACCACAAAAACCATCCAGGGTAGAAAGTAACTTAGAACTAATCACTAGCTACATCATGTTCTCCATGTTTGGTAAAGGATAATTATCCTTCATTAATGCTTTGTTCAAATGTCTAAAATCCACAGACTGACTGATGACACCGTTCTTCTTTACGACCGGTACTAGGTTTGTAACCCGGAAAGAATACCTTATGGGCTGAATAATCCCTCCATCGCTCGGTTTCTTCAATTCCTCATGCATTTTTAGAGATAGAAGTGGATTAATTGGCCTCTAATTTTTCCTGAAAGGCTTTGCATTAGACTCCAGGGAATCTCATGTTGAAACAAATCCTCTCTATATGCCTCCACTCAAAATAATTCTAGGCCATGAAATCTTGATAGTTTTTCAGCAATTGGATGTAGGACCGCTTCTCCTCCTTACTAAGATTGTTTCCTAACTAAATCTTCTTTGGTTTCTCCTTTGTGCTAAGGTCATGCTCCTCAATATCCCTTCAGGCTACCATGCATCTATTAATAATGTAGTCAACATTATCAAAATTAGACTCAAGAGAAACTAGCCCTTTGAGAATGGTATTAGTCTTTATTTGGATTATGTGTTTTCCAAACTAGGTTTCTTTACCCTCCGCTTCGCTCACCATTGACTCCAAATCAATATTCGATCGAGAAAACTCCCCTTGCTTATGCAGTAGAAATATTCGACCTAAGCATCATCATCAAAAACTTGCCAATGCTTAATATTGTTAGCAAAAGATGGCCTAGTTAGCACTTCAACATCATACACACAATATGGGGACATTGCACAATTATCAAACCGGGATCCCAGCATAGCAATCCTATCTCGCCATATTATTGAACTTCCTATCATGATGCACAATGTTGAATTAATCAAACATCTCAATCAGATCCCAAACTCCATGCTTGTATTGTTTCATTCACTAATTTTTTGTGTCATACACTTTTTTGAATTTCTTTACAATTAATTGCGAATCTCCCTTGACAATGATGTCTTTAACACCATATTTCCAAGAAATTTTCAGACCTAATAACACCGCCTCATACTCAACAATGTTATTAGTGAAGTCAAAGTTGATTTTGAAGGAAAAGATAAACTCTTCATGGCCTGGAGACATCGAACAACACCAACACCATTTCCAAACTTGGAGCAAGCTCCATTAAACAATAAATTTCATGGAGAGCCTTCCTATTCAAGACACTTGTATTCTTCAATCTTGTGCTCTTTTTAGTCGGTGAATCCAAAAAAATTATCAACATCAACACTTGTGTACAAAACTTCATAATATGCATTGTTGGGATCCTTAATAAGGTACAACATATTATTCTCCCCATACAACTTGACAAGGATGCCCTCAATTGGGATGCTTTGCACAGGACATATCCATTTGAACACTCCTACTAACACTTGCAGCCCATTTTCTAGAAATCAACGTACCCCACTTGGCTAGGCAATAAACAATAACTACATCAAGCTTCAAATCCCTACGTGGATAGGTAGCGAGATGTACCACTAGAACCTTCACACATCCCACCACCTGGAACCTCTGGAATCCATGGCAATACACTTCCCATATGTTGTTTTAACCTTGACATTCAACTCATTCATAACTTCTAGAGGCATAACATTGCATGATGCCCTTAAGTCAAACAAACAACTATGTAACAATCTATCTTTAATGATCATAGTGGTGAAGAATGAATCCACATTTAGATGAGAATATACCAAGGATGTTCCCAAATAAACCTCGAGTGGTTCATCTAGATCTCCCGATGCTAGTGGTTCTTCTTATTCTTAGATGAATGGTGAAGTCTCCACAATGTTTATTTTTCTACCTAGGGTAGTCTTCTCCTCCTTCAGCCCCAAATACTCAAGATCCCTCTTCTTGTGTTGAGGAACCCTAAGCAATTCAACAATTGGAACTAAGATTTTGATTTGACTCAAGACTTGGGCAATATGATAAGGGATAGACTTTGGCAAGGTGGCATTGGAAGGAAGGTTGAAAAACTCATTAGATGGCACAATATTTTTGATAACTTGAGCATGAGGAGCGGTATGATTTTTTTGGGATAGCAAGGCCCTTGGTAGATGCATATTTCTTAGGAGCCTTTTTAGGAACATTTGAAAGCAATGGAGTTTTTTTCTTGTCCCGAGGACCATGTCACTTTGAGAAACCTACTTCTTGTGTTGTGTTCCTTTTCTTGAGCCATAACAACATTCATCAACAACGCTTATCCTCCTTAGATGGGGTGCCTCCATCATATTTATTTATCATTAAATCCACTATATATTCAGAGTAATTATTGGGAAATTCAAAAGCATGTCCTGTATCTACTTCTAACGTATGATAGGGAGGAAGAATAGGTACACGATGGATGTAATCTAAAAAATTAGTAGCAATTAAGCACTTATTACCTTAGCTAAAGTTGCCCCTTGTTGTGAGCTTGTGGAGCAACCCATCATGAAAACATCATCATCATTATCATCACCAAATTATTCTTCTTCTTGTTGATATTCCTCACATGGAGCATGGGGCATGAAGCATCTGTCACACCAATCAATGACATATATATCCTCCACAACAAGTAACTCTTGAAGTTAAAGGATCGGTACCATTATGTTTTCCCACGGCTTCGCATCGCCTATTTAAAAATCCAACAGTCCCTTTCCTCTATCATCATATCTTTGGTTATTTTTAACCCTATCTTGGCCCTGTTACTTGTGTTGACCTTGTGAACTCTTCCCAATTCCTTTTTCTTCATGGGCTAATTTGTATGATATTTCTTTGACAGCCCCTGTCAAATTTTTCACAACTTCCTCCAAATCAAGAGCCTTACTTTTTTTAGGATTTTTCGGGTTAATTAGTTTTACACCCTCCCTTTTTGGAGGATTTCTAATTACTTTGATGTTATTCTCAATTCGCAAGGCCATAGTGAATGCCTGCCTCAAATTAGTAAGGTTTTTGTCCCTCAAGTAGTAAGCATAATTTTTATCAAATACATCTAAATATTTGATCAAACATGATTCATCACATGGCCTTATCTTAACGGGAAATCCCCTCAAGGTCTTATTAAACCTTGTGTTGAAATCATGTCTTGACTTATTAGGATTCTTCTTGATGTTTTCAAATTCGACAGAAGAAACTTAGGGTCAGTTCTATCACCATACTACAATCTGAATGCATTGTTCATCTCTGTCCAAGAGTCAATGGAATTATCTGGAAAAAATTTATACCAGTCCCTTGCATCCTCTTCTAAAGTACGGATAAACAGGTTTGATGCATACATATTCATGTAATCTCGAATTCTTCCATCATAGTGATACAAAGATTTAGATGTTGATCTCAAGTTATAGCGTTCTTTCCTTGGAACTTTGGTAATCTATTACTTACATCCTTGGGAACTACATTTGGATAACTAGCCATCCCCTGTGAAATTTATAGGATGAAAGGTGTTTACAAAAAATGGAGGTCAGGTGGGGTCGGGGCCATGTTGTTTTGAGGAGGTATCCTAGAGGGTGAAAAATTGATAAGGGGGTGGAGGGTCTTTGAAACAGCAGAGGGATATAACTTTCAAAATGGATATCCCTTAAAGGCCTTGTTTCTTGGAAATCCCTATCAACTTTTGAAAAGACAGGGGCAGAATGAGAAGAAAAATTTTCAAAATCAAATGAAGGCCCTTCTCTAGTTGGAGAATTCAATTCCACAAAGAGGCTACTTGATTCAGAAGCACTTGAATTGCAGTCTTCAATGATAGGCCGATCACTTTCATTATGGAGATCCATTTTCTTATTTGTTGATCTCGCAACAACTCTCTAGGATTTTCTTCCTTCTAAATTTGTTTTTCCCATGCTCTGGAAATAATTTTCTTGTAGGATCCCTAGTAAAGAAATATCTTCTTCCTTCCACTTTTGCAAAGTCTAGCAACAAATTTCACTTGATAGAGGTTAAGACACTAGTACTTAAAAAGAATCGGATCGTGGGAAGTCACCACTAAGGATTTCCACCTTATTTATGCAAATGTACTAAAATATGATCTTTCAAATGTCTTTCAATACTAGAAACTAGAAATGGGATGATCGACTTTGCTTTACCTAGATTTATTAATAAAATCTAGTGCACTAGGTGTGGAAACTAAAATAATTGCACACATCACTTGGAGCATATAAGAAGTGTTTTACCAAGGTGTAAATATGGAATGTAATCACAATGTCCGACAACAGTGATAGTAAGGTGTTGGTACCCAAATTATTTCTCCTCGGAAGGCGAGGAGCATCACAGCTTGGTAGGAAGCTTAACGGCACGTAGAGCATGTAGTGTGTCATTTTTAGCTCGGGATGAAATGTAGCTTGCTCTTTGTCACTTAGATGTGGAGAAATGGGTAGCACCCTCAAGAAGATTTGACCTATCCTCATGACTTTATGGTTTATCCTTTCAACCAGGGTGAGAGCATCCTTTTGTAGCCTATTTTTATGGAGGATATGGATATGTCACCCCTTATGAAGCATTAAGAGGACCTTGAAGAAAATATGATCAATTGAACAAAACCTTACTCTCTAGAGTTATCACTCTAGATAATGGAAATATCTTCTAGGCAAAGTTCAAGCCACTAAAGACAATGAAAACTTGATTTTATCTACATGTTTTGGTAGTAAAAATTGTGCATTTGTATACATACATGAAAAATAGGGGTAGTTTGGGTATGATTAATTATTTTTGAATGAATTTTGGTGGGAGGTAAAGCAAGATAAAATGGATTATACAAAATCCTTGAGAACTTTTTTAAAAATGGAAAGCTTGAAATGTAGAATGTTTTCAGAGTAGTTAGGGTGTTCCTTTAACTAGAATCTATGCTCCAATGGAGGCCCAGATCAGCACTTTTCACACAAACTTCAAGTATCCAAAATGAAGGATAAAATTGGAAAACTTAACTGAACATTATCAATCTCTTTTTCATCACACCTAAGATACCCTCAAAGGCTAACGAACAATCTTATAGTCATGCTAGGAGTTACAATGATTTTAAATTTGTTTATTTCACTATCAAATGAAATCTCTTTTGATAAATGAAATTACAAATGCCACCAAACTATCACAAGGATAAGATCTTGTGTGATTCACATAGATTTCAATGTAAGAATGCAACAAGAACAAGAAAAACTACTTGTAGACATTCAATAATGAAGCAAACACTAATTTTTCCCAGGAATAACATAGATCAACTCAAATTTGGTTAAATTTATCAAGCGTGGAAAGTTTCTCAAATAATCTCGAGATCTTGCCAGTGGTTTTACACTCGCAACCACCTTGACATGATCAAATGTAACACAAAGGAGATAAACATGCTTCTTCAGATAGTTTCTCAGAAAGATGGGCTTTACCAAAATTTTCTGTTAGGAAATTAGTTTCTGACTCCTAACACTTCTTCCTTAAAAAAATCCCAACCCTTTTCACGTAAAAATCGTGCCTATTTATAACATTTTGCAATAGAGCATTTTCCCCCCAAAACCAGAGACATTGAGTGTACCATTGCTCGCCATGATCTCGATCGTAATTCTAAGGATAAGATCTGTGAAATGTTATCAGGTACTTAGGGGGAAAATATCTTTTAGCATCTCCTGCATTCAACTCCTTCCTCTGGTAGATCACTTTTCCCTTTACTTTCCAACCACTTCGCCCCTATTCTATAAAATCTAGTTCTTTGCATGCCCAGGAAGAAGAAATGGAAGATCAAATTGGGACCAAATGTTAGGTCTCACCTTAATGGTAAAAGACATCCCCGGATTCAACCAAACCTAGATATTCATAGGTCCTTCACGTGCCATGGAAACAAAATTTAGGCCGAATATGACAGCTTATATTACATATTAATGGTGAGATACATTTACAGACCTTCCCCACCAAACCAGGATATGAGATTAATGTTCCTCTTCATTTGGCGTGCAGGAGACTCCAAGAAATGATAAAAAATCATAAGAATACACATCCCCATGAGCTCTACATTGAAAATGGTAGAAAAATCAGATACATAGGTGCATTTTCTGTTGATTTCTATTTTGAATTTGGACCGTCCATGTGGGAGATCCATTTTAGAGCGGGCTGCGGGTTCCCTTTTCCCTTTTACAACTTTTAGAAAAATGTAAAATTTTCACATTTTTCTCCACACCTCCTCCCTTAAGAAATGAGCTCGACACGTCTCCTAAGGAGGGTCCCTAAGTAACCATGGCCAAATATTGGTACTTCACCTATTTTTTGGAAAAGGGAAATTTTCCAAGTTTCCCCCGCACCTCCATCGTTGATGGGAAAAGTTTTGACTACTCTCTATCGAGTCACTGTGGCCATTTTGATGTTTTAATCCTTTTGGTAACAAGAGACAAAAATCCAAGTTACCTACGATGGTCTGCTTCCCGCCCCTTTGAATTTTCAAAGCTAACCTTCGCCTCCTCTTTTTCAGACTTGTGGGCCATTTTGATACTTTAATCCCTAAGAGGAAAAAAATCCAATTTTCCCCGATGGTCCGCTTCCTCGCCTTTTGACTTTTCAAACTGCCATGTGTCACAATGGCGCATCTTGAGATGGTCCCCAAAAGTTGAGATCTTGAATGAACATGGGCTCACCACATTTCCTAGCCCAAAAACTTTATTTGAAGGCTTATATCTTAGCGAGAAGGCACCATGTGTCAAGCTTCGATGGAATCTCCTTTAGCCGTTGAAAAATTCCAAGTAGAAAGCAAAATGAGCGGAGGCCTCCACGTGTCCTCCTGGTGCTTCTTTAAAATGAAATTCAAGGGCCAGTCCTCAAACATGCGTGGTCCTTCCATGTTTCCCAAGCCTCTCAAAACCTTTTGAAAAAATACTAAGTATGGGAAGCCCAAACGACGAAGCGTCCCATGTGTCTTCATGGAACAATTTAAAAAATGGTGCCCAATAGCAGAGACCCTGGATGAGCGTGAGCTCACCATGTGTCCTCTTTTGTGAAATTTTACCATCTACATAAAAATTTGTCTAATGCTGGGAAAAGTAGAGGAAACCTCCACGTGTCCTCCCAGTAATGCTCCAAAACCAAACCTAAAATAAAATATTCAAATGAGCATCTTTCATCCATATGGACCAGTTTTAGGTCAAGGTGATCCATAGAGTTTTAGAGTGCCCCACTGAGCAACGTCCAACCAAAAGAAGCCACGTTTCCTATTGATGTAAGGATGTAAATTTGACTGGGAGAAACACCCATCAAACCGTAAAATGGAGAAAAATGACCATTTGAGCTCAAAGATCAAATTTTCTCCAAGGACATAGAATTTAGAAATGTTACAAGGCTCAAATATGTTTTTAGAGCTACACGCATTCATTTTTCTTCAAGTATTTAGGGCAAAACACAACAAGGACATAAAAATGGGGCGAGACTATTCGAGCACCAACAATGTACAATCAAATAACGTGGTAAAGTGATATACATGCATTCCTCATTTTTCCCTATCTTATCCTTTCTCCATTGCATTTTCTCTTTCCTATATGTGTTCTTATCGAAAGATCACACTTCATTTTGGTTTAAAAGAACACTTATTTTTGGCATTATGTCTTATCACATAGCCTAAATGGGGGATTAAACTTCTACATGTCACATTACCATACACTTCCTGAATCTTCACAAAGAAAATAAATATATAGAAACATTTCTCTAACATGGTTCACTAATTGGGATTTTAACACCCAATAGGAAACCGTTTTAAACATTTTGGTAGCCAAAAGTACCTGAAACAAGCCTTAGACTATCATTCTCTAGGCACCTTCGTTATCCACTTTTATTTTCTTTTCACATCTCATAATTAATCACGATCATAAAAAACGTGTTTCTTGATTTGTTTGTTAACAAGATTCATAAACAAATGTTTATCTATTTCATGCTTATTTTCATTCTCTCTCTCAAATTGAAACAATACAACAATCTTCTACATCCAATAATGTAACTTTCCCTAAAAATATATCCGAACAAGATTCTACACTTGAGACTAAACCTTTAGTTACCCAACCCCTTTTCTCCATGCCCTTGCTTCATACAGACCATGTCACTCAACTCTTGGACCTCCTTTTGACCCAATTTATGACTTCATACTTTATAATTTTCTCATAATCTATCAATCTCTTAATCTCCTCAATTGGTGAATTTTATTTCACACATAGTAGTTCATGTCAACCCTATTCAATCTATTAATAGTGATCCTATCCAACCATCTCAACCTCTTCAAACTTACATCCATACCCATCATAGACTATAACCATCCCGACCCCTTAGCACCCATATCTCCACTTATCATTTAGCTTAACAACAAACCCAATATCATAGATCACATCATGTCCCTATTTCTTGACACCAATCATCACAAAAACATACCCAATCTCAACTCATGGTATAGATTAATCCTTATCAAATGATCCTACAAACACCCAATCCATAAGTTTATCACGCACCTTATCAAACGATTTCAAAAAAACCTACTGAACCACAAAATTACCCATAAGTAAATACTTATCAAGCTAATTTTCAAACCACAAAACCAATCCATTCTCAACCTAACATCACATAAAATAATACTATTCACACTTTGATGAATAGTCTTGATATTCTAGAAGCCACTACCTTGACACTCAAGGATACCTTATCCTACGAAAAATATCTAACTAACAGATTTTTCTCGCCGTTCTATCAAACCTTACCCTTGTCATTAGAAAATTCTCGAGTTTATTAAGCTCAACAAAAATACGAACCCAAATAACATCTTCATGAATTTAAACACAAATGTTGTCTTATTGCACTTTGATCAAGATCTACTTCTTCACACTTTTCCCATGTCCTTGTCTAGTTCCACGTTGGAATTGTACAACATTATCCCGCAGTATTCCATATTCTCCTCTGCCAAACTTGTGTAAAAAATTTTAGAACACTTTTCGATTAGCATTGCATGCAAATTCACTATCTCTAACCTATAAACCATCTAACAATTTGATGATGAGCCCATCACAAACTTTGTCACATGTTAACATGGCATTATAAACCAACTATCCTTAGCTCTTTTGTAAACTGAACTCATCAAATTTTTCTCTTGGTTATGTGCAAAGAATATATCATCTACCTTGCAATCTAATCATTTTGAAAATTTGATGAAGCTTTCACAATGGCTCACAAACTCAAAACCCGTGTCATTGAGTAATTTCATCTAAAACTAATATTGACCAAACATAAAATTGAAATTACTAAACCATCCACACATAACAACATATTTAAGGATGTGGCCAATGTCTTGGTTGTTACACCCTCATCTGCACCTACATATAACATGCGTACCTCAACCAACAACCACCTATAACCTGTGGGAGAATCCTATATTTCCACATTTGACAAGTATTTCACTCCATCCATAATCCTCCCATACAACATGTGGACAACTCATAACCCAATCCTATTTGGTATATTGAAGCCAAATATTGTAAATATTATCGAGTCAAAGGTCATGGCATTGATAAATGTTGTTCCTTCAAACACCGCATCTAACAAGTTATAAATAATGGAAATATCCAACTAGATAGCTCTACCACTTCAGCTAGCCAATCCCTTGATAGAATTATACAACCCTTTCCCAATCAAGCACCAATTAATTAAGCCACCCCTTTTACATCTCAACTATAAAATTCTTACGCCGTTGACATTGTCAATCAAGATATCATATTATCGACAATTCACCATGTTCCTACCGTAGAAATTATTCCCACTCCTTATTCAAAACCTATCGTATCCACAACTATCACACCAATATCAATTTTAAGTATTTTTCCCATACCGATACCTGCTCCCACCCTTACCATATCCACATCAAATTTGACTATAACATCTACTTCATCCACTTCGATCATACCCCAATCTATCACATCTAATTCAGCCATAACACATATTTTAACCCCATTGATATACACACTTATCCCTACATCTCTCGACATTTGTTCCTTCACCCACATCTACTTCATACAAACCTATCCAAACATCCAAACCTACAACATCATCCCTATTCACACACATATCATTCTTACCCCTTGAAACATTTATGAAACAACCATTCCCATTACTTCTACACCTAATATTAACCCTAAACCTACTTCATTACCTATGATATCCACTCAATCGTTCAACACCCACTTCATTGGGTTTGGATACCTTACCTAAATCCATTCCACCTTTACCCACTATACCATCCTTAGAGCCAATCAAGTTCCTCCTTCTATACTATTTTCCATACAAACCACACTAATTACCTTTACCACATCCACACCGACTTCGAGTATACATACCACTTCATCCACATCTATCCTTCCCCAACTTGTCATATTCAACCCCTTGACCACATCTATATCAAACATACCCATCATCACATCACTTACATCTCCAAAGATCCCAATTATGCCAACATCCATATCCATACCAACTACCTCTACATCTATCATATCAACAAATCCAATTACGCCTACATTGACATCTTCATCACCTATACCTATATCTTTTCCCATGGCCACATCACCCATTTTATCCCAATATTATTTACTTAATACTTATTTCACACCTAATATGAACACAAGGGAGATCCGTTATCCCTCTAAAAAATCAAATATCTCCACATTAACGAAGATAAAACCTCTGAAAACTCAAAATCTTGCATAGAACTTATTAATTGCATCATACAAACACCTCTTTATGCATCAATATCCACTCCTACACAACTACTTTCAGATCCGCCAGTTGAAATTATTATCATCCCCACTAAGGGTAAATGTGCTAGATCAAAATCTAAGGCTCATGGTAAACATCCCCAAGAGTCCCTTGCATATCCTTGTAAGAATTCAGGTCTTTCCTCTTTTCAGCAATCCAATCTTACGACATATTTTTAGGGATAGTCCCTTCATCTAATACACCTTGTAATGACAAAACCAAATCTAAGAAATCCATCCCTCCTCTCAAAATTTATTCATATTTTAAAAAAATTGATTCACCCATCATATCTATGTCCACTTCTTCCACTAAATCCAACCTAAAATGTCCTATCAAAACCCACAAGAGTTGCCTTCCCCATGACACGTCGATTGGGTCCTACGAAGAAATTTTTGAAATTTAATTTGAAAATCTTCCATCATGCTTCCTACCATTAAATATTTAAATCCCCATAGTCCAAATCCATTTTGGTTCAATCCCCATTGCATTTGTTCTTATCATTGTACCTCGGGCCATGACATTGAACATTTTAAGGCCTTTTAGACAATCATCTATAATGTTATTGAGAAAGATAATTTCCTCATTCAAGGGAATATCTATCTCCATTTACATCTAATCCAATTCCTATCCTGTCCATCGGGTTCCCAACTATTCCTCCATCTACATCATCCCTTAACATATCTCCTGCACATGACATTCCTCCTATGAGAGGTCCTTCATTATTCATCGATAATGTTTATCTTACCAATCACCGTTATGGTCTCTAACCATTTATCCCATCAAAATCCAAAACAATCTTATCTAAACTCCTTTGGCATCCACTAACTCATCTATATCTAGTATGATATCCCTTTCTAGGGAGAAATTCTACCCTCATCCTTAGCATCCCTCCACATCAATTCATCCCTTTTCTATCCATATAACTTCTTGGATGCTCGGGGACTTCACTTTTGACATCGCTTTATTTAATCTCATCTAATCCATCTCATCCAATCTTAAATCCAAATTAATCTTATCAACATCTTCATCTCTTTTTAAAGCCCACTTTTGTGGCGATATTCATCTCTCCTTGAGGGACCAAGTTTTTCATTTTAAGTCCACCATTGTGGCCATACGTGGGGTGGCATAGTATTATCTCAAAGTCCAAGTTTTGGGCCATGCTTATTTCTCCGTTGGGAGGAAAATTTATTTTCATCCTAAGAACAAATTTGTGTCCATTTATTTTCCTCATTGGGGGCACATATTTTCTTGGCTTCCTCAAGGATAACCCATAATTTTAATCTTCGTTAGTCTATATCATTGTATCCTATCATTTTCTATATTCCTCCCTTAATAATTTTTCCTATATTCGCATCACACTCTTAATGCAACAAGATTAGTCCTCAAATTATCATGCATAAGTATGGATCTGGGTATATCATTTGGATTCCCTTGATGGTAAACCAAAGAATGAACCTATTAATGCATTGTAATCGTGAGAATTATACTATTAGATACCTACCAATGAGCACTCGGTTATATCCTTAGATAATTCCTTCATGATGAACGTCTTCCATCTATCACTATAATGATATGGAACTTTGTGGTATCTTGTCACTTCCTATACATGACATTGAATATGGGCACCACGGATCTTTCCATAGAATTTTGCTTATCGATAGGTTCTCCCTTATTGGTGAGAGATTCATAATCATTACATCCATAATCATCCTATCTACCTATCAAAACCATGCAAAATGTCTAGGGGTGTCACTTGAATGATCAACGTCCCCTCCTAAGTGGTCTACCTAGCTATACACATATATTTTGTATCAAATAGAAAATCAAAAGAAAAGAAATCACAAATTTTGGATTCTCCTATCTCATGCTATCTTATCAAAAAAACAGATGATCCCTTGAATGATAGTTGTTCACAAAAAGTATATAATAAGTATAGATCGCTCCCCCAAAGGATAACTACCATGCATATATTATCCTACTATCTAAAATAAAATTCAAATATCCTAAAGTCAAATAAAAATTTATAACATACTCTCTTCTCTCTTATCATGGCAAAAAGGCTTCCCGCATTGATAATTTTTCATCTTCCCCCTTCCAATATCTAAGGCACACTCCTAGGAACAACCACCTATCGAGAACCCTTTTCCCACATACAAGTTAAATCTCAATCTCCTTTTTGTGTCAACATTAGGTATATGAGCATATTTCATCCATATTTCCCTCATGGTATTTTGGTATAATTAACTATCGATGGTTATTTTTTAACACTTACTATTGGCTACAAGTGTAATGCCTTGAGTATCATCCTATCTTGTTTACCTCTAATATGGTTTGAAGCATGGTTTCCCCATATGCACCATATTGCTATTATGTGTCATTTATCTGAAGTCATCGTTTATCAAGATCACATTCTTATAGCTAAAATTTCAAACTATGAAATCTATATCCATATGTTTACTATCATAGAATCATCCACAATCCCATGAATACCATTAATATCTATGAATTCCCTTACTAATACATTTTTATTTTGATAATTCTACTTGATCTTTGTTGCAGTTTGTGAATCCTACTTAAGGATCCTTCTCAAGGTGAGTTCATTATCCTACCACTTCTTATCCCACACCATGATCACCAATGTATTTTATCCATTACTCCTTGCTCCCCACTTAGCCTAACATCATCATTCTCACCATTTCTATCCCCATTCACCACAATGTGTTCTTCCATTTCACTCTTCTACTTTCCTCTTGATGATATTCTCATAGTCATTCACTACTCATGTTAATTCCTTTTTGTGCCACTCTTACCCATTATGTTGTTCAAACATCCTAACATATTGCATTCACGGTCGATTCTAATATCTTGAAATTTATGCACCACTTTGCTAATCCATTTCATTACACCCCATTCTCATCCTCCTCTCTACATCATTGACCTCTCCTCTTTTAGTACTTTGTCACCTTTTCTATCCTCATTAGTCCTCTCGCATGTTCATCATCATATCAATTTCAAATAATTTCTTCCTTGTTATTTTTGTCTTCAAGTATATCATGATGACCTTCACCTATCAACTTCTGCTCTACTTTTTCTTAGAAAATGTCGATTGTAATCTTCCCCCCATTTCCATGAATCTAAGTTTGTTATACTATCGTCTTCTAGTATTATGAATGAAACATATTCCTTAAGAAATATATTCTAAACTATTAACCCCCTCACTTGGGGATATTATCTCACCATCTTTATTCCAACTCATCTTTTCACCGATCTTCATGCCCTATGTTGGGGCATTATTATTTTCATCCTCGTCCCTTTCGTGGATGCATGAATTTTAGCTCGATTCCTCACATACTATTCACATTTAGCTGTGTATAATTTGATTTGCTCATGTTATCCATTGTTCATCATAGTTTACATTTATAGGGCGTGATCTTTTCCTTGGTCACTAGTCTATAGAACATTGTGAGCCATCTCCATTGAGACCGAGAATTGTCCTCTACCTATGTGATATGGGATTCACTAGAATATTTTTGTTAATACTGCAATCATTTTTTCCTGGGGAATATTGCCTTGGTCATTCATTTTATCCATATTTTCCACTCATCACATTATTTACCATCTATCTCTTTAATACTTACATGGTTAACGTCCTTTGTGTAATCAATCCCAAGTTTGAGGGGGAACACTTAATCAATCATATTATTGATACTTCATCATTTTTTTATTGCAACTTTCCCAAAGCAAACCACTCATAAAAAGGGAAAATGTAGACACCATCTTTTTGTATCATTTCTCTCCTTCATCGCACGTTTTCTCTCTTTGAACAAGCTTACCCATTTGAATCCCATTTCCCACAAAAAGGAATGTTTAGTTAATCAATATTAATTTATCAATGGATCCCCTTTTAAACATCTAAACCTCATTATCCAAATATTCCAATTAATTAAATAATCAAAGAACCACTCAAATCATGAATCTCACTCAATCAAATAAAATCCATATCAAGTCAATTATTTCACCTAATAAGTAAAATCATGTCCCCCCACTCACCTCACTAGGGTTACTTTTTCAAAACCCAGTTACCTGATAACCCCTAATCTAACCCCATCTCCAGACTATAAATAAAGGCCTTCCCCCTTGTTTCAATTTTTTTGAAATTTTGGGAAATACTTTTTTAAAGTTTTGCAAAAGTAAGAGTCATAGAAAACCTCTGTCATTATATCTCTACGCACTATATAAGCCTTCCTCCCTTCATTTTCACAAGTGATAAAGGATAAAAAAATTATGATATTATAGCTTATCTCATATCATCCTCATTTTTCTCTTATGATGTAAATTATGGCACCATATTGTCATCCACATTCCCTTGAAGTACCCTTATCATCCCATTTATTTGGTCTAATGCATTTCTCTACTTCTACATGCTATCTAGTGGTTCATCATTTATTTGTATCTTTCTAGACACACGAGTTGACATTCTCCAAGGGAGTTAAGAGCCTCTTGGAACCAGAATTCTCGAGCAGGCCCCACATATATCTATCTAATTGTATCTATTTCATTTTTGTAGACATTATCACAGATCCATCTATTTGGTGCCCACAAATCTACATCCACATTCAATTCTCCTTAATACTTCCATCTATCAAGGTTGCTGGTGGATTTCAAAGATGTCAGTACATTCACTTGCACGAGAACAAGGTTTCATGTCAAATAACAAAACAGAAGATAATTACACACTAAAAATAGTATAAAATACAAATTTACAATAAGCTAACTAACATAAATAAGCTTAATTAATTCAGGGAATACAATTCAAAATAACTACTATCATCAAACACAATAATGTAAATAATTTGAAAGGCAATAATTGGTTCTCATTCAAATGTAATTCTTGAAACAAATTCTTGACACTTAGTACATCCAAAAGTTCTTTTTGTTCCTTGCAAGTGCACACAATAAATAGAAAAAAAATCACCCTAACCCCCAAAAATGGACTCAAATCTAACTCATACTTGCATGGTATTATTAGCCTCTATCATGAATAAATAAAAGGCTAAAATAAACATGTAAGATGATTGCAATGCAAAAATAGCCTTTCCCTCTAAAAATACTCTCGGTCAAACTAATTTGACTCCATTACTCTATTGCATGATGGTGTACGGTGCCTTTGAAAAGAACAAGGGAATTTTGAAGGAATATTGTAATTTAGTGAATATTAATTGCTATTTTTGATAGTTCTTGATGTGCAAGTCTCCCCGACATACATGAGATCATTTTATAGCCAAATGATTAAATAATCATATATATATATCTTGTCTTCTTATATGGTTCTATTATGATATCTTACTTGTCCATGAAAAATTAGTTATATGAAATATAAAGTAAATACCACTTGATATCTATCCTTAAAAGGTGTATTTTTTCTTCTTGTTGTGCACTACCACTGTGTACATGCTACTTGTCATTATTCCCTCTATATTAGCTCAAGGAGAATAATTAGAAGGGGGCACATGACCCATCTTCACGTGGAAGGAAACCTTTATACATACAAATATATTTATAATTAGTAACACTATTTTAAACATTACAATCATGCACTATGAATTTGTAAAGGTTAACAAACTATGAACATTGTTCGTTCCTTTTAACTATTTCATGGTGTTGGTGATCGATTGGTCTCACTCCATTTGCCATTATTTTCCTTTCATATCCGTGTTGTGAAATGTTTTATCTCTCAATGTTGATGTTCTCGTAGCCTTTACTTCCATTTGAATGCCTCGAATTGTTTGCAAAATCCATTATCATGTCCCTCCTTGTAGAAGTCTCTAAGTTTTCCTGTTTTTCCCTAATTTCTTAAAAATTTGCGGGCCTTGCCATTTTCCCTATCTATCCCCAACTATGGAAGCTCAAGAATTATTAATTTACATTTTTATGCCTTTTAAAATCCAAACACATGGTTGAAAAATGCTCGAACCATGATTCACTTGGTTTTTGTTACAAAAATTTTAATCCGTAGTAAAAATCAAGTTTTGTGCATGAATGGTGAATTTCTATGTTTTTGATGGTCTCAGCGGTGTCCTTTTCCTGTGAAAATTTTTCCTCTACATTCAGCATCAGTGTGGCTTCTTTTGGTTGGTCGGGGATGAAACACAAATGCTTTAACTTATCAATTTTGGATTTTTTGGCAAAAAGGAAAATTTGGCCTCATGGCTCCGTTCAATTCGATTGGTTCTTTTGGTGCTTTCGTGGCCTCTTCTAATCGGATGGGGCATGACGGGTTTGTTTATTGAACTTGTTCTTTTTGTTCACTTTGGAAAAAAATTTGAACTCACCCCGCATCCCCATCAAGCTCGATGAAAGCAAATTAAAATCGCGGGAAAATTTCTTATTTTCACCCCGAGGTGTCCACGTGTTTTTTTTTATTTAATGCAGCTCAACGGGGCACTCCTTAAAATTTGTTGAAATTTTTAACCCAAAACATGTCCATGCGGAGGAATGGTGCTCGTTTAAAGACTTACCTTTTTGTTTTACCTTGGTGTTACGCCGGAGGACATGTGGAGTCCTCTGCTGCTTTACCCAAACTTAGAAAATATTTTATGTGGAGGGAGACGTGGTGAGCCCATGCTTGTTCATGACTTTTCTTTGGGTCTCTATGTTGAAATTGCACCATGAAGACATGTGCAGGCTTTCACCGGGGGGCTTCCCATACTTAGTCTTTTTCAAAAAAAAACATTTAGAGGCACAGGGACATGTGATGAGTCCACGCTCATTCAAGATCTCAAATTTTGGGGACCATCTGAAGATGTGCCATTGTGATGCATGGAAGTTTAAAAATGTCAAAGGGTGGGGAGGTGAACCATCGGCAACTTGGATGTTTTCCTCTTGAGGATTAAAATATCAAAATAGCCCGCAAGCTTGACAAAATGGAGGTAAATGTTGGCACTGAAAATTGAAAGGGGCGAAGCGGTCCATCGGAGGAAACTTGGGATTTTTTCCTCTTGTTACCAAATGGATTAAAATATCAAAATGGCCTGACAGACCCGACGGTGAATAGTCAAAATTTTGCCTCGGTCAACGATGGAGGAGTGGAATTACGGGGGAAATTTTGAGAATTTTCCTTTTGATAAAATAGAGTTAAAAGTTAAAATGGAATTGTGGGTTTGATGGAACCCAAATCAAAGACTAAGAGTGGAAGGGCATAGCTATGGGGAAAATTTGGAAAATTTTCCCTTTTTCCAAAAAAGAGGTGAAATGGCGGAATTTGGCCATGGTTCCTTTGAAGCCCACCTTAGGACATGTGTCAGGCTCAATTCTCAAGGGTGGAGGTGTGGAGAAAAATGTGAAAATTTTACATTTTTCCAAAAATTTTAAAAGGAAAAAAGGAACCTTCAATCCCACTCTAAAATTTGATCTTCCATATGGATTTGTCCAAATTAGAACTATAAATCAATGGAAGTTATGCATCGTATCTCATTTTTCTACCATTTTCACTCCAGAGCTCCTGGGGACGTGTATTCTTTTGATTTTTATCATTTCTTGGAGTATCCTGCACGCCAAACAAAGAGGAACATTAATTTGGAGTCCTAGTTTGGTGGGGAAGGTCTGTGAATGTCTCTCACCATTAATATGCAATCTGACTGTTGGATTCGGCCTGATTTTTCTTTCCTTAAGCACGTGAAGGACTCTGCTGATATAAGGGTTTGGTGAGAAACTTTTGGGGACGTCTTCTACCATTAAGGTGAGAATTAAACAAGATCAAATAACCAACACCTTCTTCTTCCCGGGCATGCGAAAGAACTAGATTGTGCAGAATAGGGGTGGAAGTGGTTTGCGAGTAAAGGGAAAAGTGATATACTAGAGGAAGGAGTTGAAAGCAATAGATGTTTGAAGATATATTCCCATGAGCACCTAATAAATTTTTAGAAATCCGATTTTGGGAATCACAATCGAGATCATGGCGAAACAACGATACACTTAATGTGTCTAGTTTTAGGGGGAAAAAACTATGTTGTAAAATGTTATAAATGGCATGATTTTTCCATGAAAAGGGTTGGGATGTTGTGAAGGTAGAAATATTAGGAGTCATAAACTAATTTCCTAAGAAAAAGGCTTGATAGAGCCCGTCTTTTTCAAAAACTATCTGAAGAATCATGTTTATCTCCTTTGTGTTACATTTGATCATGTCAAGTTGGCTATGAGTGTACAGCCATTGACAAGCTCTTAGATTGTTCGATAAAATTTCCCCTACTGATAATTTTAACCAAACTAGAATTAATCTCTATTATTCTTGGGTAAAATTTGTGTTTTCTTCATTTCTGAATGTCTACAAGTAGTTTTTATTGTTCCTATTGCATTCTAACATTAAAATCTATGTGAATCACACAAGATATTATCCTTGTGATAGTTTTGTGGCATTTGCAATTTCATTTATCAGAAGAAATTTCATTTGATAGTGAAATGAACAAATTTAAAATCACCGTGACTCCTCACATGACTATAACATTGTTTTTTATCATTTGAGGGTATCTTAGGTGTGATGAAACAAAGATTGATAATGTTCAATTGAGTTTTCCAATTTGAGCCTTCATTTTGGATCCTTGAGGTTTGTGTGAAAATCATTGATCTAGGCCTCCATTGGAGCACATATTCTAGTTAAAGGAACACCCTAGCTACTCTAAAAGCATTCTGATATTTGGGCTTTCCATATTTGTAAAATTTCTCAAAGATTTGGTATAATCAACTTTATCCTGCTTCACCTCCCACCAAAATTCATTCAAAAACAATTAATCATACCCATACTACCCCTATTTGTCATGTATGTATACAAATGCATAATTTTTACTACCAAAACATGTAGAAACAATTAGGATTTCATTATCTTTAGTGGCACATAAAGAACCAAATTGGAAAGAATAGGGAAGTGGTTGGCGAGTAAAGGGAAAAGTGGTGTACCAAAGGAAGGAGTTGAATGTGGGAGATGTTTGAAGAGTTCTGCCCCTTAGCACCTAACAAATTTTTACAGATCTAATTCTAGGAATCACGATCGGGATCATGGCGAGCATTTATACACTCAATGTAGTTTCGGAAGAAAAACTATGTTGTAAAATGTTATAAATGGCATGATTTTTCCATGAAAAGGGTTAGGATTTTGTGAACGTAGAAGTATTACGAGGTAGAAATTGATTTCCTAATAAAAAGGCTTGATAGAGCCCATATTTTTAAGAAACTATCTGAAGAAGCTTGTTTATCTCCTTTTTTTAACATTTGATCACGTCAGGTGGTTGCGAGTGTACAGACCATTGAAAAGCTCTTAGATTGTTCAAGAAACTTTCCCCTATTGATAAATTTAACCAAATTGGAATTAATATTTTTTGTTCTTGGGTAAAATTTGTGTTTGCTTCATTTATGAATGTCTAAAAGTAGTTCTTATTGTTCCCATTGCATTCTTACATAAAAATCATGTGAATCACACAAGATCTTATCCTTGTGATAATTTGGTGGCATTTGCAATTTAATTTATCAAAAGAGATTTCATTTAATAGTGAAATAAACAAATTTAAAATCACTTTGTGACTCTAGCATGACTATAAGATTTTTGTTAGCCTTTGTGGGTATCTTAGGCATGATGAAACAAAGATTGATAATGTTTAGTTGAGTTCTCCAATTTGAGCCTTCATTTTTGACCCCTTATGTTTGTGTGAAAGTGTTGATCTGGGCCTCCATTGGAGAACATATTCTTGTTAAAGGAGAACCCTAGCTACTCTAAAAGAATTATGATATTCGAGCTTTCCATTTTGTATAATTTCTCAAATATTTGGTAGAATCAACTTTATCCTGCTTCACCTCCCACCAAAATTCATTCAAAAATAATTAATCATACCCATACTACCCCTTTTTGTCATGTATGTATACAAATGCATAATTTTTACTACCAAAACATGTAGAAAAAATCAACCTTTCATTGTCTTGAGTGGCCTAAACCTTTTCTAGAAAATATCTCCTTTGTCTAGAGCGACAACTCGTGAAATTAGGTTTTTTTTCATTGATCGTATTTTCTTCAAGGTCTAATTAATAATTTCACAAGGAAGGAAATCTCAATCTCCTCCATAAAAAACAGGATACAAAAGGATCCTCTCACCCTGGTTGAAATGCACAACCATAAAGTGGTGAGGATAGGTCAAATACTCTTCGAGGTGCTTTACCCATTTCTCCACATCTCGAGTGAAAAATAGCAAGCTACATTTCATCCTCCGCTAAAAATGACACATTGCATGCTCTGCTTGCCTCTAACCCTACTTGTCGACTTGTGATGCTACTCAACTTCTAAGGAGAATCAATTTTGGTACCAACACCTTACTTGTGCCACTACCAAGGAAAATAGTAATTTTAGTTCATATATAGACCCAGGTAAAACACTTCCTATATGCTCCAAGTGTTGTGTGCAATTATTTCAATTTTCACACCTTGTGCACTAGCTTTCATTGATAAATCGGGCAAAGAAAAGCTTTGAATCTTTTTATTTCTAGTTTCTAGTGTTGACAAACATTTGACATATCATATTTAGTGCATCTGCACAACTAAGGTGGAAATCCTTAGTGGTGAATCCATGTTGATTTGATTCTTGATGGGTACCAAGTGTCTTAACCTTTGTTAATTTACATTTTGTTACTAACCTTTGCAATGATGGAAGGAAGAAGGTATTTCTTTGCTAGGGATCCTGCTAGAACACTATTTCTAAAGCTAGGAAAAGCAAAATGGGAAGGAAGAAAATCCTATAGAGTTGTTGGAGATCAGAAAACAAGAAAAGGGATCTCCATTGTGAAAGTGATCAGCCAATTATTGAAGATTGTAATTCAAGCGCTTCAATCATCTAGCTTCTTTGTGGAATTGAATTTTCCAACTGGAGAGGGGCCTTCATTGGATTTTGAAAAGTTTGGTTCTCATTCTACACGTCTTTTTCAGAAGTTGATAGGGATTTCTAAGAAACAAGGACTTTCGGGGATATCCATTTTGAAATTTATATTCTGTGTTCCAAAGACCCTCTCCCCTTATCGATATGTCACGCCTCCAAGGTCACCTCCTGAAAACAACATGGCCTAGCCCCACCAAGACCCCCTTTTGTGTTGTAAACAGCTTTGGTCCCATAAATTTTACAGGGATGACTAGTTACCCAAATGCAATTCCCGAGATGTGAGAACTAGATTACAAAATTTCCAAGGTAATAATTCTATAACCTGGAGATCAAAATTTAAAGATTTTTATCAAAATGATGGAAGACTTTGAGACTTAACACAAAGATGTATATATAAAATTGTTTATCCATACTCCGGAAGAAGATGTTAGGGACTAGTACAAAGCTTTTTCAGATAATTCCATAGATTCCTAGACCGAGATGAATAAAGAATTTACATTACAAGATGGTGACAAATATGACCCTATATTTCTTTTGTCAAAATTTGAAAACATCAAGAAGTATCCTAATGAGTCGAAAAATGATTTCAACACAAGGTTTAATAAGACCTTGAGGAGATTTCCTATTTGGATAAGGCCATGTGATGAATCATGCTTGATCAAATATTCAAATGCATTTGATAAAAATACCGCTTACTACTTGAGGAAAAAAACCTACTAATTTGAGGCGCCCTTCACCATGGATCTCGCAAATAGAGAACAACATCAAGGCAATTGGTAAGCCTCCAAAAGGGAGGGTGTAAAACTAATTAATCCAGAAAAGCCTCAAACAAGCAAGGCTGCTGATTTGAAGGAAGTTGTTAAAACTTTGGCGGGGGATGTCAAAGAAATATCATACAAATTAACTTGCGATGAAAAAGGGATTGTGAAGAGTTCACAAGGTCAACACAAGCAAAGCATGACCAAGACAGTTTACAAATCACCAAATATCTGATGATAGAGGCAAGGGACCTATTGGATTTGGCAATAGGAAGTCCAAGGCCAGGGAAAATAGAGTGGTACTTGATCCTTTGGCTGCTGGAGTTGCTGTTGTGGAGGAGACAGATTTCATTGATTGGTGTGATAGATATTTCATGCCCCCTGCTCCATGTGAGGAATATCAAGAAGAAGAAGAAGAGGTTAGTGATGATAATGATGATGATGTTTGCATGATGGGTTGCTCCATAAGCTCACAATAATGGGAAACTTCAACTCAGGTAATAAGTTCGAGAACTACTATTGATTTTTCAGATTGTATCCACCGGGTACCTATTCTTCCTTCCTCTCATATTTAGAAGTAGATATTGTACAAGCTTTTGAATTGCCCAATAATGAGTTTGAATATCTAAGGGCTTTAATGATAAAGAAATATGGTGGAGGCACCCCATCTAAGGAGGAAAGGAATTCGTTGATGAATGTTGTTGTAGCTCAAGAAAAGGAACACAATACAAGAAGTAGGTTTGTCAAAGGGACAGGGCCTCAGGTCAAGTCAAAAACTCCATTGATTTCAAATGTTCTAAAAGAGGCTCCAAGGAAAGATCTATCTGCCAAGGGCCTTGCTGTCCGAAACAAAAATCATACCCCTCATCATGCCCAAGTTGACAAAAATCCTGTGCCATCTTATGAGTTTGTCAACCTTGTATCCAATGTTGCCTTGCCAAAGTATGTCCCTTATGTTATTTCCCAAGTCTTGAGTCAATTCAAGATCTTAGTTCCAATTGTTGAATTGCTTAGGTTTCTTGAGCACAAGAAGAGGGCTCTTGAGTATTTGGGGCTGAAAGAGGAGAAGACTACCCTGGGTAGAAACATAAACATTGTGAAGACTCCACCAATCATCCAAGAATTAGAAGCACCATCAGCATCAGAAGAGCTAGATGAACCACTTGAGGTTTATTTGGGAACATCCTTGGTATATTCTCAAATGAATGTGGATCCATTCTTCACCACTCTGATCATTAAAGACAAATTGTTACACAACTGTATGTTTGACTCAGGGGCATCACGCAATGTTATGCCTCTAGAAGTCATGAATGAGTTTAATGTCAAGGTAACAACATCATATGGGAAGCGTCTAACTATGGATTCCAAAGAGGTGCTAGTGGTGGGATGTGTGAAGGGTCTGGTGGTACAACTTGTTGCCTATCTAGGAAGGAATTTGAAGCTTGATGTAGTTATTGTTGACTACCCAGCCAAGTGGGGTATGTTTTTATCTAGAAAATGGGCTGCAAGTGTTAGTGGGAGTGTTCAAATGGATATGTCCTATGCCACCATCCCAATTGAGGGCAGCCTTGTCAAGTTGTATGGGGAAAAGAAGATGTTGCACCTTATTGAAGATCCCAACAATGCATCTTATGAAGTATTGTACACAAGTGTTGATGCTGATAAATTTGTAGGATTTGCTGATGGAAAGGAGAACAAGATTGAAGAATGCAAACATCTTGAACAGAAATCTCTCCTTGGACTTTATTGTTTGATGGAGCTTGCTCCAAGTTCGAAAATGGTGTTGGTGTTGTTCGAACTCCTAGGATAGGAACATTTTGTCTTTTGTTACAAACTCAACTTCGAGTGCACTAATAACATTGCTTGAGTATGAGGTACTATTGTTAGGTCCGACGGTTTCTTAAAAATATGGTGTTACGATATCATTTTCAAGGGAAATTTGGAATTAATTGTAAATCAAGTCGAAAACTGTATGCCACAAAAAATCAATGAATGAAACAATACAAGCATACGGTTTGGGATTTCATTGAGATGTTTGTTTCATTTAACATTATGCATCATGATAGGAAGTTCAATGATTTGGCGAGAAAAGATTGCAATATTAGGATCTCGGTTTGATAATTTTGCAGTATGCCCATATTATCAATATGATGTTGAGGTGTTAACAAGGCCATCTGTACTTCACAATATTCAGCATTGACATGTTTTTGATGATGATCCTCAGGTTAGAAGATTTATGTAGAGTAAAGGAGAGTTTGTTGATCAAAATATTGATTGAGATCCAATGGTGTGTGCATCAGAGGGTAAAGAAACCTTGTTTTGTAAAGACATCATCTAACCAAATAATAATACCATTCCCAAAGGGTCTGGTTGCTCTTGAGTCCAATTTTGATAATTTTGATCGCATTATCAACATATGTATGGAAGCCTCAAGGGATATTGAGGATCATGACCTTGGCTCAAAGGAGAAACCAAGGAATATTTGGTTAGGCAGCAATCTCATCAAGGAGGAAAAACAATCTTATGTCCAATTTCTAAAGAGTATCAAGATTGCATGGCTTGGACTTATTCAGAACTAAAGGCATATAGAGAGGATATATTTCAACATGAGATTCCCTTGGAATCTAATGAAAAACTATTCAAGAAGAAACAAAGGCCAATCAATCCACTCCTATCTCTTAAGATGCATAAGGAACTAAAGAAACTGAGGGATGGAGGGATTATTCAACCCACAAGGTATTCTTCTTGGGTTACAAACCTAGTACCAGTCAAAAAGAAGAATGGTGACATCAGGTTGTGTGTGGATTTTAGGAATCTAAATAGAGCATCAATGAAGGATAATTATCATTTTCCAAACATGGAAGACGTGTTGCATCTAGTGACTAGTTCTGAGCTACTTTATACCGTGGATGGTTTCTTTGGTTATAACCAAGTTGTGGCGAAGGAATCATAGATGATTAAAACAACCTTTACCACCCCTTGGGGAACATATTTGTATGTCGGGAAGGCCTTTGGACTGATGAATACCGGAGTAACTTTGCAAAGAGTAATGGATGTTGCTTTTTCTGGTTACATCAATGATTGAATTGTTATAGATACCAAGATGATGTAATTGTGTTCTACAGAAAGAGAAGTGATCACTTGCTACACTTGGAAAAGATGATGATATGATGCATAAAATATGACATTTCACTCAATCCAAAGAAGTGCCATTTTGGAGTGTAGAATAAAAATTACATTGTCACATTGTGTCACAAGAAGGGGTAATGATTGATCCAGAAAGGGTAGAGGCCATTAGCAAGGTTCCAATCCCAAGAACCAAGAAAGGAATTCAGTCCTTCTTTGGGAAGATAAACTTCATCAGAAGATTTATATCAAACTTTGCTTTGAGTTGACCATTCCAATCACTTCCATGTTAAAGAAGGACCAGGTCATCAAGTGGGAGGAGGATGCCATTCAAGATTTCAATGGGATTAAAGAGGCACTAAAGCATGCACCTATTCTAGCAGCTCCAGATTATAAGAAGCCCTTTCAACTGTTCTCTTTTTCTTCAAAGAACACTATTGCATCTGTCTTGTTGTAGAAGGATGATGAAGGGGTTGAGAGGCCAATTGCCTTTTTCAGTAAGGCATTACAAGGGGCTTAATCTGAAATACACTATTATGGAGAAACAAGCATTTGCCTTGGTAAAAGCAACAAAGGTTTTTAGGCCTTACATTTTGAGTTCTAATATTTTTGCTTATGTTCCCCACACCATGGTGAAAGACATCTTATCAGAGATGGAAGTCTCAAGCAAAAGATGTAGGTGGGTGAACAAGTTACAAGAATATGACATGGATATCCAAACCATGAAGCTAGTGAGAGGTTTGGGGCTGGCTAAGCTTATGGCTAAGAGAAACTTGCAAACTATTGAGGTAAATGAGGTAGAAGAAGGTAGGGTAGATGTTTTTGAAAAAATGATTAGTTCTAAGTGGTACAAGGATGTCATTTTTGATCTCAGACATTTATACTACCCTGAGTATTTGAGTAAGAACCAGAAAAGGGCCCTTAAGTTGGCTTCCCGTAAATATGTTAGTACTTGATTGTTGGTTAGCTTAGAAGAACCCTAAGAGATTCCTCTTAAGGTGCATTACTGAAGATGAAGCCCCTAAGATAATTTTTGATCTCCATGGAGGATTTTGTGTGGGGCATTTTGCTTTGGAAGGGTCACAACACACAAGATCCTTAGGGTTGGTTAATGGTGGCCAACTCTCTTTAACGATGCAAATCTTTTGGTTAGGAAATGTGAGAGTTGTCGGTGCTTCTCTAGAAGACCCGAAAGCCTCAAGCTCCCTTCCTTTGCAGCTGTGTATCAATTGAAGCTCTATTCAACTAATGGGGAATGTATTTCATTGGTGAGATTTCATATATTTTGAGTGCTAGCCATAAGTGGATTTTAGTAACCACAGATTACTCCACCAAGTGCGTGGAGGAAATCCCCACCAAAAAGGAAACACACAAAATTTTCATGGATTTTTGTTCAATCATATCATCTGTAGGTTTGGGGTACCAGTCAAAATTGTTGCTGACAATTCCATGAACTTCAGAGCTAAACCCTTGGTGCCAATGTGCAAATAATATGGGATCAATTTGACAGATGCTTCTAAATACAACCCCCAAGGAAATGGACAAGCTGAGTCTAGTAATAACAAATTGTTGAAGATTATCAAGAACCTTAGAGATGAACACAAGAAAATGAGGTGAGTAGTTGAAGTTTGCTATCTGGGTAGACCGTATTAATTTTAAAAGAGCCACTTTGGAAAGAGCCCATTTGAGTTAGTGTATGGAACCCAAGCCTTGTTGCCCCGCATATGCAATTATTCTCAATTAGTTCAAGTAACAACTTGAAGATCAAGAGGTAAGTCCATATGATTCCCGCATTAACCAAATTGTTAAGCTTGATGAAGAAAGGAGGGCATTGCACCAAAGACATGTAAAGTTTAGAGATAATTTGAAGAAGTTCTTCGAAAAGAAGGTCGCCCCAAGAGCTTTCAATGTTGGAGATCTCGTGCTTTCTGCTATGGGATATCGACATGAAGATAAAGGCAAGAATGGTAAATTTGATGCACTATGGAGGGCCTTTACTCCATAGATATTTGGATTGGTGAGCGTACCTTCTTCTTGATGGATTTGGATGGATAATTTCTTGAATTTTTTGTTAATGAAATGCATTTGAAGAGTTTCTTGTTTATTGGTGGGGGATAGTTCTAGTTTTGTGCTCCTCAAGATGACTCCTTTTCTCAATGGATATTTTGGCACTTGGTCTACCTTTTCATTATGGCACTTGCAGGAGTGACCATCCCCAAGTCGAGCTGATTTTAGTGCTCAGCTTTGTCTCGCCCATTTGCCATTATTTTCCTCTGATCTACATGTTGTTAAACATTTTATCTCTCGATGTGGATGTTCTGTGGCCTTTACATACATTTGAATTCCTCAAATTGTTTGCGAGAATCCATTGCCATGTCCCTCCTTGAAGAAGTGTTCGTGTTTTCCCTTGTTATTGGCTTAATTTCTTCAAAATCCATAGGCCTTGTTGTTTTCCCTATCTTTCCCCAATCATGAAGCTCGTGAATTATCAATTTACATTTTTATTCCTTTCAAAATCCAAACCCATGGTTGAAAGATGCTTGGAACCATGATTCACTTGGTTTTTATTTCAAAAAATTCATCTATAATGAAAAAATCAGGTTCGGGGCATGAATAATGAATTTCTATGTTTTTGATGGTCCAGCGGTGTCCTTGTCCTATCAAAATTTTTCCTCAGCATTCGGTGGTCACGTGGCTTATTTTTGTTGGTCAGAGGATGGTGGGAAAATTCTTTAACTTATTGCTTTTGGATTTTTGGCAAAAAGGAAAATTTGGTCCCATGGCTCTGCTCAATTCTGATTGGTTCTTTTGGTGCTTACGTGGCCTCTTCTAATTGGATGGGGAATGGCGGGTTTGTTTAATGAACTTGTTCTTTTTGGTTACTTTGGAAAAAAAATTGAACTCTCCCCTGGCCCGCTGCCAGCTCGATTAAAGAAAATTTAAGTGGCAGGGAAAATTTCTTATTCTCACCCAAAGTGTGTCCACGTGTTCATTTTTGATTTAATGTGGCTTGGCGGGGCACTCCTAAACTTTGTGGAAAGTTTTAACCCAAAACATGTCCACGTGGAGGAACAAAGCTCATTTGAAGAATCACCTTTTCGTTTGTCCATGGAGTTATGCCAAGAGGACACGTAGAGGCCTCCAACGCTTTGCTTGGACTTAGAAATTTTTTTATGCACTTTGGTGCACAGGTTGGCGGAACAGGGACACGTGGAATTTTTTTTTATGCAGCTGGTCTCTATGTTGAAATTGCATCATGAAGACACATGGAGGCTTCTGTGGGATTCCCATACTTAGTCTTTTTCAAAAAAGTTTTAGGAGGCCTGGGACATGTGGCGAGCCCGCGCTCATTCAAAATCTCAACTTTTGGGGACCAGCTCAAGATGCACCATTGTGACGCATGGGAGATTGAAAAGGTCAAAGGGTGGGGAGGCAAACCATCAGGGGCAACTTGGATTTTTTTCCTCTTGAGGATTAAAACATCAAAATGGCCCACAAGCCTTTGATATAAGGAAGGTCAAGGTTGGCCTTGAAAGGTAAAATGTATGGGGAAGTAGACCATCGGAGGAAACTTGTATTTTTGCCTCTTATTACCAAAAGGATTAAAACATCAAAATGGCTCAAAGACCCAATAGTGAATATTCGAAAATTTTCCCGATTGAATGGTGGAGGAGTGGAGTTCCAGGGGAAATTTTGAGAATTTTCCTTTTGAGGAAAAGGGTGTTAAAAGTAAAAAGGGAAGCATGTGTCCGTTGGGACCCACATCAAAGACTAAGAGTGGAAGGGAGGAGCTACGGGGAAAATTTGGAAATTTTTCTCTTTTCCAATAAAGAGGTGAAATGGAAGAATTTGGCCATGGTTCCTTTAGGGCCCACCTTAGGACACATGTCAGGCTCACTTCTCAAGGGTGGAGGTTTGGAGAAAAATGTGAAAATTTTAGATTTTTCCAAAAGTTGCAAAAGGACAAAAGGAACCTATAGGTGCATTCCAAAATCAGATCTCCCACGTGGATGGTCCAAATTCAAAGTAGAAATCAATGGCATTTGTGCATATGTATCTAATTTTTCTGCCATTTTCACTCTAGATCTACTGGGGATGTGTATTCTTTTGATTTTTATCATTTCTTGGAGTCTCCTAAACACCAAACAAAGAGGAACATTAATCTAGAGGCCTGGTTTGGTGGGGAAGGTGCTTAAACATCTCTCACCATTAATATGCAATATGACTATTGATTGGCCCGATTTTTATTTCCTTGGCATGCGAAGGACCTGTTGATATCTAGGTTTGGTGAGAAAAATCCAGGGGACGTCTTCTACCATTAAGGTGAGATCTGACCTTTGGGCTCGATCTGATCTTCCATTTCTTCTTCTCGGGCACGCAAAGAACCAGATCGAAAGAAGGGGTAGAAGTGGTTTGCAAGTAAAGAGAAATGTGATACACCAAAGGAAGGAATTGAAAGTGGTAGATGTTTGAAGAGATCTTCCCACCGAGCATCCAAATTTTTTTACAAATCTGATTTTGGGAATCGCAATCAAGATCATGGCGAGCACTGGTACACTCAATGTCTCTAGTTTTGGGGGGAAAAACTCTGTTGTAAAATGTTATAAATAGACATGATTTTTCCGTGAAAAGGGTTGGTATTTTGTGAACGTAGAAGTATTAGGATTCAGAAACTGATTTCCTAAGAAAAAGGCTTGATAGAGCCCATCTTTTTGAGAAACTATCTGAAGAATCATGTTTATCTCCTTTGTGTTACATTTGATCATGTCAAGGTGGTTGCGAGTGTACAACCATTGACAAGCTCTTAGATTGTTCGAGAAAGTTTCCCTACTTATAAATTTAACCAAAATGGAATTAATCGTTATTCTTGGGTAAAATTTGTGTTGCTTCATTTATGAATGTCTACAAGTAGTTTTTGTTGTTCCCATTACATTCTAACATTAAAATCATGTGTGAATCACACAAGATCTTATCCTTTTGATAGTTTGGTGGCATTTGCAATTTCATTTGATAGTGAAATAAACAAATTTAAAATCACTTTGTGAATCCTCACATGAATATAAGATTGTTTGTTAGCCTTTGAGGGTATCTTAGGCGTGATGAAAGAAAGATTGATAATGTTCAGTGAAGTTTTCCAATTTGAGCCTTCATTTTGGATCCTCGAAGTTTCTGTGAAATTTTTTTATCTAGGCCTCCATTGGAGCACATATTCTCAGTTAAAGGAACACCCTAGCTACTCTAAAAGCATTCTGATATTTGAGATTTCTTTTTTTGTAAAATTTCTCAAAGATTTGGTATTATCAACTTTATCATTCTTCACCTCCAACCAAAATTCATTCAAAAACAATTAATCATACCCATACTACCCCTATTTGTCATGTATGTATACAAATGCATAATTTTTACTACCAAAACATTTTTTAAAAATCGGGATTTCATTGTCTTTAGTGGCTCGAATCTTGCCTAGAAAATATCTCCATTGTCTAGAGTGACAACTCGTGAGATTTAGGTTTTGTTGCATTGATCATATTTTCTTCACGGTCTTATTAACAATTTCACAAGGAAGGACATCTCCGTATCCTCCATAAAAAATAGGCTACAAAAGGGTCCTCTCACCCTAGTTGAAAGGCACAACCATAAAGTAGTGAGGATAGGTCAAATCCTCTTCAAGGTGCTACCCATTTATCCACATCTGAGTGACAAAGAGCAAGCTGCATTTCATCCCCGACTACAAAATGACACATTATATGCTCTACTTGCCTCTAAGCTTCCCCGCTGGACACTGTGATGTTGCTCTGATTCGAGGGAGAATCAATTCGGTACCAACACATGGTATAGACTATGATAAAAAAAACTAATATTTTAATTTAACTAACTTGTTCCCCTCTCTACAATGCCCCAACCCATAATTACAATGTCACTTTGGAGTTTTGACTCGGGTGAGTTAGGGTTTATCGTTTGACTACAACGTCCACACCTTTTTAACTCGATCAAGTTAAGCTTAAATCAAGTCTAGATAAGAAAACAAAATACTCAATTAATTCTTTGGGATTTTGGTTGTATAAGCTCTAATACCTTGAAAAAAATTTAATCCTTTGTAACTCTTTTGAACTTTGAGCTTTAAAATCATTTCGGGTTTTCATTTTCTTTAAATCTGGTGGAATATTTTCTTAGATTTGACCAAAAACTTATAATTTATTGTTCTATTTAAATTTTCTATGTAAAATTTCTAATTGGTATTTTTAATGGGAAAAATACTTTGAAACGACCGTATCTAAGGCCTTTCTTGATATTTCTATGCATTTATTCAAACTATGTTATTGTAGCTCAACAATTAGCCAAATTGGGTTTTTCTAAATCTATGGTTTTCAATTTTTTAACCTCTGTTGTCATTCTCGGGCATGATTTGGATTTTTATCCAACATAATGAATCTAGATTTCAAACCTTATGATTTCTTTCCACTCGAGTTTAAACTCAATTTCTCCTGTGCATTTGCAAAGTAAATAGTCAACCCTAACCATCATGATCTATAGATCTATACTATGTTTGCAGAAATTTTCATGACACTTGGCCATGATTTCTTTGCATGAGATCATTTCGATTTATGTCTCTGTAGGTTATCTTTGTATCCATCTGTAAGCTCTTCTTGCACTATAATTCTTGGAGTTTGCTATTATTAGTGTTACTTTTCTCAAATGATAGTAAAATGAACTTGTGCTCTCAACTCGGAAGATTTGTAAAACTTAAAATTTTATGTCCTTGGTTCAACTTGAATATTTTTTGATAATCGTTTTGTTTAGCCATCTAGGAATTATATTATTATTATGTTCTACCAATTTTTTTAGCTTCTAAGTGATTTTTCTTTCTCTTATTTGGTTTAGATGGATTTTACCTTCTCATATTTTCTTGGCCTCTCATAATATGGGTCTAACTTTGTTTCTTTGTTTGATGAGTCACCATGGATATATATTTTGAGATTTGATTATGAATAATGTTTCCATTTTATATTTAATATGTGGCCACTCATATTTTTTTCATGGGCCTCAAAAACTCTATCTAGGCATTTTTCCAGGTTCATGAAAACTTGATGAAACTCTTTCTTTGATTTCTTCTCTGTAACTTGATGTTGTGAAGATACATGAACTTGATCTTTCTCGGTTGGAAATTTGTTTGTTAAAGTCTAAAAATTTCTTCTATTACTTTGTGAAAGAAAGAAATACTTCATTTATGAACTTTTTCCTAGCTTTTGATCATTGTAAAATGTCATGAACGAACTTGAAATTTATAGTTTTAAAGGGTTATATTTTATCTTCACTAGATGAATCATTCTTACTTCTTGACCTGAAGATGGCATTTATTTAATGTTAGGTTAATTATTATTTACCTTTATTAATTATGCATTGCATATTAATTAGTTTATTTATTTATTGGTTATATGGTTATATTTCATCATAACCATCTAATTGTCTTTATTCTGCATACGGGTGTTGTTGTATTGTTTTAACAATACTATTGTTTGTTTGTATTTAATATTGGTTATGCTTCCCATATGATATTTTGGAAGCTTATGTAATCAAGGATATTTTTGCACCTATGCAACTTATTTTCTTGTGTGTATTCAGTTGTACAATACCTATAAGTATTGCAGCTCATACCAATGTAATTTGGTTGATTTGATATTAATAAAGTTTATCAGGCTTCCACCCCTATTGCTCTAGTTTACATTCAGTACCGGAGCGAGAATCTAGACCTATGAGGTAGTGAAGGTGTGGAAAGAGAGAGTAGTAGAGATAGAGGAGATTGGAGAAGTGTTTGCAGCAATTGAGAGCATGTGCAGCCTCCTGCAACCTCCCAACCCCATCCCTACCTCCCCACATCCTCCTATTCATTCCAAGTGTTTGGAACGTAAATTTTTTTGCACTGCATGACTAGAATATCTAAAAATTAAAAAAAATCCACATCTAGACGTTTTACCTCTAATTTAGATGAGAAATTTTGTCTTTGATATATTTATCAGACCTATACATTTGGAGGCTTTGGATTATATTGGAGTAAAGAACCATTTTTATCCTTATAAAGACGAGCTCTCCACAAAGTTCTAAACCAAACTTCATATCTTGTTAGAGGGGAGATGTTTGGAAATTATTATGGGCCGAGATTTGCAACCACACAAGACCGAGCCAACAAGAAAAGGTGTTGATCAATCCAATCGACCACAACCGAGTCAAAGTTATGTGCATTGGATAATTGAAATCGGTAGAACCAATTCAAAGTCCCTATTTTGCATTATGACCAATTATTGATGGTCTCGAACTCTATATTGGCATGTTTCATTGGTGTGATGATTGAAGGGCCCATCACCAATCTCCTTGCAATTTTTGGGTTGGCCATCCCTCCACATGGTCTGCACTTGCACCTACACCACGAACAATAACAAAACCTTGAAATCATTGAGTTTTTGTCTGCGAGCCAAAGCCATGGTAATATGCATGGTTTTCCTTGAATTAACATCGGGCCATTGATAAAGTCGAGCCATCTGGTAGGTAGACTCATGGTTGAATTGCATCCAAATGCACCTCAAAGTAATCATTGATCAAGCAAAAAAATGACGATCAATCCGTAAATAACAACTTGCATACAAAAATGAAGGTGGTGGTACAAGTTAAAGGAGTTTATCAAAGAAATGGAGAGAAAAACAAAGCGGTGAAGAGATAAATAAAAGTTTCAAATCTATTTTTTGAGAAAACAAAACCCTAATCACCCTCCTCCAGCCACACACGGGGAACGTGGGACTCTAGCCACGTCACATTTTTCAAAAGGTGAGTCATTTTTCCTCTTTATTAAATATAATTTTCTTTGCTTCAATACATAAGTGCTCATAAAGCTAAGTTGGATAAGTGGAATGACTTGGGAAGAGAGGCATGGGGTTCGAACCCCACCGCCATCTCTTTTTAAACAAATTTGAAATTTATAGGCAAAGCGGCGAAACCGCAACTCGGAGGTAAATTTAGTGCAAAAACCATCTCTAAATAACTTAGTTACAACTAAAAAGTCTCTAAAATTTTAGCGAGAAAACCCTATTTTAGGGTAATTTTGTTTTCCTAGTAGGCCTATTTTTTGATTCTCAACAAAATTTACCAAACAAAGATTGTCTAAAAACTTCATTTTGAGATAGTTTCTAACAAAGTTTTTTACAAAAAGGGTCATTCTGGCTCTGCGGAGGTCAGTAGGGCCAAAAAACAAAAAAAAGTTGTCTGTCATTCAATTTTTTCAAATTTTTGAATATAATTTGTATGCTTCAATACATTGTACTAATTTTAAGGTTGCCATAGTCAACTACAAACTTTGTAACTGATTATAAAATGGTAGAATATTGTAATAAAAATTGTTAAATTTGGTTCTAAAAAAAATCACGAGATACTAGATATCATTCGCAACATTCGGTATACAAAGTGCCTTTGGGAAGCGCTAACAGTAAAGCCTCAGTAAAGAATACGCACTTAATGCCTAATATAGTTGCAACAACGTCATCTCGGCATCCTCCCTTAAAATTTACGGGAAGTAATAAGGTCACAATGCACACGCTATGAGCCACCCCATTCATCTCGTGAACAATTACACAACATAAATCTAGACTAATAAATTACCCGATTATATAGCAAAGTTACGCGTGTATGAGGTTATCTCTTTACACCGGTGTCAATAATCACACAAACCCCTTTCGATCTTGTCTTGGTACCACGTATTGAGTTATTTCACGTGCGTTAATACCTCTTTCATGTATCACCGGTATATAGAAAGTGCAAGCTTCTTCGATGTAACGTCGGGTATATCAAAAGGGTGTGTATATAGAAAGGTTTGGTATATCGGAATGATGGTATATATATTTAGAGACCTTATACCTGGAGTGATAAGAGCCAAACCCTGTCATTGATTTCTACAAAATGGGAAACAAAGCCCCCAAATGTTTTCTTCCGATTCACAACTACTTAGAGGAAATAACTATGTTGCATGGAAGACAAAAATCAAGACACAACTTGTGTTTGAAGAGATCGGATTGTTGTGAGTAGTACTCGACTAGATCAATAACCGATACAACACAACAACAAAGAGTTTGATAAATAAGATCGGAGGGTCAAACTCGTCATCTTGTTTGGAGTGTCTAATGATGTACAACCCCACATTCGATATTCCAAAATATCCAAAGAAGTGTGGGATAAGTTGAGTACAATATATGTGGCCAAAAACCAAAATGTCATACTAAATTTACAAATTCATTACACACACCGAAGTTCAAGTAGAATGAGAAATTGAATCTTTCTTGAGAAGATTTTCTGATTTAAGGGTTTCACTTCTATCCCTAGGAGAAGTGGTCGTAGATGATGCTCTCATTCCCATTGTTCTGAGATCACTCTCATCTTCTTACAGAATTTTTGTAACAAAACTAAATGTTTCAAATATGACATTTAGTTTTCATAAGATGGTAAACCTCTTTTGTAAAAGAGAGGAAGCCATGCATAACAAGGATGATGGAGAGGAGAAAGCCCTTTATTCTCATCAAAAATGGAAAGGAAAAGGTAAAGGAAAAAATAATTCCTATCAAAATTTGCAACATCAAAATCAATATAAACATCAAGGGGAAAAACAAAATAAGAAGAAATGTCAAATCTGTAAAAGAGCACATGAGTTGAAAGATTATTAGTATAATACTTACAAAAATATTCATCGAGAAACTCGGACCTCAACACCAACAATATCACAAGGGGCATACAAACTACAATCAAGGGCAGAAAAAGGGGAACTAGAAAATAAGACCCAATTACCAAGGAAATATTTTTGAACAAGAAGAACATTAAGATAATGAAGACTTCTTGTACACTACTCAATCAAGTGAACCCTCCATGTCATCAAGTGATGTCACGTATGTTGCTTTGGGAGCCACTCGACACATGACCGACCACGAGAGACTAGTCTACTTCAATCAAGGACACACCGTCAACAAACCATGTTTTGTTGTGAGATGATTCTTCTTATACAGTTGAGGGGATTGGGAACATTTCTCTACCCCCTGGTTCAAACAATTATAGAGTGTCAAATGTCTTATATTTCCCTAAATTGACAAAGAATCTACTTCCAGGTTAGTCAACTCCTAGATCAAAACTTAAAAATTGACTTTGATAGTCAATCTGGTAAGAAAACATGTTTGATTCAACATAAATCACATGGCTCGAAAAGAGTTGCAGAATCCTTTTATGTGGGATGCATATTCCAGCTTGATTTTTCCCATAGAGATGATAAGGAACTTGTGGATAAGAACTCTACCTCAACAAACTTGTGGCATCAGAGACTTGGTCATGTTAGTTTCAAGTGTCTCGAGACACTTCACTGGCGTAATATGGTACATGGGATACCATCTCTTCAGAAGGCTACTGACAAGTCTCCTCACCGCCTGGCGGAAAACAACACAGATCCTCATTCTAGAAAAGTATATATTGAGCTCATGGTAAGCTTGATTTGGTTCATACCGATATTCACAGGTCCAATCGCAACCAGTTCATTCTTATTTAAGTATTGTATGCTATGTGTTGAAGACTATTCAAGAAAAATGAGGATTATTTGTCTTCACAGAAAAGTGAAGCTTTTGAAACCTTCAAGAAGTTTAAAGTAGTCATTGAGAAGAAAATTGGTTGTAATATTAGAAATCTCCACTCGATCGAGGGGGTAATTCACAAGTAATGAGTTCAAATACTACCTACAAACTCATGGGATTCATCGACAAATACCTCCTCCACAAATACAACAACAAAATGGTGTTGTTGAGAGAAGAAATCATACTACCATGGAAATGGTGTGATGAATGATCGATGACTGGACTTGAAAATACATTATGAGAAGAAGCATCAAGCATATCAATGTATTTTTTGAACAAATTTTCCACGCTTTATCTTGACGAAGTAACACCACAAGAAGTATGGTCAAAGAGGAAACCATCTATTACACACATTAGAGTATTTAGGTGCAAAGAAATTGTGCACATACCCAAGCAAAAAATAAATAAATTAGACGAGAATTCTCGAAACTCATCTTAGTTGGGCACGGTGAAAAGACTCTCGGTACATATTAATGGATCCAAAGAATAGAAAATTATACACCAACAGAGATATTGAGTTTTTTGACAATAATGAAGTAGATTCTCCTCCTCTATACTTAACTAATGTAGATTATTCACCAGTAGTAAAAAATGAAGTTGATGTTCCCACACATGATGAAAGTGATGATGGGGATGATGGTGTTGATTTGATAGAACCATGACCCACGAGAACAGTTCACCGTAGGCCCAAGTGGTGTACTAGCATGTTATAAGATGCAAGAATGGATGCTCCATTGGGTACATCCACCCCTCTGGACTACGACTCGAGTAAAGCAAGAAAATAAATTAAATTTTCTTTGATGAGTAGATTTATCAAGTCTCATGAGCCCTTTATAGTCTAGGAAGCCCTACGGTCAAAATCTTGGAAAGATGCCATGGACTCGAATATCGATCAAGAATGAGAAATAACACTTACCAAATTGTCTATCTTGCACTAGGGAATAAACCCATTGGATGAAGATGGATATTTAAAATGAAGTACAAAGAAAATGGGACGGTGGAAAAGTATAAAGCAAGACTTATAACAAAGGGTTATGTACAAAAATAAGGCATTAACTACGAGGTGACATTTAATCCCACATCTACGATCAAAATGATCGGGATGATCTTTTCTCTAGCTACGCATTTTGGTGGGAAGTCCATCGGATGGATGTAAAGAGTGGATTTTTGAATGGAGATTTACAAGAAGAAGTGTATATGACTCAACTTGAGGGATATGTAGTACACGGTCGAGAAGCAAAGTTATAAAGACTATAGAAATCTCTATATGGAATCAAATAGACAACCCCATGCAGGTGTAAATCAAAATTGATGAGCATCTCGTACAACATGTATTTGTTATAAATCCATACGATCCCAATAATTACCTTAAAAAGCAAGGGGGAAGATTTTGATTATTGTTGTCTATTTCGATGATCTAGTCACAACTAATAGTTCAGGTGAGGATTATTGATGCAAAGAAAAAGATCTTAATCGATCGTTCCACATGATAGATCTTGGGATAATGTTTTATTGTCTTGGATTGGAAGTATGACAGAAAGAGAATCATATATTTGTTTCTTAGATGAAATATACCAAGAAAACGCTTGAGAAATTCAAGATGATGGATTGCACACCGATTGCTACACCTATGGAGAACAAATTACAGTTATCTCATTCAGATCCATCTCATAAGGTAAGTGTCACTCTCTATCAACAGTTGATTAGGAGTCTCATTTACCTAACCTACACTAGACTAGATATCAGCTTTACAGTAAGCTATCTATCAATGTTCATGCAAGAACCCAAAGTTTGTCATTGGAAAGCAGCAAGGTGCATCTTGAGATATCTCAAAGGATTAGTGGATCTTGATCTAGAATACAAGAATAATGACAACTTCTTCTTATCAGGATATTCGGATACGAGATCATGTAAGAAACATTGATGACATAAAATCCACTTCAGGATTTGTTTTCTTTATGGGATTTGGAACAATATCATGGGGAAGAAAGGAACAACAATTTGTTTCTCATTCTTCCATAGAGTTTGAGTACCATTCTGGGAGAAGCTTTGTGAAGTGATTTGGCTATGTTGCATACTCGAAGGACTTAGAATACCACGGTGCAACCCAACCATCATGTACATCTTGACAATGAAGGTGTTCTCAAAGTTGTTTTCAATCCAGTTTTTCATGAAAGAACAAAGCAAATCGAGGTACATGTTCATTTCATATGCGATCATGTGTTGAAGCACAACATACAACTACACTTTTTCCAACATCTAAAAAATGGGAAGATATCTTCACAAAGTCACTTGCACGTGACAGTTCGAGTTATTCAAAGAGTTTCTCTCCTCATCCCTTGAGACAATGAACAATTAAGGGGGGATGTTAGGTTAATTATTATTTACCTTTGTTAATTATGCATTTCATATTTGTTAGGATTATACCAGTTGTATAGATTAACAAGCATGCAATAAATAATGCAGAAAACGTAAAACAAAAATAGAATGCAATAAAACAGAGACAGAGATTTAACGTGGTTCACCCAAAATGGGCCACATCCACCGAGAAAAAACCAATCCTTTTATTCGAGTCCAGTAAAACTCTCTCTCAAATTTCTACCACTAATATAATGAGCCTCATACATAATGACCCTTTAAATATATTAGGAATTTATCATTTTGGGGAAATATAGAAAACCACACGTTAGATATGTGACCTAATAAAGAACGGTCCATATTTCAGAATAAATAAATTCATATAAAATGTGGCTTACAGGGGTGTTTCCTAAAACCCCATTGGGCGCATGACCCCGAACCCCCTTCCCGGTGGACATCCCCAGGACCTCGCAACCCCCATCGCTATCAAGCTCCACAACCAACAATCTCCCACTTGGAGACTGATTGTTGTAACTCCACCACTATAGCTCCTATTATGACTGGATCACAACACCCTATGGTTTGTAAAAGTGTGTGCTTGAGCTCACAAAGGTGTGATTGGATAACATAGGTACTATCTCCAAGTTGTGGGACTTGCTTCTTGAGACAAATCTCCGAGAGAAAGTTGGTTCTTGCTCCTAAACTACCTGCCACAATCTACTCTAATACAGGTAAAACCATCTATCCTAATCTAACTTTCCAATGGACCAAGGAGGGAGAGAGTGCATGAAAACAAAGCCTACACTAAATCGGTGATTTACTAGAAAAGGAGAGTGTGAGAATAGTCTTCCAATGTGTGAAAAGTGGAAGCAAAATTCAAACTAGAAGGGGTGATAATAGTTCTCAAAAATCTAGAAACTACATTCACAACAATATTTCATACACACACAATGATGATGGATCCCTACACACATCATAATATAGGCACAATTTATATGCAATGAGATTGAAAGGGAAATAGGAATGCAAACAAACATAGTAGGGAAGATACATCCACAAGCTTACATCTATTGCTTCATAAGTATGCACAGTTCAATCTATTACAAGATAAGGTCTTGGATCACCATGCAAGGAGTTGACTACAGGGATTGCACAACATTGGATTCACTAAATAATTTTGATAGATTTTTTCTACACAAAACTATCTTCTTTTATAATAATCCCAACACTCTAATTTATAGATTTCTAAGAGGAGAGAGAGAGAGAGAGGGAAAATAAAAATCCCAAAATCTTTCCTTCAACCACTTACAAGATGTAGTAAATGAAGTGAAATGATTTTATGTTTCTTGCAAAATGCTCCCCATAATATCCCATGACTTATAGCAGTGAGAAATGTCGGCCAATGCTCCATTGAATGCATCCCAACTACCAAATAAAACATTGTTCTAAACTTGGGCATGTTTTCTGAAAACTCACCATATATTTCTCACCAAATTCTAGATTTATTTACTTCGTGCATAGGCATCGGAGCCATGATTCCAAAGCTACCAATTTTGTGCATTTTCACTTTAAAATGCAAAATTTATTGCCTTCAATGCGGGCAGCTATTTTGGGTCTGCTAGGTAATTATGTCATTTGACAGAATGGGTTTTTAATTGACTTGAGCTGAAGATGTTTCTTTATTTTTCATATGTTTCTTTCTCTATAGGACATCGTGCCCATTTTGAAAATTCATTTTTGTCAAAATCGATGCTCGGGGTCAAAAGTTATGGCCGTTTGAAGTTCGGGTCTGATTTATGCTTTTTTCCTTTAAATGCGGGTATTTCAAAGATTTTCGGGTCCTTGTGTCTCACTTGTCCTAGAAAATTTCCTCCGCACCACCCGCAAGTCTCTCCTCTGCAGCTATTTCCTTTACACGTCCCCAATCGTCCCATGCGTAATCGGGCTATTCGGGCCTCCATCTTCTACATTAGCCGCATTTCCTTTATGATCAGTTTTTCACCTTTGCGCATCCCGCACGTACCCTTGTCCTAGATGTCCCATGGAATATCTGGGCCATTTTCATCCAAATTTTTCGCAATACACTTAAATGAGCCCATTTTCTAAACTTTTTCAATCTGTTCTAACTTCTTGCATTTTTATTTAATGGGGAAGATAGAGGAGAGCTAAAGGGATGTTCAAAATGTGATTTTGGACCTTGAATCAATCCTATTTTCTCTAGTATGATGAAATTATGTAATTTCAAGATCAATCTTGAAGACCCAAAAAAGTTGAATGTAAATCCAACTTCTCCTTTGTCATTGGATTAGTTAACATATCGTAGGATTATCATCTGGATGAATCTTCACCAAATCAATCTACCCATCCTCCAACACCTATCGTATGAAGTGATACCTTAGCTAAATGTGTTTAGTTTTAGAATGGAAGGCCGATTTCTTTGCCAGGTGAATTACACATTGACTCTCATTGTGTAACTTACAATCCCCTTTCTCCTTACCTAACTCCTCGATGAACCTACTCATCCATAACATTTCCTTACTTTCCTTAGTCGGCGCAACATATTCAAATTCTATAATAGATAGGAAACTACCTTCTGCAACTTAAGATCTAACTCACTACCGTAACACGTATCAGTAAACATGTATCTAGCAATGCTCCTCCTGCTATCCACATAACCTACCATATCTAAATCCACAAATTCCTATAAAGTATAATGTGATCGTCTGAAGCACAAGTGCCTACTATGGTCCCTCTCGGTACTGAGAATCCACTAGACTCGCTTCTAGTGTGCTTTACCCATATTTTCCATATACCGCTAACAAATCCCACTACTTGGGAAAATGTCCGGCTTGGTACAAACCGTGGCATACATGAGGCTCCCAACTATTGAAGAATAAGGAACCCGTGCCATATAATAATCTTTACCTCTAGTGTTGTTGGGAATTGCACTTTACTTAATCTAAAATGCCCATCCAATGGTGTACTAACCTGGTTTAACATTCTACATCTGAAACCTCTCTAACAGTGTTTCTACATAGTCCTCTTGAGACAACACCAATTTCTTTTTTTTTTTTTTGTCCCTCTTGATTTGCATATTGAAGATTTTATTATTTGCACCCAAATCCTTGATTGCAAATTTTTGTGCAAGATATTCCTTAAGCTTTGCAATTTCCTACATATTAGACCCTTCTCTACAAGAATATTATATACATATAATAGAAGAATAATGTATCTCCCACTATCAAACCATTTAAAGTACACACAATGATCTGATTTACATCTAGTAAAACCATGCTCATGTATAAAACTATCAAACCTTAGATACCATTGCTTTGAGGACCTTGCTTGAGCCTCGTATAGGCTCTTCTTCAATCCTGCAAACCAATATATCCTTACCCTTAACCTCATATCCTAGTGGTTGTTGCATATAAATATCCTCCTCCAAGTCACCATTGAGAAATGTCGTCTTGACATCAAGTTGATCTAAGTATAAATCTTCACCAACAACTAAACTTAATACAATTTGAATGGAAGACATCTTTACAATAGGGGAGAAAACTTCATAAAAATTGATACCTTTCTTTTTCTCATACCCCTTCACTGAAGCCTTACTTTGTACCTTTTCCATCCACCTTCTTCTTCTTTCACACGGTAGACCCATTTGTTTTGTAGTACTCTCTTCCCACCAACAATTTGAATAAATCCCATGTTTGGTTCTTTTCCAGGATTCCATCTCCTCATTCATGCCACCTTCCCACTCCTTAGTGCATTCCACCTGCATTGCCTCATCAAAGTCATCTAGATCACCACTATCTGTTAGTAAGAATAAATGATACAAAGAAGGGGGAAATATTTCGGAGGTATACTAATACGCTGTGACCTTCTTACCGATGATGGGGTGTCACGGGATCATTATTTTTTTACTACTCATTTTATTGAATTTCGATAGAGGTGTCAATGTCAACACTAGTTTTCATGCTTAGCCTATAGAACTATCAACCTTGTACCCATAGGTGGATATTTTCCACCGAGAGTTCATTTCTAGGAGCTATATCCTCAACCAATTCTTCCTTGGGATTTTTTTCATCCCGCACCCGATCCTGTACATTCTATTTTAATGCCGACAACATCATGAATCTTAATTATCTTAGATTCATCTAGATCCAAAACCGAAATCAATAATCACCATTGGAGCCATAGCATATGAATGTACAATGTTTGGATTTTGAATCCAATTTCTTCCTGTTTTCTTTTTATCGATTACAAATGCCTCTCGAACCAAATAATCTTAAAAATGAAAGGTCTACCTCTTTCCTAGTCCAGGATTCTCTTTGAATTCCTCCATCTAGTGCACTTGAAGGCCCATAGTTGATTAAGTACACAACATTATCTATGGTCTCTGGCCAAAACTTAAGAGGCACCCCTACGTGTAATCTCATTGACCGTGCATGCTCCATTATTGTTCTATTCATCCTCTCACTAACACCATTTTGCTGCGAAGTACTAGGAACTATTTTCTCTCTACGAATCCCTTTCAAGGAACAATAATCATCATATTTCTTACTATAATACTTACCACCATTATCGATCTCAAAAATTTCAATTTAAAACCACATTGATTCTCAAGGTAAGTTCTTTCCATTTCTTAAATGTATCAAATACATCAGACTTACGCTTAATTCAATATACCCATAACTTCTTTGTGGCATCATCTATGAATGTGACATAGTACAGAGAACCACGATGAGATGCAACATGGGCCACCCCCACACGTCTCGTATGAACTAGCTCTAAATTTTTCTCTTTCTTAGTATTCCCTACCTTGAGAAATCTAACTCTTTTTTATTTCCCAAAAATGTAATGCTCACAAAACTCTAATTCCAATTGCTTCAAACTAGAAATATTACCTTTTTCCTATAGAATTTTCATGCCCTTCTCACTCATATGTCCCAATCTATTGTTCCACATGCTTTGGCATCCTCTTCCGAAGTAGACAATATGGTAGAAGGATTAGATATACAAGTAGACAAATAAAGAGTGCCTTCTTTCTTCCCCTATGCCACTATTAGGGTACCCTTGAAACCTTCCAAGCATCACAAGTGAATGTGACTTTGTAACCTTCACCACCCAATTATCTTGCAGAGATATGATATTTCACCCGAGGCTAGGTATATGCCTCACATCTCTCAATATCCATGTATTTTCATTCTATAATTTAAGTTGTACATTACCCTTCCCGACAATGTTGCATGGCACATCATCACCCTAATAGACTGTCCCAAATTTCCTTGGACATACTCTTTAAAATATCCCCGATACCATATCTATACCGAATATATATACCTGAATCTATTACCCAAGATTCTACTCTAGTATCAAGAGACAGGGGATAAGAGCAATCTGAAAAATACTAGCTTTTGGATTTTCTCTTTAATAACTTAATGCTAGTTTTCTTTGTTTCCTTTAAACCAATAATCCTTTTTAGCATGTCCTCTCTTTCCACTTTGTTCCAATAAGTAATGCCTCTACTCCTAGATTTGGATCTTCCCATATTCGATTTAGATCTCCCACAAGCCTTACTTGTTTGATTTCTCCTTTATCCTCCCTCTGCTCTCCATATTCAACACATTTCTAGGAGAAAATTTCCCCCTATACTTTTCTTGCACATTTCCTCATTTGAAATGACACTCTTGACTACATCTTCAAATTTAAGAGAACTAGATGATATATTACTAATTGCCATTACTAAATTTTCACAACATTCTATAAAAGAACACAGGGAATAATAATTCTCTAAACTCCTCATCAAATGGGATATTAACTGAATCTAACATATTTACAATAGTGTGGAAATCATTAAGATGGTTAGATATAGATCCACCTTCTTGCATTTGTAGATTAAACAATATTTTCATTAAATAAACTTTATTAGATGCACTAGGTGTTTCATATAAATTAGCTAGGGTTTTCATCAACTCTACCATACTCTTCACCTCTGAGATATTTGAATCTACAGAGGATGTCGACTCAATCAAATCACACCGAGATCCTTCTTGTGTAGAATCTTCCACCAGTCGTTAGACATGATTGAGGGTTTCACTTCTTCACCTCCTAACGGTAGGTATAGATCCTTTTGATACGAGTTAATATTCAACCTACATTTTCCATAGTAGGTTATTTCAGCCGTCAAACTTCTCAACTCTGAAATTATTCTCCTCTGCCATTGCTTCTTCTCACACTCAAACAAAAATTCCTCTGTGAGTATACTACCAACAAATAAATCTCAAACGTTATCTGATACCAGTTGTTAGTATTATACTAGTCATACAGATTAACAAGCATGTAATAAATAATGTAAAAACATAAAATAGATAACGAATGCAACAAAATAGAAACACATATTTAACGTGGTCCCCCAAAATGGGCTACATCTACTAGAAAGAACCAATAATTTTATTCAGTCCAGCAAAACTCTCTCTCATAGTGCCACCACTAGTACATTGAGCCTCATACAGAGAGACCCTTTAAAGACATTAGGGTTTTTATAATTTTGGGGAAACATTAAAAATCCACTCGTTAGATCTGTGACCTAATAAGGAACGGTCCAGATTTCACAATGCATAAATACATATAAAATGTGGCTTATGAGGGTGCTTCCCCCGAACCCCCTATCAGGAGGGGCCATCGACCAGATCGTGCAAGGGGGGAAAAGCCCCCCCTTGCAACCCCCATCGCTATTAGGCTCCACAACCAACAATATTAATTAGTTTCTTTATTTATTGGTTATATGGTTCCATTTCATCATAACCATCTAATTTTCTTTATTTTGCATATGGGAGTTGTATTGTTTAAACAATACTATTATTTGTTTGTATTTAATATTGGTTATTCTTCCCGTATGATATTTTGGAATCTTTTGCAATTAGAAATATTGTTTCTCTGTGCAACTTATTTTCTTATGTGTATTCAGTTGTACAATACCTATAAGTATTTCAGCTCATACCAATGTAATTTGGTTGATTTGATATTAATAAATTTATCAGGCTTCCTCCTCTATTTCTAAAGCTTACATTTAAATTCATTGTTCATATTATTCGTTTATGGAATGTAAACTCTCGGTCTTGATCGATGAATTTTAAATGTTTTGCATGCACTACATAATGAATGCAATAATTCATTTATGTTCTCCATGTATATAATTCTAATGTTGAATATTTTTGGTTCATTCCATTTTATTTCACTTTGTAATTCCAAGCAATAATCTTTAAGCACAATTAAATAGTGTATAGTGCCAACTTTGAAAAATATCGATGGTTTTCAATTGTGATTCTTGAATTCCCTTTAAAGGTTGAAATATATTTCATTCACATCATTAAGGCACAATTTTTTATGAGAATATCATGTTTCTTTATTGATTACAAATTACACTAAGTGTTACTCATAATCCATTATTGCGTAATCTATGCATTTATTGATATCTATCTCGAGTTGTAGCTTTCCTTGATTTTGTGCATTTGTTTGGAAAATATTTTTAGTTTTCTCAATTTCTTATCTTGTAAGAAACCAATTCAATATTCAGGTTATTTCTCATATTGCACATTCATTCTTTCTATTTATCTATTTATGAATGTAATTCTTTATCCAAGAGCCTATATAGTTGAAGAGGCTCTCTTATCTTCTACATCGGTGGTATTAAGATCTCATTAAGGCCTACTTGATCTACTTAAAGGATGAAATATTATGTATGAATTTTTTCTAAGAAAATATAACATTTCATGAAGAAAACAATAATTCATAGTTTAAAATGTGAGGTTTGCTTTGTTAATTCCATACCTAGAATTCATCATAGTTGTATTCTTCTCTTTCCATCTATAACATGTAATGATCAACTTGAAGAATTATGGCTGAAGATATTTAAAGAGTTGGTGTAGCATGCCTTGTGAAAGACCATTATTTGATTTTATGCTTCCTTATTCTTTTGATAATCTGTTATAACATATAATCTTTGAATGAATCTTGTCACTCTCGTACTTTGTTCTTATTTTATTTGTATAATGTTGCACATGCACAAATGTGCTATTATATTGATGAAGTGTTCTCTTTTCCTTCTATAGATGTTTTTATTTCATTCATTATCTTTAATTCTACAATGTACTTCAATGTCATCAAAACAATACTTTAATTATTGTACATGCACACATCACAAAATAGTTAGAAAAATAAATGATTGCAACCTTTTTTTGGATTATTAGGTTATTCTCTTTTTTGTTTTGATTTCCAAAAACAATACGAGTGATATGTACTTTCTAATTTTTTTTCATCCTTTCATGTATCTTATTTGTGCTTTCTTCAAAGATTCATCTTCCTAAAGTTGAAAACACAGGAAACAGTAATAAAACCATTGCTCTAACAACATTTTGTTGTTTTTCCACTGGTTTATGATGTTGGGAGTTGTAAATGAAGATGAAGCAGCTGAAGATGAAGATGCAGATGTACAGAAGATGATGAAGCTCGAAATAAACAAAAACCCAATCATGCAATGATGGATTTTATCTTTCTTCTTCTTCTTATATTTTCATGCACATTTACCTTTTATTTCATTATATATGAGTTACATCACACGGCTTGTTTGGGCTCTTTGTATTTTTATGTCTTTATGAATAAATGAAATTAAATTCTGTAATGGAGTTGTCTATTTCTTTTGCATTTAATTATTGTAAATGATTTTTTCGAATGAAGTAAAAACTCAAACCATAATTAATTTAATTCAAACATAATGAAATAACAATAAATTAATGTACATGTAAATGAAAATGTACCTTCATCATGTAAACAACAACGGTGTTTTTCGTTCTAGAGTCCAACCTCTCATTTCTACAATTGTTCCTACCTTAATCTAGGTTGTGCATTAATCCTTTGGGGATATTGCATAAATTGTATGATCGTGAACATCAAATGGCTGCATATGGGAGGTGTTGTAGTCTGCAACAAATCACATTTATTCATCTTTGGATTACCGTTCAAGTTACCACAACTAATAAAGATTATGAAAACTTAGGTTGAAGTGGATTGTCACACTGATATCTTCGGGATTTCCATCTTATCTTTATCCACTCTTTCCTTTTTTATCTAGCTTCTACACTGGTTCTGAGGGGACTAGCGTATGAGTTTGACACATATATGTTTGGAAAGAGTAGGTAATTATAAGATAGACATTATTAAACTGGTAAAGTGACATTTCACTTCTCTTTCCCCTTCTTAGGTAGGTAATCACAACAATCCTTTCCATTTGAAAAAAATTCAAGTTAACCTTTACGAATGAGTGCAAAAATGTCATCAAGGAATAATTATGGTAATGGATAAGGATCATGTGGATGTTAACATAGAGCACATGGCCTAAAACCTTACTAATATCTTTATTGAATATTTAAAAATGCTCTTCACCAACATCATTGAACATTTATACTTTCAATTATTTGTGATAATACGTAAAAAGAGGATTTTTCCAAGGTCCCTACCCTGTTATAGAAAAGGGTCTAACATCCGGATACTTTAAGGTATTAATGCAATCAGATTCTTCTTTTCTAAGAATGTAAGTGTGAATAGTAAACCAAATGACAATGATTAAACATGAGTTGGAGGGCCTAGCATGCAACTCCTCCCAACTATTTTAAGACCTACACAAACATCCTATAACTATCTACATGTAGTTTCGTACCCTTCCTAACATAGTTCTTGTGTTGACTCATTACTTTAATTTAATGATGGACATGGACTTTACCATCATTTGGTTACTATGTGTTATTATTATGGTTCGTTTGACAACACTTGTGATTTGGGTGCATAACGCCAAACTAGTATTGTGGATTATTATCATATCTCTTGCATGGTGTGATTTTAGATATCAACATATTATGTTATAGTTGAATTCATTTCACATGTGATGGATTTACTTATGGTTTCATCATATACTATGTTATCATTTGAATTGTAATGGCTAATTGGATATCACCATGTGATCCTTAGATGGTTAATATATTTTGAGTTAGTATGGGTGTATGAATTTAGCATTAGAAATTTCATACTGACATTATTTGGTACAGCTCGCATTATTTAACCATTTATGATTTACTAAGTTTGTTTAATTGATATATTTTATTGGGTAGGTATGTTTAATGTTTGTATTTAATGTGCGATTACAAGGCATGGGAAAACGTGGGTTTCAAATTTGTACCTTAGGTCTACACAAGTGACCAAGCTGGGTGAATCCTAGCCATATTTGATTGAGTGAATCCTTATATGTTTGTTACATGTCATGGTTGGGGTACCATGGGTGATCCCTAATTGTAATTTAATTAATTATAATTTATCTAGTCTTGTATGAGATAGTTTAGAAACCTAGCGGTCCCTACTTGTGTTAATTATGTTTATTATTTATTATGTTTTTGGAGGAATCAGACCCCTAAGTATCACCTAGGTGGGCGCCACAACCTCAACCCTTGTTCCATTCAACCCAATCTCGATTTGGGCTAAAAGTGGCGATTTTGTGGACCTCTTTTTATTTTGGGAGCTTCCTTGTCATGGAAAGGGACCCTTTTACCATACTTATAGGTAGGAGGGTCTCTTTTTAATGTAAAATGGGATTTTCCCTCCATTTTTACCCACACACTCATCACTTTCTTGTAAGAGTGTTGTTTTTTTGTTTTTTAATTTTTTTAGGGGATTTGGATTTAATTACTTTTTGGGGAATTCTTAGTTTAACTCCAAAATGAGAGTTGTTTTATTCTTGATTTTTTTTTGGAATATTTTTTGGGGAGATGAGAAGGGTGACACATGTCACCCTCTCATTTGGGAGAATTGTTAATTATTTTTCTTGTAATATTCCCTCATGGAGAGGGGTTGGGACTGCTTAGTCAATCTTACTTTTGGGTGTGGCAGATTTTTGAGAGTGCTTGCATGGATCTTGGAACTATGGATTATTGTATTGCATAGTGATTTTAGATATCTATATTGAGGTATCCCTACATGTTATTCTACTATTTTTATTATGAAAATATTGTGTTTTTTTATGAATTGAAAATGGTGTCTTTTATATTGTTTTTGTGTGTTAGATTATGGGTGTGTTTGTGAAACTTTTTATTGTCTTTTTCTCCATCTATCATGATTTTTGATGGATTTTGGAGTGTTGGGGAAGAGGGAGGAATACCCTTATCACCACATGGCTTGATGGGCAAGCCATGATGGTCTTCTTTATTCCTCCCCTCATATGGTTTGATGTGGGGAAATATTTTCATATGGTTTGAACTTATTTCCCCATCCTTGGAAAGTAAATCATTATGGTTTGAAAATCCTTCCAAGGAGGAGGCTTGGTGCATGGTTTGGTGAAATAAGGACAAAAATTATTATTTGGAGAGATATCGAGGGTGCTTGGATATTTACATTGTGATCTTATGGTTGGATTCACCATTTGGCTTCAGATAGGATTCTTTTCACTCTTCCCGATTTTGGGGAAAAGCATGGAGCTTCTCAATCATGTGTTATTGTGTTCTGTTTGTTGTGAATGATAAAAATGTTTGCGTATATGTTTTTTTCCATTCCCTTTCACTTGTGCAATCCAAGGCATGTGTTATATCTCTCTCATTTGCTTGGAGGGAGGATATCATTTCCTCCATGTATATTAGTTTTGGAATGTAATTATGTGAATAGGTTGTGAGTTAATTGAGACCTTTATTCTTGTGCTATGAATACCATTTTGGCGTAAAGAAGATGTAGATTCAGCTTGGATTTTGTGAAGAAATGATGGAGGTTTTGACAATTTTTCTCCAAATTTTAGGGAGGATTTTCCACTTGTATTTTATTGGGTTCTTGAAATTATGATTTAGCCATATTAAAGTGTTTCCTATCTTGGGATAAAAAATTTATTTTGCATTTGAGTAGGTTGAGTTAGGCTATACTCCTCATGAATAAATGTTAGCCCTATTATAATCTTGAATTCTTCATGTTTTAATGTCCTTCATTCTTTCTATTAAGCATGTTGGCATTGTACTCCATCATGTTGTAAAAGTATTCATATTCTTACTATTGTGAATGTTGGGTACACTTTGTCAAACGAAAGAGTTGGTTATGTTTGTATAATTGAAAAGGAATATTGTTATAAAGAAATATTTATCTCTTGATGATTAAATAAAATTGTATTCTTTCCTTAGTGTATGTTTTATAAATATTTCAGAATTAAATATTTGGGGTATCCTTGTAGTTCTTTAAAACCATAGTGAAAGGCTTGGTTTATGAATGGGTGGTTTGCATTTTACCTTGTATTGAAAAGAAAACTTAATCCAATTAAGGTATGTGGAGGTTAATACATTTTCACTCTTGTGAATAAGTATGTCTCTCTTACGTGTGGTATTAAGAGAATGATTGCATATATTTTTGGTTCATTATGGTTCATCAAATGTGATATTGTTGGAATGAATTATGGATCTGGAAGAAACAAGATTTTTTGTTGTAATTTTGAGCTTGAAAATGTGAATTAATGGCTATGTTTGGTCTTGTATAAAAGGAATCATTTAATTAATATTCTATCTCTCCATATGTTAAACTTGAAAGACAAAATGTATTATTCCATTTGAAGGGAATTTTATTCTTAAAATAATTTTGAGAGAGAAGTATTATTAAATTTGAACCATTTTCTTTGTGCTTCCTCTCCGTTAATTTCCGTAATATTTTGAAAAAGCATGACTTAGATTTGTCATTATGTATAGTCTCTCTTTACATTCATATTTATGTTTATTTCTATACATCTTCTTACATACATATGGACATTATATATATATATAACCCCTATTAAAAAATCTGACTTTTAACCAACTAAGAAAAATAATGGAAAACTGAAGAAAATCATATTTGAGTGAAATACAAACCAATCATAATGGGCTCTTTCTTTTTTATATATATATTACAAAAATGTTGAAACCATATAGGTATAAGAATTGTGTTTGACATGGTTATGGATTTTTGAAACATTTCAATGATATATTCCCCACACACACACACATAACCTTTTTTAAAAAAATATTAAAAACGTATTCAATATGGGGGCTGTTATTTTAATTATACTAAGAAATTAATGTTAAAAATGTTTGGGTTGTTATTATTGGGATTAAAATTTTTGGGAGGGAGGGGTAGGCCTTGTACTAGCTGCAACCTACACCCCTTACCAAAACCCCCTTTTTTTTTTGCAACCGGTGGGATGTGTGTGGCGTGGTTATGCCACACCACCCCCACCCCTAATATCCTTTTGTCTCCCATAGCCGGAGAAAGGTCGAGTGGTTGCTTCGTTAAAATTTACCTCCTTAACTTTACATCACCACCCACATTATCAAACCTTGTCCCAATCCTAACGGGCTACCTATTTAAAACCTTGTGCAAGTCATGAATGCACATCTTTCCTTCTCGTAACATATTTTTAGCAATATATATATATATATATATATATCGTTGATCCATCCTCTATCTCTATATATATTGTAATTACCACATTTTACACACAAAAATACAACACACATAATAACAGGATAATGTTTTTGGCTTACATTGCTTGATACATAACATCGCATTAAATCACTTAAGATAGTGTATAACACATGAGACATTTGTGAACCATGGAGCCACATATATAACATGAAACACATGATGCACATCAAAGCCACATTTTCAAACATTACAAAGTGCAACAACGACCCATGACAATAAACTTTTACTCACAAGAACCATCCACAACACATCATTATTCCTGCTAAAATATTTATTACAATCCTATTTTTGTTTGTGGACTATAATTTTCAAAAGAACACGTAAAATGGGATTCTTCGTTCATTTACAAATAGGTTGCATTTTTTGTTTAACCTTTCACCTATAGTGGTTCCTTTATAATTCACTCATTTCTCTTGCTAAAATAACTTTATATAGCATGATCATGATTAGGAATGTATATACACATGATGTGTCTTCAAATATTTGACTTAAGTACTTGTTTAAGAGAGATTTGTTTACTTGGTTTGGAAAAATACTCTTGTTACAAGGAGAAAAATTCATTACAACAAAAGGAAGGTTTCTAGATCAATAGAAACCCTATCCCGAATTTATTTTCTAGCATTTTTGATACTAATAATATAATCTTTTAATCTTCCAGATTATTACAACCAACTACGAAGGTTAAATAATTAAGTTGTATCATTCTTGATTCACAATCTGATGGCCCAATCAGAATTCATATTTTCACAATCATAATGTGCATGGAAGGGTAAATTACACTGTGTTCCCATTATAGAGATTTTTCTTCAAATTTAAGTGATGAATTTCACATTTCAAACTACTTTTGTTTCACAATCTTAAGGATTTACTCTCACTAGTAATGGGTTAATTACATGTTTCGACCATACATTATACTTCTTGATTTATTCTAGGTTTGATATATTTGTATCTACGCCAAGAGTTTTTCTAACTTTTAAAATTCCAAGTAGACTGTAATTTACTTAACTCACATGACCATGGCTACAACTAAAGTTATCCCATTCTCAAGGATACATTTTATTATTTCATTAGCATCATTATTTAATCCACATTTATGCAAAAAAAGATGATATCATGTGTCATATTTGGTTTTTTTCTATTTATTAGGTTGTTGTATTATTCATAGAGCTCTACTTTATTACATTCATTGTATAATCACATTTGACATTTTAGTTAGTTTTGACATCGTTCAATGGTGTATCATTCTTATTATTTTATTAGTATAATCTTATTCACCCTTTCACTAACTATATTCATGAGGTTACTTTGGTCCCGTATTAACATAATTTTGGAACAAATGTAATTCCTATAACACTTACATAACACTTAGGGATTTAAGACTACAAGGAATACAACCTCGCACAATAAAACTTATTTCATTTCTATTAGAAACGCAAGTATTAAGTGTATGTTGCAAGAGAGATATCCTTAATAATATTATACATTTAAAAATCCTCTTAAGGACCTATTTAAATTGTTGGATAAATACAAAAATAATTAGAAACATATCCTTGACTCACATAATTTATATCTCACAAGAGATAAATCATAGGTAAAATCACCAACTATTTTGCATGGATTTGGCCACCCACTATGGTACCAAGGAGATTATACACAAGGGGGTTAACTTATTCATGATATGGTCAGACCTCTGAACATGTAGACATGATCACTTGAATCGTACCAATATGATAGGTTTCACAACATATATGCACCTTCTAATGAAATATAAAGGAAAAGAACCTTAATAGGACATCGTAGGTGTGAATTATGAAGATTATTAATGAAATCATAGTATTTCACTAACATTCTCATTATTTTATACCCTAGAAAAGGAATCCAATGGTGGGGAGGAAGTACAATAGGCATTACAACTCATTCTTTTAATTTCGTTAGTTTTGATGAGATGAGATTCTACCTAGCATTTTGGGTGTTAAGGAAATAAACCAATAATTAACCTAGAAAAATATTAGTTTAACATCTTTATAACATAGGTAAAACCTTGAGTACAACTTCACAACCAATTCGACACTATAAAATATAGCCACATTGGTATTCCACTTCAAAATCTACCATGAACAATTCTTCAAACAATAATACATATCATTATTCGATGAAAATACAAGTATTGAATGATGAATATAAATTTAAAATGAAAACTCATTAATTTCCACATACCAAGTCCATAAAATTCCTCTAGTATGGAGTACTTGCAACCAATGTTGCATCATTCCTAGGGCCGAGTATGGAAATCCCCAAGCCTCAAGAATAAATCCACACATTCATCATTTTTAACATTTTCATTTAAATAGAAGAGAGACAGAGACAACAAGATAAGACATAGTTTCTATCTCATGGATTCATGCTCTCAAATCAATTACACATAATATTTTGGTACTAGAGAGGGAGAGTAAGGATGAGAGAGAAATTTAAGATAATTTTTATTTTTCATTCACAACGTCATAACCCTTTACATTTCACATCCATTAGCATTTCATTTTAAACCAATTCACATTTCCCAATTCATTTACATTTTCAAATCAATCAAGTTTCATAGTCGTTTCTAGAGAGAGAAAATGATAGAGAGATAAAAGCACCATACGAGTTCAAAATTAATTTATACAAGATAAAAGATAAAATAAAATTCTACATATAATTGTAATGGTATTACGAGGTCACACACATGGCTAGAAGTAAAACAAGAATAAAAAATTGGATTCTAGCTAAGTTTGAGGAAATCGACTAGAACATCGAAAGTGCCTACAAACTAGGTTTTGAAAACACTCGATTTATGTTTTATAATGAATATTTACGATTCCTACTTAGTCTCACATATATAGATTTTTTTTTTTCTTGGTATAATTTTATTACGATGATTAGAGCTCAAGTTACAAGGCCAACTTTGGGGACAATTATCGTAATTATGACAACAAATCTTGTCACACAACGATGATGGGCCATGAAACCAACTTGTAAAATTAGTTTCCAAAGGAATTTTAATTGAATTTAATGTGGGATTTGATTCTCTTGGTATCATTCTAGAGGTAGGATAAAGTGGTTTTCGATTTCGCTTAAGGTAAGTTATAACTATAAGTTTGAAACCATCTTTTTTATTCAAACGACCATCTCACCATAAGTTACTTGATAAGCTAAGAAGGTTTAGGAATATGACTTGAAAGAGCATTAAATAATTTCAAACAAATGAGTTAATGTTCCCTATAGTATTCCATGTTACTAGGGTCATGCATAGAGTTTTAATTTTGTGGTGCATTATGGTGTGGCACTCCATGCACATGAGTTTCGGGGTCATTTTCTTTGTTTGGAAGTTCTAAAAGATGTGAGGTTTTATCATTGTTTGGAGTTACATTTCCTAATAATTAACATTTAAATTCAAAACTCAATAAATAATCAAAGCGGAATTTAGAGCATGAGAGCAGGGAAAGTCCATACCTATTTCACGCAAAACTTGTGGTCACCACATTCGATGAGGCCACATAACTTGCCACATCAACAACCATGCCCAAGCCACATAGCTCACCAATAACCTGGAGGTCAAGGACTGACCACTCCACACTCCTAAGAGACACCAAAGTAAGCACATTGTATGCATTCAAGGTCAAAGTGTCTTGCATGTTATAATGACCAACATGGATAGCTCAACATCCCTGTCACTAAATCCCCTAAAGAAACCATTACAAAATAAGCCAACACACTTTAAATGAAGCAGACATTTGGGGCAAGATATGGAGGCCACGAGTACTCATAACTAATCACACTTCACTTTAGCAAGAGCTCTATTAAATTAGGGTAGACCAAATATATTTGTTTATAAGAATAGTAATCCAATCTCATGAAATATCCAATGCAAGCACTAGGTAATAGAGTAGAGCACCTGAATCTAGCATCCCGCTCACACAAGATGAATGAATGAGCCGTTAATTTATATGTAGTAGAGATTAGTAGATTAAGAGGCATGACAAGCTAGACATTGGCTCGGTCAAATCGTTTTCAACTAGTTTGAGCTGGTATAGAAATTAATAAAAATTCATCCATCACAAGATTTAAATCATCTACACAAGAATAGAAAATCCCATTTTGTGTATATCATGTAACTTTGACATTCCATGATACATATTTCTTTGGGAATTTCGTCATTAATTTCAAGTGCCTTATGTATACTCCCACATATTGCATCTACTTGAAAGTTATAAAGCTTTTTCAACGAACCAATTTTCAACACATTTTGCAGTCATTGTTGCTCGTGTGGACCAATCCAAAGATGGTTTTTGTAGGGACTTGGAATAGCAGGAAAGGAAATATATCTACCTCAATAAATACAACTACTCCAAATAAAATATAAAGAGAAAAAAATACAAAGTGGTAGAAGACTACCTTGAGAATCGAGCTCCAAATGTTACAAAGAAAATCACAAGTAGATAGAAGAAAAAGAGGTAAAATAAATACGATTTGTGCATTATGCTTAATGGAGCTCCTCCTATTGGTGCTCGGATATGTCTTGCCTTATTTGCCATTATTTTCCTCTCGATCTACATATTGTGAAATTTTTCTCGTATCCCAGGTGGGTTTTCTAAAAGCTTCTATTTCCATTTGATATGCTTCGAGTTGTTTGCAAAATCCATTGTCAAGTCCCTCCTTGAAAAATTGTCTCGATTCTACCATGTTTTCTCCCAAATTTCTTCAAAATCCACGGGCCTTGTCGTTTTCCTATTTTTCCCCAACCATCGAAGCTCGAAAATGGTTAATCTATATTTGTATGCCTTTAAAAATCCAAATACATGGTTCAAAATATGCTTGGAATCATGATTCACTTGTTTTTGTTTCAAATAATTTTCATCCTTAGCAAAACTTGGGATATGGGCGTGAATGGTGATTTTACGTATTTTGATGATCGATGGGTGTCTTTTTCCTGTCAAATTTAGTCCTCGGCATTCGGAGGTCAAGTGGCTTCTTTTGGTTGGTCAAGGGATGGCGGGAAAATGATTTAACTTGTCACTTTTTTTTTTTGGTGAAAAGGAAAATTTGGCCCCGTGGCTCCTCTCAATTCCGATTGGTTCTTTTGGTGCTCACATGGCTTCTTCTGATTGGATGGGGCATGGTGGGTCTGTTTTTGAACTTGTTCTTTTTGGCTACTTTGGAAAAAGTTTGAACCCCCGCGGCCCCGCCAGGCTCTTATTGGAGAAAATTTAAGAGGCGGGAAAAAGTCTCACTTTGACCCCGTAGGAAGACATGTGGCAAACCTAATGGCGGAGATGTGGGCCTTCAGATGTAAGTTGGATGTTTTTCCCATTTGGAAAAATAGAGTGAAATTTTAAATCGAAGCGCGCCTGCCAAATCATTTTTAAAGCCTTAAGGTTTTTAAAGGAGTGTGACGAGCTGCGATCATTCAAGGTCTAAACTTTTGCGGATCATCTCAAGATGAGTCATTGTGACACATGGTAGTTTGAAAAGTCAAAGAGGTGGGGAAGTGGACCATCGGAGGAAAATTGGATTTTTTTCCTCTTGACATCAAAAGGAATAAAATCTCAAAATGGCTCGCAAGCCCAATAAGCGAAAAGTAAAAGCTTTCTCCACTCAATGGCGGAGGTGCAGACTCTCGAGGGAAATTTGGAAAAATTTCCGTTTGGGAGAAAAATGTTAAAAATGAAAAAGGAAGTGCGGGTTACGTAGGATCCACATTGGGAAATGTGTCAAGCTCATTTCCCAAGGGGAAAAGTGTGGACCAAAATAGAATTTTTTCCATTTTTCCAAAAGGTTGAAAAAATTCAAAGGAAGCCCTCAAGCCTGTTTTAAAGTTGAATCTTCCACGTGGATGGCCCAAATACAAAGAAAGGATCAACGACAACCGTGAGTCTAAAATTTGATTTTCCCCATTTTTGTTTAAACACACTTGGAAGTACGAGTCTTCCTGATTTCTTGGTATTTCCTACTCGCCAAACAGAGAGGGGAGTTTAGTTTGATATATAAGTTTGGTGGGAGAGATCTGGAGACATCTTTCGCCATTAAAATGGTCTGACTCTCTGGCTTGATCTGATTTTCTGTTTTTCTTCTCCCAAGTATGCAAGGAACCAGATTTGACAGATTATGCGTGGAAGTGGTTGGTGAGTTGAAGGAGGAGTGTTATATCAAATGAAGGAGTTGAATGCTGAGATTTTTGAAAAGATCTGCCCCATAAGCACTGACAACTTTTATAGATTTGATTCTTAAGGGAATCATGATCAAAATCATTGCGAAACCTTTGGTACATTAAAAAAATTTGTCTTTTGGAGAAGAAGAGGATCTGTTGTAAATGTTATAAATGGCACAAATTTTTCGTGTAAAATGTTGGAGTATTAGAAGTCGAAGAAAATTCCCAAGTGGAAAATTTGACAAAGCTTGTCTCTTGAGAAGCCATCCGAGAAGCTGTATATCTCTTTTGTATTAAGTTGGATCGTTTCAAGGTTGTTGCAAAAGTACAACCATTGAAAATCTCTAAGATTGTTCTCAAAACTTTCCCCTCCTAATAAATTTAATCAAAATTGAGTTATTTTGTGTTGATCTTAAGTGAAATATGTTTGTTTCATTTATGAATGTTTGTAAATAGTTTTTCTTGTTCTTATTGGAATCTTGTATAAAATTCTATCTTAATCACACATGTCTCAATCCTTGTGACAGTTTAGTGGCATCTGCAATCTAATTTCTCATAATATTTTTCATCTAGGTTTGAAATAAGAGATTTAAAACCACTTTTATTTCATTTGTTGATAGAGATTATTTGTAAGCCTCTGGGTATACCTTAGGCGTGATTGATCTTATGTTTTGAATATTTATTGGGTCTTATAACTCGATCCTTCATGTTAGAATCTCATAGATTATGTGAAAAAGTGCTAGTTTGGGCCTCCATTGAAGCGCATATTTCGGTTAAAGGAACATTTTAGCTATTCTCAAGTATTCATTGTCTAGACTTTCCATTTTATAAGAGTTCTTAGAGATTTGGCAACTCAAGTTCATTCTCCTCACCTCCCACCAAAATTTATTTAAAAATAACTAACCCTACCCATATTACCCCTATTTTTCATACGTGTATATAGAAGCATAAATTTTACTACCAAAACATGCAAAAATAATCAGGATTCGAAATGTCTTTAGTAGCATGAACCTTGTCTAAAGAATATCTCCACTATCTAGAGTGACAACTCATGAGAGTTAGATTTTGTTGCATTGATCATATTTTCTTCAAGGTCTCCTTAACAACTTCATTAGGAAGGATATCTCCATCTCCTCCATAAACAATAGGCTACAAAAGGGTTCTCTTACCTTGGTTGAAAGGCACAACCTAAAATAGTGAGGATAGATCAAATCCTCTTGAGGGTGCTATCCATTTCTCCACATCTGAGTGACTAAGGGCTAGTTAGATCCCATCCCCGGCTACAAAATGAATCATCATGATCTATCTATCTCTAAGCTTCTTGATAAACTTGTGATGTTGCTTAGACTTTGAAGGAGAATCAATTTGGGTACCAACACCTAAGTGGCGCCATTGCTGGGGATTGTTTAAGTTGCTGAGAACTGATTTGCGTTGCTGAGAAAAAATTGTTGAGTTTTTGCTATTTCATATCCATTTAGCCTGTCAACAACACCTTAGTGGCGCCGCCGTTGCCAAGGATTGTTTAAGTTTCTAAAAACTAATTTGTGTTGCTGAGACCAATTTGTTGATTTGTTACTATTTCATATCAATTTATCCTATCAATAACACAAAAGTGGCATCGTTCTTCGGGGACATAGTGATTGCAATTCTTATTAAAACCCTGGTAAAACACTTCGTATATACTCCAAGTGCCTAGTGCAATTCTTTCAATTTCTACACCTAGTGCACTAGCTTTCATTGATGGATATGGGTACAAAAAATCAGAGCATCTCCATTTCCAATTTATAGTGTTGAAAAACATTTGACAGATCCTATTTAGTGCATCTGCACAACTAAGGTGGAAATCCTTAGTGGCGACTCCTGTTGATCTAAATATTGAAAAGTACTAGTGTCTTAACATCGATGAATGATTTTTGTTACTAATATTTGCAAAGATGGAAGGAAGAATGTTTTTCTTTACCAAGGTTCCCGCTAGTAATTTATTTCTAGAGATAGGAAAATTAAAATCATAAGGAAGAAAATCATGGAGAGCTATTGGGGATCAGCAGACAAGAAAAGGGATCTCCATTGATGAAAGTGATCAGCCTATTAATGAAGACTGAAATTGAAGTGCTTCTGAATCAGGTAGCCTCTTTATGGAATTGAATTCTCCAATTAGAGACGGGCCTTCATTTTATTTTGAAAGGTTTTCTTTTCATTCTACCCCAATATTTTCGTGTGATAGGGATTTCCAAGAAACTAGGCCTTTAGGGGATATCCAGTTTGAAAGTTATACCCTTGTGTTTCAAAGACCTTCTGCCCCTCATCAATTTTTCACCCCTCCAGGGTCACCTCCTCAAAACAACATGGCCTTGCCCCCACCTAGACCTCCATTTGTTGTAAATACCTTTGGACCTATAAATTTTGTAGGGATGGTTGGTTATCCAAATGCAGTTCCTCAAGAAGTAAGGAACAGATTGCCAAAGTTCCAAGGAAACAATGTTATAACTGGTGATCAACATTTAAAGCTTTTTATCAATATGATGGAAGAATTTGAGATTGAACATGAGGATTTTTATATCAAGTTGTTTATCCATACTCTAGAAGAGGATGCAAGGGACTGATATAAATCTTTGCCAGATAGCTCTATTGATTCTTGGACTGAGATGAGAAAAGTATTTAAATTGCAGTATGGTGATAGAAATGACCCTAGATTTCTTTTCATAGAATTTGAAAATATCAAAAAGACTTCTAATGAGTCGGACATGATTTCAACACAAGGTTTAACAAGACCTTGAGGAGATTTCCTATTACGATAAGGCCATGTGATGAATTGTGTTTAATCAAATATTTAGATGCATTTGATAAAAAGGCTTCTTACTACTTGAAGGACAAAAACCCTACTAATTTGAGACAGGCCTTTACTATGGCCTTGCAAATTGAAAACAATACCAATGCAATTAAAAAGTCTACAAAAAGGAGGGTGTAAAGTTGATTAAGCGAGAAAAACCTCGACAAGAAATGTTGCTGATTTGGAGGACGTTGTGAAGACTATAGTAGGGGTTGTCAAAGAAATTTCCTAAAAACTAGCCTGAGGTGAGAAAGGACTTGGGAAGAGTTCACAAGGTCAACACAAGCACCAAGGCCAAGACAGGTTCACAAATCAGCAAAGATTTGATGATAAAGGCAAGGGACCTATTGGACTTAGAAATAGATAGCCCTAGACCAGGGAGAACAGAATGGTACCTGATCCTTTGGCTACTAGAGTTGCTATTGTGGAGGAGATAGATGTCATTGATTGGTGTAACAGATGTTTGATGCCCCATGCCCCCTTGTGAAGAATATAAGCAAGAAGAAAAAGAAGTCGATGATGATAATGATGATGATGTCTACATGATGGGTTGTTCCACGAGCTCAAAACAAGGGGAAAATTCAACTAAATTGATAAGTTCTGGACTCTTTGCCACTTTTTGGCATTTCATTCATAGGGCACCTATTCTTCCTCCCTCTCATAATTTAGAAGTAGATATTGTACAAGATTTTGAATAGCCCAATAATGACTTTAAATATTTAAGGGCTTTAATGATAAAGAAGTATGATGGAGGCATCCCCTCTAAGGAGGATAGACAGACGATTCTTTGATGAATGTTGTTGTGGCTCAAGAAGAGGAACACAACACAAGAAGTAAGGTTGTGCAAGGGAATGGCCTCATGTAAAGCCAAAAGATCCCTTACTTTCAAACGTTTCTAAGGAGGGCCCTAAGAAGGATGCATCTGCTGAAAGCTCTATAGTTCCAAACAAAACTCATATCCCTCCTCATTCCCAAGTTGTAAAATGTCTTGTACCACCTAGTGAGTGTGTCGCTTTCCTTCCAATGCCACCTTGCCAGATTTTGTCCCTTATGATATTGCCCAAGTCTTAAATCGGACCAAGATCTTAGTCCCAATTGTTGAGTTTCTTAGGATCCTTGATCACAAGAAGATGGCATTATAGTATTTTGGAATTAAAGAGGAGAAGACTTCCCTAGGTAGAAACATAAACATTGTTGAGACCCAACCAATCATCGAAGAACCGGAAGCACCACCAAAGATCGGAAGAGCTAGATGAACCACCGAGGTTTATCTGGGGACATCCTTAGTATGATTTTGAAATTTCAGACCCTTGAAGTGCTGGCCATAAATGGATTCTCATAGCCATTGATTACTTTAATAAATGGGTGGAGGAAATCCCCACCAAGAATGCAACACACCAAGTTGTCATGGAATTTTTGTTGAACCATATCATCTGCAGTTTTGGGGTGCCAGGTCAAGTGTTAGGATGTGGAGCTGTTTTCATGTGTGAAAGTGTTAAAGATCAGTACACTAATAGTACTATACATCTATCATATGTTTTCATGTATACCCCACCAATTTTTTTATGCGTAAATTTTTCGCCTCGAAAAATTACACCCGAAATATCGGAAATCATGCTTTTCTCATATGGGCGAGTTTTTTGACCCATATGTTTATGGGACAGGTTTTGCCCATGGTTTTAATACCCACGGTTTTGTAAAACTGCTTAAGCAGTTGTCTATTTATATGGTCTTATGCATATGATAGATGTACAAGCAAATGTATTGCAGATGTGTTTTGAATTCGGGTGTGAATTCTGTAGAGTTTGTTGAGCATAGCTCCAAACGGATCTGGGTATTGTATTGAGAGAGTGGTGGCTTGTAATAAAATCTGAGCAAGTGATTCTTGGTGGACGTAGCCCAAATTGGGTGAACCACGTTAAATACTATCTCTTTGTGTTGTGTTATTTTATTCTACAATTTTATTTCAGATCTGTAATAATTTCTGCATATTAGTTTCTACTGTTGCGATTCTGTGAGGGATTATTCCACATATTTTATCTCTTATTTCCTAACAATTGGTATCAGAGCCTGGTTTGGTTTGCTGAAGTGTTGAATCACAGGGAAATTTTTTAGCTTGAGTGGGAGCTATGGCAGATGAAGGAAGATCTAGGGTTGATAAATTCAACGGGCAGAATTTCAATCTTTGGAAGATGCAGATGGAAGATTACCTTTATCAGAAGGATCTTTATACTCCGTTGTCTGAGAAGGTGAACAAACCCTTGAGTATGACAGATGTGGAATGGGATTTGTTGGATTGGAAGGCACTTGGAACGATCCGGCTGAGTCTTGCATCTTCGGTATTATTTAATGTTTCAAAGGAAAAGACTACAAAAGATCTAATGGATGCATTAGGGAAGTTGTATGAAAAACCCTCTGCCTCTAATAAGATATTTTTAATGAAAAAATTGTTTAATATGAAGATGTCTGAGAATAGTTCAGTAGCAGATCATTTAAATGATTTCAATACGGTAGTGAATATGCTAGCTTCGGTTACAATAGAATTTGATGAAGAAGTTAGGGCTTTATTAATTCTGTGCTCTTTACCTGAGAGTTGGAATAGCCTGGTAATGGCGGTAAGTAACTCGGTTCCAGCTAACTCAAAGTTGAAGTTTGAGGATGTTGTAGGGGTGATTCTAAGTGAGGAAATGCGAAGAAAAAGCTCTGGGGAATCTTCTACTTCAGGGAATTCTTTGACAGTGGACACTAGAGGAGACGAAGAATAGAGAAAACCGTGGAAATCAAAAGATCGGGCAAGGTCAAAATCCAAGAAAAAAATTATATGCTGGAATTGTGGAAAGCCTGGGCATGCAAAGAAGGAATGTTGGGAGCTTTGGGATAAGAAGAAACAACAAGAAGAAAACAAGGAGGCAAATGTGGCAACGGGTAATGTATGTCAGGATGCTTTGATTCTTTCTTTGCACAATATTACTGAATCTTGGGTTTTAGATTCAGGGGCTTCTTTCCATGCTTCTCCACATAGGCATTATTTTGTTGATTATGTTCAAGGAGATTTTGGGCATGTTTTTCTTGGTGATGATGAGCCTTGCAGCATAGTTGGAAAAGGTTCTGTTCAGGTTAAGATGCAGAATGGGAATACTTGGCTATTGAAGGATGTCAGACATGTGCCTACATTAAGATGAAATTTGATATCGGCAGGGCAGTTGGGAAGTGATGGTTGTACTGTGATATTTACAGCAGACTCTTGGAAGGTTACCAAGGGTGCTCTTGTGGTGGCAAGAGGTAAGAAGGTTGGAACCTTGTATTTAACCACTGATAGTACTAATGATTGTAATCTTGTGGCTTCAGATGCAGATACAACATTATGGCACTATAGGCTTGGTCATATGAGCCATAAGGGCATGAACATCATAAAGAAGAATTTTCCTGGATATACAGAAACATGTTTGGATTTATGTGAGAACTGCATATATGGGAAACAAAAGTGAGTAAGGTTTCTCAAGGTTGGACCTACAAAGAAAGAGAGTAAGTTAGAGTTGGTGCATTCTGATGTGTGGGGGCCAGCTCAGGTATCATCTCTTGGGGGTTCAATTTATTATGTTACTTTTATTGATGATGTAACAAGGAAAGTTTGGGTTTATTGTATTAGAAACAAATCTAATGTATTTGACACTTTTGTTAAATGGAAAGCCTTGGTAGAGAATGAAACAGGTCTTAAGCTAAAATGTCTCAAGTCAGATAATGGAGGGGAGTATTGCAGCAATGAATTTGATGATTACTGTTCTAAGAATGGAATCCACAGGAAAAAGATGGTTCCAGGAACTCCGTAGCAGAATGGGGTATCAGAAAGGATGAACAAAACAATAATGGAATATGCTAGGAGCATGAGGTTACATGCAAGACTACCTCTTTATTTTTGGGCAGAAGCGGTGAGCACAACTGTGTACTTGATAAACAGAGGACCCTCAAGTGCCTTGGATGGAGGCATACCTGAGGAGGCTTGGTCCGGTAAGAAAGTTGATTATTCATTTCTTAGAGTCTTTGGGTGTGAGGTGTTTGTTCATATAGACAAGGATGATAGGACCAAGCTAGAGGCTAAATCAGAAAAATGTACTTTCATTGGTTATGGTGGTGATGACTTTGGATTTAAATGTTGGAGTATTAAGGACAAGAAAATCATTCGGTCTAGGGATGTGGTCTTTAATGAGAAAGTCATGTATAAGCAACAGTTGCAGGAAAACAGGGAAGAATCCAAGAAAGAATATGCAGTGGTATAGGATCTTCCGGATGGGAAAGTGACCCATGAATCAGTTCAAGAACCTACTCAATAGGAACCTCAAACTCCTACATTGAGGAGGTCTTCTAGGGTAAGAAAAGAACCTGAACATTTTTCTCCTTCTCTTTATTATTTATTACTCACCGATATAGTGGAGAGCCGAGAGCTTTGATGAAGCAATGCGAGATAGATGTCGGTAAGAAATGGGAGCAAGCCATGGATGAGGAGCATAAGTCTCTCATGGAGAACCGGACTTGGGATTTGTTGAAGCTACTAGGAAGGAAAAAGAGCATCGTAGAACAAGTGGGTGTATAGAGTTAAAGATGAAGAAGGAGGAAAGAAAAGATATAAGGCCCGGTTGGTGGTCAAGGGGTTTGCACAGAAACAAGGTATAGATTTTGATGAGATTTTTTATCCTGTAGTAAAAATGACTTCTATCGGAAATCTGTTCTTGGAATAGTAGTAGCAAAAGACTTGCACTTAGAACAATTAGATGTAAAGATTACATTTCTCCATGGTGATTTGGAGGAGGAGCTATATATGCGAAGCCCAGAAGGATATGAAGTCAAAGGTAAAGAGGAGATGGTGTGCAAACTGAAGAAGAGCTTGTATGGCCTGAAACAAGCTCCATGTCAATGGTATAAGAATTTTGATAGCTTCATGATGGAGCAAGGTTATATTAGATGTCATTCTGACCATTGTGTGTATACAAGGAAATTTGAGGATGGAAGTTATATTATCCTGTGTTTGTATGTTGATGACATGTTGGTTACAAGTAAAAACATGTAGGAAATAAAATTACTCAAGAAGTAGCTAAGTGAATCCTTTGCTATGAAGGATTTGGGTGCAGCCAAACAAATCCTTGGTATGAGGATATCTCGGGATAGGAAGGAACGGAAGCTGACTTTATCTCAGGAAGAGTACATTAAGAAGGTCTTGGAGAGGTTTAATATGTAGGATGCTAAACCGGTTGGGACTCCTTTGGCAGGCCATTTCAAGTTATCAAAGGAGCAATGTCCCAAGATAGAGCAAGAGAGGAACCAAATGTCCAAGGTACCTTACTCATCAGCAGTTGGTAGTTTGATGTATGCTATGGTGTGCACTAGGCCTGATATTGCCCATGCAGTGGGAGCTGTGAGTAGATTTATGAGTGATCCAGGTAAAGAGCATTGGCAAACAGTAAAGTGGATCCTTCGGTATTTGAGAGGGACCATGGGGACAGTTTTGTGCTACAGTGGATCAGACACCACTTTACGTGGTTATGTAGATTTAGACATGGCTGGAGATGTAGATAGTAGGAGGAGCACGAAAAGTTATATTTACACTGTAGGTGGGACAGCAGTGAGTTGGATTTCATGACTACAGAAGCTGGTGGCTTTGTCGAACCACTGGAGGTGTATGTATGTTTCGCCATAGAGGCAAGCAAAGAGATGATTTGGTTACAACAATTGCTTAAGGAGTTGGGGTATAAGTAGGAGGAATGTAAGCTATATAGTGATAGTCAGAGTGCTATACACCTAGCTAAGAACTTTGCTTTCCACTCTAGGACAAAGCATATATAGTTAAGGTATCATTTCATCAAGACAACTTTAGAGGAAGAGAAGTTGAAGTTAGAGAAGATTCATACCAGTCAGAATCCTGCAGACATGATGACCAAGGTGGTCACAAGGAAAAACTAGTTGTGTTCAGCTTTGGTTGGTCTTCACAGAAACTAGTGAAGGGTTGAGAAGCTTGCTCAGAGGAAAACTAGTCTCCAAGTGGGAGATTGTTAGGTTGTGGAGCCTATTTTCACGTGTGAAAGTGTTGAAGACTACACTAATAATACTGTACATTTATCATATGCTTTCATGTATACTTACCAATTTTTTTAGGCGTAAATTTTTTGGCCTCGAAAAATTACACCCAAATATCGGAAATCGTGCTTTTCTCATATGGGCGAGTTTTTGACCCATAGGTTTATGGGATGGATTTCACCCATGGTTTTGATACCCACGGTTTTGTAAAACCTGCTTAAGCGATTGTCTATTTATATGGTCTTATGCATATGATAGATGTACAAGCAAATGTATTGCAGATGTGTTTTGAATTCAGTGTGAATTTTGTAGAGTTTATTGAGCATAGCTCTAAACGGATCTCAGGTATTGTATTGAGAGAGTGGTGGCTTGTAATAAAATATGAGCAAGTGATTCTTGGTGTACGTAGCCCAAATTGGGTGAACCACGTTAAATACCATCTCTTTGTGTTGTGTTATTTTATTCTACAATTTTATTTCAGATCTGTAATAATTTCGCATATTAGTTTCTCTGTTGCGATTACGTGAGGGATTATTCCGCATATTTTATCTCTTATTTCCTAACATCAAGATTGTTGCTCACAATGCCATGAGCTTGAGCTAAACCCTTGGTGGAAATGTGAAAAGAATATGGAGTCAACTTAACATGTGCATATAATTACAATCCCCAAGGAAATGGACAAGGCCGAGAGTCCAAGAATAAAAACCTATTGAAGATTATCGGAAGAACGTTGGAGCTGAACAAGAGAAAATGGGGTGAACAGGTTGAAGTTTTTGTTTGGGCTGATAGGATCATTTGTTAAAATATCCAATGGAAAGAGTCCATTTGAGTTGGGGTATGGAATCGAGGCCTTGCTGCCCCTGCATATGCAATTGTATTTATATCATTTCATTCAACAAGCGGAGGACCAAGAAGTAAGTCCTTAAGATGCTCACATTAACTAGATTTTTGAGCTTGATGAAGAAAGGAGGGCATCCCACTAGAGGCATGTAAAGTTCGAGAGAAAAGCTAAAGGAGTTATTTGACAAGAAGGTCACTCCCAGAGATTTCAATGTTGCGAGATCTTGTGTTGCAATGTGATAGTAGGCATGAAGATAAGGGCAAGCATGGCAAGTCCGACTCATTATGGATGGGTCCTTACGTCATTGATATTAGAATTGGTGAGAATACCTTCTTCTTGAAGGATTTAGATGGTGAGTTGCTTGAATTTCTTATTAATGTGAGGCATTTGAAGCATTTCTTATATTGATTCCCCAGAATCAAGGTGAACATCTTTTGTATAGTGTATAGTTTGTTTTTTTCTAGTCTTTTGTGTTTTCACTTGCTCGGTCCTTGGTGACCTATTTTTCTAGGTTTCTCTGTTCATTTTTGAGAGATACCTCTATTTCTCTGCTCTGCAAGATGAATCTGTTACCCAATGGATATTTTTGGCACTTGGTCTATCGTTGTTCTTGTGGCACTCATAGGGAGTGCCCATCCCCGAGTTGGAGCCGATGTTGGTGCTCATATCTATCTCACCCTATTTTCCATTATTTTCCTCTCGATCTGTGTATTGTGAAATTCTCTGTATCTCAAATTGGGTTTTCAAAGCTTTGATTTCAATTTTAGATACTTTGAGTTGTTTGCAAAATCCATTATCAAGTACCTCCTTGAAAAATTCTCGTCTACCTCTGTTTTCCCCAATTTCTTCAAAATCATGGGCCTTGCCATATTTCCTATTTTTACCCAAGCATGGAAGGTCAAAAATGGTTAATATATATTTTTATTCATTTCAAAATCCAAATCCAAGGTCTAAAAGATGGTGAATCATGATTCACTTGTTTTTGTTTGAAGAATTTTCATCCTTAGTGAAAAATTTGGATATGGGCATGAATGGTGATTTTCGTATTTTGATGGCCTTACAAGTGTCTTTTTCATATCAAATTTAGTCATCGATGTTTGGCCATCATGTGGCTTCTTTTGGTTGGTCGGGGATGGCGGGAAAAGTTTTTAACTTATCACTTTTTGCTTTTTTGGCAAAAAGGCAAATTTGTTCCCATGGCTCCTCTCAATTCTGATTTGTTCTTTTGGTCCTTACATGGCTTCTTCTGTTTGGATGGGGTGCGGAAGGTCTATTTTTGAACTTTTTATTTTTGGATACTTTGGCAAAATTTTGAACCCAACTGCGGCCTGCCCAGTCTCGATTGGAGAAAATTTAAGAGGCAAGGAAAAAGTCTCACTTTGACCCCACAGGAGGAGACGTGATAAAGCTAATTGCGGAGATGTAAGCCTTCAGAGGTAAGTTGGATGTTTTTCCCCTTAGGAAAAAATGGAGTAAAATTCTAAAGTGGTAGCGCGCTCTGCCGAGATCATTTTTAAAGACTTAAGGTTTTTGAAGGAGCACCTGCAATGACATGTGGCATGCCCATTCCCATTCAAGTTGTCAACTCTTGGGGATCATCTCAAGATGTGCCATTGTGACACGTGGTAGTTTGAAAAGTCAAAGAGGAAAGCAAGTAGACCATCGAAGAAAATTGGATGTTTTGCTTCTTGACATAAAAAGGATTAAAATCTCAAAATGGCCCGCAAGCCCGATAAGGGAAAAGTCAAAGCTTGCTATACTCAATGGCGGAGGTGCAGACTCTCATGGGAAATTTGGAAAAAATTCCTTTAGGGATAAAAATATTAAAAATGAAAAAGGAAGCGCGGTTCAACTAGGACCCACATTAGGACATGTGTCAAGCTCATTCCCAAAGGGTAGAAGTGCGGAGCAAAATGGAAATTTTTCCCTTTTTACAAAAGGTTGAAAAAAGTCAAAGGAAGGCCTATGGCCTATTTTTAAATTTGAATCTTCCACGTGAACGACCCAAATTCAAAGAAAGGATCAACAACAACTTTGAGTCTAAAATTTGATTTTCCCCCCATTTTTACTCAAAACACACCTGAAAGTTTGAGTCTTCATGATTTCTTGGTGTTTCCTACACACCGAATAGAGAGGGGAGTTTATTTTGATATATAAGTTTGTTGGGAGAGATATGGAGACATATTTCACCATTAAAATGGTCTCGACTCTTGGGCTCGATCTGATTTTCTATTTTTATTCTCCCAAGCACACAAGGAACCATATTTGGCCAGATTAGGGGCGGAAGTGGTTGGGGAGTTGAAGGAGGAGTGTTCTACCAAATGAAGGAGTTAAATGTTGATATTTTCAAAGAGATCTACCCCATGAGCACTGACAAATTTTATAGATCCGATTCTTGGAATCACGATCAAAATCATTATGAAACACTTTGGTACATTAAATGTTTTTTTCTTTTGGGGAAGAACATGCTCTGTTGTAAATGTTATACATGGTAGAAATTTTTTGTGTAAATTGTTGGAGTATTAGAGGTTGAAAAAATTCCCAAGAGTAAAATTTGACAAAGCCTATCTCTTGAGAAGCCATCTGAGAAGCTTCGTATATTTGTTTGTATTAATTTTTATCGTGTCAAGGTGGTTGCAAGTGTACAATCATTGACAAGCTCGAGATTGTTCTTGAAACTTTCCCCTCTTGATAAATTTAATCAAACCCAAGTTATTTTGTGTTGATCTTGAGAGAAATATGTTTGTTTCATTTATGAATTTCTGCAAATAGTTTTTCCCATTCTTGTTGCAATCTTGTATCAAAATATTCCTTAATCACATAGGTCTCAATCCTTGTGACAGGTTTAGTGGCATCTGCAATCTCATTTCTAAGAAGATTTTTCATCTGAGGGTGAAATATACAATTTAAAACAACTTTTCTATCCTTTGTTGGCGAGATATTGTTTGTGTTTGTAAGCCTCTGGGTTGTTTTTTTTTTGAGAAAGAATTTTCATCCTTAGTGAAAAATTTGGATATGGGCATGAATGGTGATTTTCTCGTATTTTGATGGCCTTACAATTGTCTTTTTCATATCAAATTTAGTCCTCGATGTTTGGCCATCATGTGGCTTCTTTTGGTTAGTCGAGGATGGCGGGAAAAGTTTTTAACTTATCACTTTTTGCTTTTTTGGCAAAAAGGCAAATTTGTTCCCATGGCTCCTCTCAATTCTGATTTGTTCTTTTGGTCCTTATATGGCTTGTTCTGTTTGGATGGGGTGCGGAAGGTCTATTTTTGAACTTGATATTTTGGATACTTTGGCAAAAATTTTGAACCCACCTGCGGCCTGCCCAGCTGTGCTCGATTGGAGCAAATTTAAGAGGCAAGGAAAAGTCTCACTCGACCCCGCGCGGAGGAGACGTGATAAAGCTAATTGTGGAGATGTAAGCCTTCGGAGGTAAGTTGGATGTTTTTCCCCTTTGGAAAAAATTTAGTAAAATTCTAAAGCGGTAGTGCGCTCTGCCGCGATCATTTTTAAAGCCTTAAGGTTTTGAAGGAGCACCTGCAATGACATGTGGCAAGCCCATTCCCATTCAAGGTGTCAACTCTTGGGGATCATCTCAAGATGTGCCATTGTGACACGTGGTAATTTGAAAAGTCAAAGAGGAAAGCAAGTAGACCATCGAGAGGAAAATTGGATGTTTTGCTTCTTGACATAAAAAGGATTAAAATCTCAAAATGGCCCGCATGAGCCCGATAAGGGAAAAGTCAAAGCTTGCTCTACACAATGGCGGAGGTGTAGACTGTCATGGGAAATTTGGAAAAAATTCCTTTAGGGATAAAAATGTTAAAAATGAAAAAGGAAGCGCGGTTCAACTAGGACCCACATTAGGACATGTGTCAAGCTCATTCCCAAAGGGTAGAAGTGCGGAGCAAAATGGAAATTTTTTCCATTTTTGCAAAAGGTTGAAAAAGTCAAAGGAAGGCCTATGGCCTATTTTTAAATTTGAATCTTCCACGTGAACGACCCAAATTCAAAGAAAGGATCAACAACAACTCGAGTCTAAAATTTGATTTTCCCCCATTTTTACCGAAACACACCCGAAAGTTTGAGTCTTCATGATTTCTTGGTATTTCCTACACACCGAATAAAGAGGGGAGTTTATTTTGATATATAAGTTTGGTGGGAGAGATATGGAGACATATTTCACCATTAAAATGGTCGACTCTTGGGCTCGATCTGATTTTCTATTTTTATTCTCCCAAGCACACAAGGAACCATATTTCATGATTAGGGCGGAAGTGGTTGGGGAGTTGAAGGAGGAGTGTTCTACCAAATGAAGGAGTTAAATGTTGATATTTTCAAAGAGATCTACCCCATGAGCACCTGACAAATTTTATAGATCCGATTCTTGGAATCACAATCAAAATCATTACGAGCACCGGTATATTAAATGTTTTTTTCTTTTGGGGAAGAACATGCTCTCATTGTAAATGTTATACATGGTAGAAATTTTTGTGTAAATTGTTGGAGTATTAGAGGTCGAAAAAAATTGTCAAGAGTAAAATTTGACAAAGCCTATCTCTTGAGAAGTCATCTGAGAAGCCCGTATATATGTTTTGTATTAATTTTTGTCGTGTCAAGGTGGTTGCAAGTGTACAACCATTGACAAGCTCTGAGATTGTTCTCGAAACTTTCCCCTGCTGATAAATTTAATCAAACTCAAGTTATTTTGTGTTGATCACTAGATAAATATGTTTGTTTCATTTATGAATTTCTGCAAATAGTTTTTCCCATTCTTGTTGCAATCTTGTATCATAATATTCCTTAATCACATAGGTCTCAATCCTTGTGACAGTTTAGTGGCATCTGCAATCTCATTTCTAAGAAGATTTTTCATCTGAGGGTGAAATAAACAATTTAAAACAACTTTTCTATCATTTGTTGGCAGAGATTGTTTGTGTTTGTAAGCCTCTGGTTGTTTTTGTTTCAAGAATTTTCATCCTTAGTGAAAAATTTGGATCCGGCATGAATGGTGATTTTCTATTTTGATGGCCTCTTACAAGTGTCTTTTTGATATCAAATTTAGTCGTCGATGTTTGGCCATCATGTAGCTTCTTTTGGTTGGTCGTGGGATGGCGGGAAAAGTTTTTAACTTATCACTTTTTGCTTTTTTGCAAAAAGACAAATTTGTTCCCATGGCTCCTCTCAATTCGATTTGTTCTTTTGGTCCTTACATGGCTTCTTGTTTGGATGGGGTGCGGAAGGTCTATTTTTGAACTTGTTATTTTTGGATACTTTGGCAAAAATTTGAACCCACCTGCGGCCTGCTGCCAGTCGATTGGAGAAAATTTAAGAGGCAAGGAAAAAGTCTCACTTTGACCTCGCGGGGAGGAGACGTGATAAAGCTAATTGCGGAGATGTAAGCCTTCGGAGGTAAGTTGGATGTTTTTCCCTTTGGAAAAAATGGAGTAAAATTCTAAAGTGGTAGCGCGCTCCCGCGAGATCATTTTAAAGCCTTAAGGTTTTTGAAGGAGGACTGCAATGACATGTGGCAAGCCCATTCCCATTCAAGGTGTCAACTCTTGGGGATCATCTCAAGATGTGCCATTGTGACACGTGGTAGTTTGAAAAGTCAAAGAGGAAAGCAAGTAGACCATTAGAAGAAAATTGGATGTTTTGCTTCTTGACATAAAAAGGATTAAAATCTCAAAATGGCCCGCAAGCCCGATAAGGGAGAAGTCAAAGCTTGCTATACTCAATGGCGGAGGTGCAGACTCTCATGGGATATTTGGAAAAAATTTCTTTAGGGATAAAAATGTTAAAAATGAAAAAGGAAGCGTGGTTCAACTAGGACCCACATTAGGACATGTGTCAAGCTCATTCCCAAAGGGTAGAAGTGCGGAGCAAAATGGAATTTTTTTCCTTTTTGCAAAAGGTTGAAAAAAGTCAAAGGAAGGCCTATGGCCTATTTTTAAATTTGAATCTTCCACGTGAACGACCCAAATTCAAAGCAAGGATCAACAACAACTCGAGTCTAAAATTTGATTTTCCCCCATTTTTACTAAAACACACCCGAAAGTTTGAGTCTTCATGATTTCTTGGTATTTCCTACACACCGAATATAGAGGGAGTTTATTTTGATATATAAGTTTGGTGGGAGAGATATGGAGACATATTTCACCATTAAAATGGTCTCGACTCTTGGGCTCGATCTGATTTTCTATTTTTATTCTCCCAAGCACACAAGGAACCATATTTGTGATTAGGGGCGGAAGTGGTTGGGGAGTTGAAGGAGGAGTGTTCTACCAAATGAAGGAGTTAAATGTTGATATTTTCAAAGAGATCTACCCCATGAGCACTGACAAATTTTATAGATCCGATTCTTGGAATCACGATCAAAATCATTACGAAACCTTTGGTACATTAAATGTTTTTTTCTTTTGGGGAAGAACATGCTCTGTTGTAAATGTTATACATGGTAGAAATTTTTGTGTAAATGGTTGGAGTATTAGACGTCGAAGAAAGTTTCCAAGAGTAAAATTTGACAAAGCCTATCTCTTGAGAAGTCATCTCGAGAAGCTGTATATCTGTTTTGTATTAATTTTTATCGTGTCAATGTGGTTGCAAGTGTACAACCGTTGACAAGCTCGAGATTGTTCTCGAAACTTTCCCTGCTGATAAATTTAATCAAACTCAAGTTATTTTGTGTTGATCTTGAGAGAAATATGTTTGTTTCATTTATGAATTTCTGCAAATAGTTTTTCCCATTCTTGTTGCAATCTTGTATCAAAATATTCCTTAATCACATAGGTCTCAATCCTTGTGATGTTTAGTGGCATCTGCAATCTCATTTCTAAGAAGAGTTTTCATCCGAGGGTGAAATAAACAATTTAAAACAACTTTTCTATCATTTCTTTGTGAGAGATTGTTTGTGTTTGTAAGCCTCTCGGGTTGTTTTTTTTTTCAAAGAATTTTCATCCTTAGTGAAAAATTTGGATCACAGGCATGAATGGTGATTTTCTATATTTTGATGGCCTTACAAGTGTCTTTTTCATATCAAATTTAGTCCTCGATGTTTGGCCATCATGTGGCTTCTTTTGGTTGGTTAGGGGATGGCGGGAAAAGTTTTTAACTTATCACTTTTTGCTTTTTTGGCAAAAAGGCAAATTTGTTCCCATGGCTCGTCTCAATTCTGATTTGTTCTTTTGGTCCTTACATGGCTTCTTCTGTTTGGATGGGGTGCGGAAGATATATTTTTGAACTTATTATTTTTGGATACTTTGGCAAAAATTTTGAACCCACCCTGCGGCCCTGCCAAGCTCTGATTGGAGCAAATTTAAGAGGCAAGGAAAAAGTCTCACTTTGACCCCGCAGGAGGAGACGTGATAAAGCTAATTGCGGAGATGTAAGCCTTCAGAGGTAAGTTGGATGTTTTTCCCCTTTGGAAAAAATGGAGTAAAATTCTAAAGCGGTAGCGCGCTCCTGCCAGATCATTTTTAAATCCTTAAGGTTTTTGAAGGAGCACTGCAATGACATGTGGCAAGCCCATTCCCATTCAAGGTGTCAACTCTTAGGGATCATCTCAAGATGTGCCATTGTGACACGTGGTATTTTGAAAAGTCAAAAAGGAAAGGAAGTAGACCATCAGAGGAAAATTGGATGTTTTGCTTCTTGACATAAAAAGGATTAAAATCTCAAAATGGCCCGCAAGCCTGATAAGGGAAAATTCAAAGCTTGCTATACTCAATGGCGGAGGTGCGAGACTCTCATGGGATATTTGGAAAAAAATTTCTTTAGGGATAAAAATGTTAAAAATGAAAAAGGAAGCGCGGTTCAACTAGGACCCACATTAGGACATGTGTCAAGCTCATTCCCAAAGGGTAGAATTGCGGAGCAAAATGGAAATTTTTTCCATTTTTGCAAAAGGTTGAAAAAAGTCAAAGGAAGGCCTATGGCCTATTTTTAAATTTGAATCTTCCACGTGAACGACCCAAATTCAAAGCAAGGATCAACAACAACTCGAGTCTAAAATTTGATTTTCCCCCATTTTTACTAAAACACACACCGAAAGTTTGAGTCTTCATGATTTATTGGTATTTCCTACACACCGAATAGAGAGGGGAGTTTATTTTGATATATAAGTTTGGTGGGAGAGATATGGAGACATATTTCACCATTAAAATGGTCGACTCTTGGGCTTGATCTGATTTTCTATTTTTATTCTCCTAAGCACACAAGGAACCATATTTGGATTAGGGGCGGAAGTGGTTGGTGAGTTGAAGGAGGAGTGTTCTACCAAATGAAGGAGTTAAATGTTGATATTTTCAAAGAGATCTACCCCATGAGCACTGACAAATTTTATAGATCCGATTCTTGGAATCACATCAAAATCATTATGAAACCTTTGGCACATTAAATGTTTTTTTCTTTTGGGGAAGAACATGCTCTGTTGTAAATGTTATACATGGTAGAAATTGTTTGTGTAAATGGTTGGAGTATTAGAGGTCGAAGAAAATTCCCATGAGTAAAATGTGACAAAGCCTATCTCTTGAGAAGCCGTCATCGAGAAGATCAGTATATTTGTTTTGTATTAATTTTTATCATGTCAAGGTGGTTGCAAGTGTACAACCATAGACAAGCTCTCGAGATTGTTCTCGAAACTTTCCCTGCTGATAAATTTAATCAAACTCATGTTATTTTGTGTTGATCTTGAGAGAAATATGTTTGTTTCATTTATGAATTTCTGCAAATAGTTTTTCCCATTCTTGTTGCAATCTTGTATCCAAATATTCCTTAATCACATAGGTCCAAATCCTTGTGACAATTTAGTGGCATCTGCAATCTCATTTCTAAGAAGAGTTTTCATCCGAGGGTGAAATAAACAATTTAAAACAACTTTTCTATCATTTGTTGGCAGAGATTGTTTGTGTTTGTAAGCCTCTAGTTTGTTTTTGTTTCAGAAGAATTTTCATCCTTAGTGAAAAATTTGGATCTAGGCATGAATGGTGATTTTCTGTATTTTGATGGCCTTACAAGTGTCTTTTTCATATCAAATTTAGTCCTCGATATTTGGCCATCATGTGGCTTCTTTTGGTTGGTCGTGGGGATGGCGGGAAAAGTTTTTAACTTATCACTTTTTGCTTTTTTGGCAAAAAGGCAAATTTGTTCCCATGGCTCCTATCAATCCCGATTTTTCTTTTGGTCCTTACATGGCTTCTTCTATTTGGATGGGGTGCGGAAACTCTATTTTTGAAATTTTTATTTTTGGATACTTTGGTAAAAATTTGAACCCACCCTGCAAGGACTGCGCTGGCTCTTATTGGAGCAAATTTAAGAGGCAAGGAAAAGACTCACTTTGACCTGCAGGAGGAGACGTGATAAAGCTAATTGCGGAGATGTAAGCCTTTGAGGTAAGTTGGATGTTTTTACCCTTTGGAAAAAATGGAGTAAAATTCTAAAGCGGTAGCGCGCTCCCGCGATCATTTTTAAAGCCTTAAGGTTTTGAAGGAGCACCGCAATGACATGTGGCAAGCCCATTCCCGATCAAGGTGTCAACTCTTGGGGATCATCTTAAGATGTGCCATTGTGACACGTGGTAGTTTGAAAAGTCAAAGAGGCAAGGAAGTAGACCATCGGAGGAAAATTGGATGTTTTGCTTCTTGACATTAAAATGATTAAAATCTCAAAATGGCCCGCAAGCCCGATAAGGGAAAATTCAAAGCTTGCTCTACTCAATGGCGGAGGTGCAGACTCTCATGGGAAATTTGAAAAAAATTCCTTTACGGATAAAAATGTTAAAAATGAAAAAGGAAGCGTGGTTCCACTAGGACCCACATTAGGACATGTGTCAAGCTCATTCCCAAAGGGTAGAAGTGCGGAGCAAAATGGAAATTTTTTACATTTTTGGAAAAGGTTGAAAAAAATTCAAAGGAAGGCCTATGGCCTATTTTTAAATTTGAATCTTCCACGTGAACGACCCAAATTCAAAGCATGGATCAACAACAACTCGAGTCTAAAATTTGATTTTCCCCATTTTTACTTAAACACACCCGAAAGTTTGAGTCTTCATGATTTCTTGGTATTTCCTACACACCGAATAGAGAGGGGAGTTTATTTTGATATATAAGTTTGGTGGGAGAGATATGGAGACATATTTCACCATTAAAATGGTCTGACTCTTGGGCTCGATCTGATTTTCTATATTTATTCTCCCAAGCACACAAGGAACCATATTTGGCATTAGGGGCGGAAGTGGTTGGGAGTTGAAGGAGGAGTGTTCTACCAAATGAAGGAGTTAAATGTTGATATTTTCAAAGAGATCTACCCCATGAGCACTGACAAATTTTATAGATCCGATTCTTGGAATCACGATCAAAATCATTACGAAACCTTGGTACATTAAATGTTTTTTTCTTTTGGGAAGAACATGCTCGTTGTAAATGTTATACATGGTAGAAATTTTTGTGTAAATGGTTGGAGTATTAGACGTCGAAGAAAGTTTCCAAGAGTAAAATTTGACAAAGCCTATCTCTTGAGAAGATGTCCGAGAAGCCTTTATATCTGTTTTGTATTAATTTTTATCGTGTCAATGTGGTTGCAAGTGTACAACCGTTGACAAGCTCTGAGATTGTTCTCGAAACTTTCCCCTGCTGATAAATTTAATCAAACTCAAGTTATTTTGTGTTGATCTTGAGAGAAATATGTTTGTTTCATTTATGAATTTCTGCAAATAGTTTTTCCCATTCTTGTTGCAATCTTGTATCAAAATATTCCTTAATCACATAGGTCTCAATCCTTGTGACAGCTTTAGTGGCATCTGCAATCTCATTTCTAAGAAGATTTTTCATCGAGGGTGAAATAAACAATTTAAAACAACTTTTCTATCATTTGTTGGCGAGAGATTGTTTGTGTTTGTAAGCCTCTGGTTTTTTTGTTTCAAGAATTTTCATCCTTAGTGATAAATTTGGATCTAGGCATGAATGGTGATTTTCGTATTTTGATGGCCTTACAAGTGTCTTTTTCATATCAATTTAGTCCTCGATGTTTGGCCATCATGTGGATTCTTTTGGTTGGTCGGGATGGCGGGAAAAGTTTTTAACTTATCACTTTTTGCTTTTTTGGCAAAAGGAAAATTTGTTCCCATGGCTCCTCTCAATTCTGATTTGTTCTTTTGGTCCTTACATGGCTTCTTCTATTTGGATGGGGTGCGGAGGGTCTATTTTTGAACTTGGTATTTTTGGATACTTTGGCAAAAAATTTGAACCCACCTCGGACCCCGCTGTGCCTTATTGGAGCAAATTTAAGAGGCAGGAAAAAGTCTCACTTTGACCCCGCAGAGGAGACATGATAAAGCTAATAGCGGAGATGTAAGCATTCGGAGGTAAGTTGGATGTTTTTCCCCTTTGGAAAAAATGGAGTAAAATTCTAAAGCGGTAGCGCTCCCTCCTGAGATCATTTTTAAAGCCTTAAGGTTTTGAAGGAGCACCGCAATGACATGTGGCAAGCCCATTCCCATTCAAGGTGTCAACTCTTGGGGATCATCTCAAGATGTGCCATTGTGACACGTGATATTTTGAAAATTCAAAAGGAAAGGAAGTAGACCATCGAGAGGAAAATGTGATGTTTTGCTTCTTGACATAAAAAGGATTAAAATCTCAAAATGGCCCGCTAGCCCGATAAGGAAAATTCAAAGCTTGCTATACTCAATGGCGGAGGTGCAGACTCTCATGGGAAATTTGGAAAAAATTTCTTTAGGGATAAAATGTCAAAAATGAAAAAGGAAGCGCGGTTCAACTAGGACCCACATTAGGACATGTGTCAAGCTCATTCCCAAAGGGTAGAAGTGCGGAGCAAAATGGAAATTTTTTCCATTTTTGCAAAAGGTTGAAAAAGTCAAAGGAAGGCCTATGGCCTATTTTTAAATTTGAATCTTCCACGTGAACGACTCAAATTCAAAGCAAGGATCAACAACAACTCGAGTCTAAAATTTGATTTTCCCCCATTTTTACCGAAACACACCCGAAAGTTTGAGTCTTCATGATTTGTTGGTATTTCCTACACACCGAATAGAGAGGGGAGTTTATTTTGATATCTAAGTTTGGTGGGAGAGATATGGAGACATATTTCACCATTAAAATGGTCTGACTCTTGGGCTCGATCTGATTTTCTATTTTTATTCTCCCAAGCACACAAGGAACCATATTTGACAGATTAGGGGCGGAAGTGGTTGGGGAGTTGAAGGAGGAGTGTTCTACCAGATGAAGGAGTTAAATGTTGATATTTTCAAAGAGATCTACCCCATGAGCACCTGACAAATTTTATAGATCCGATTCTTGGAATCACGATCAAAATCATTGCGAGCATTGGTACAGTAAATGATTTTTTCTTTTGGGGAAGAACATGCTCTGTTGTAAATGTTATACATGGTAGAAATTTTTTGTGTAAATGGTTCAAGTATTAGAGGTCGAAGAAATTTTCCAAGAGTAAAATTTGACAAAGCCTATCTCTTGAGAAGTTGTCTGAGAAGCCTGTATATCTGTTTTATATTAATTTTTATCATGTCAAGGTTGTTGCAAGTGTACAACCATTGACAAGCTCAGAATTTTCTCGAAACTTTCCCTATTTGATAAATTTAATCAAACTCAAGTTATTTTGTGTTGATCTTGAGAGAAATATGTTTGTTTCATTTATGAATTTATGCAAATAGTTTTTCCCATTCTTGTTGCAATCTTGTATCAAAATATTCCTTAATCACATAGGTCTCAATCCTTGTGACAGTTTAGTGGCATCTGCAATCTCATTTCTAAGAAGAGTTTTCATCCGACGGTGAAATAAGAAATTTAAAACAACTTTTCTATCATTTGTTGGCAGAGATTACTTGTGTTTGTAAGCCTCTGGGTTGTTTTTGCTTCGGAAGAATTTTCATCCTTAGTGAAAATTTTGGATCTGGGCATGAATGGTGATTTTATGTATTTTGATGGCCTTACAAGTGTCTTTTTCATATCAAATTTAGTCCTCGACGTTTGGCCATCATATGGCTTCTTTTGGTTGGTCGGGAGATGGCGGGAAAAGTTTTTAACTTATCACTTTTTGCTTTTTTGGCAAAAAGGCAAATTTGTTCCCATGGCTCCTCTCAATTCTGATTTGTTCTTTTGGTCCTTACATGGCTTCTTTTGTTTGGATGGGGTGCGGCAGGGTCTATTTTTGAACTTGCTATTTTTGATACTTTGGAAAAATTTTGAACCCACCTCTGCGCCCTCCGCCTGTGCTCCGATTGGAGCAAATTTAAGAGGCAAGGAAAAGTCTCACTTTGACCCCGTGGAGGAGACGTGATAAAGCTAATTGCGGAGATGTAAGCCTTCGGAGGTAAGTTGGATGTTTTTCCCCTTTGGAAAAAATGGATTAAAATTCTAAAGTGGTAGCGCGCTCCTGCGCGATCATTTTTAAAGGCTTAATGTTTTTGAAGGAGCACCGCAATGACATGTGGCAAGCCCATTTCCATTCATGGTGTCAACTCTTGGGATCATCTCAAGATGTGCCATTGTGACACGTGGTAGTTTGAAAAGTCAAAGAGGCAAGGAAGTAGACCATCGAGGAAAATTGATGTTTTGCTTCTTGACATAAAAAGGACTAAAATCTCAAAATGGCCCGCAAGCCCGATAAGGGAAAATTTAAAGCTTGCTCTACTCAATGGCGGAGGTGCGGACTCTCATGGGAAATTGGGAAAAAATTCCTTTAGGGATAAAAATGTTAAAAATGAAAAAGGAAGCGTGGTTCCACTAGGACCCACATTAGGACATGTGTCAAGCTCATTCCCCAAGGGTAGAAGTGCGAAGCAAAATGGAAATTTTTTCCATTTTTCCAAAAGGTTGGAAAAAGTCAAAGGAAGGCCTATGGCCTATTTTTAAATTTGAATCTTCCACGTGAACGACCCAAATTCAAAGCAAGGATCAACAACAACTCGAGTCTAAAATTTGATTTTCCCCATTTTTACTGAAACACACCTCAAAGATTGAGTCTTCATGATTTCTTGGTATTTCCTACACACCAAATAGAGAGGGGAGTTTATTTTGATATCTAAGTTTGGTGGGAGAGATATGGAGACATATTTCACCATTAAAATTGTCTGACTCTTGGGCTCGATCTGATTTTCTATTTTTATTCTCCGAAGCACATAAGGAACCATATTTGATAGATTAGGGGTGGAAGTGGTTGGTGAGTATAAGGAGGAGTGTTCTACCAAATGAAGGAGTTAAATGTTGATATTTTCAAAGAGATCTACCCCATGAGCACTGACAAATTTTATAGATCCGATTCTTGGAATCACGATCAAAATCATCATGAAACACTCGGTACATTAAATGTTTTTTTCTTTTGGGGAAGAACATGCTCTGTTGTAAATGTTATACATGGTAGAAATTGTTTGTGTAAATGGTTGAAGTATTAGAGGTCGAAGAAAATTCCCAAGAGTAAAATTTGACAAAGCCTATCTCTTGAGAAGCCGTATGAGAAGCCCGTATATCTGTTTTTGTATTAATTTTTATTGTGTCAAGGTGGTTGCAAGTGTACAACCATTGACAAGCTCTAAGATTGTTCTCGAAACTTTCCCCGCTGATAAATTTAATCAAACTCAAGTTATTTTGTGTTGATCTTGAGAGAAATATGTTTGTTTCATTTATGAATTTCTGCAAATAGTTTTTCCCATTCTTGTTGCAATCTTGTATCAAAATATTCCTTAATCACATTGGTCTCAATCCTTGTGACAGTTTACTCGGCATCTGCAATCTCATTTCTAAGAAGTGTTTTCATCCGAGGGGGAAATAAACAATTTAAAACAACTTTTTATCATTTGTTGGCAGAGATTGTTTGTAAGCCTCTGGTGTACCTCGGCATGATTGGTCTTAGGTTTTTATGTTTTATTGGTTCTTCTAACTTGATCCTTCTTGTTGGAATCTCATATATTGTGTGAAAAAGTGCTAGTCTAGGCCTCCATTGAAGCAATATTTTGGTTAAAGGAACATTTTAGCTATTATGAAGTATTATGTTGTCTAGACTTTCCATTTTGTAAGAGTTCTTAGAGATTTGGAAAATAAAATTCCTTCTACCTCACCTCCCACCAAAAGTTATTTAAAGATGACTAACCGTACCCATACTACCCCTATTTGTCATGTGTGTATACAAATGCATAAATTTTACTAGCAAAACATGCGAAACAATCAGATTCCAAATGTGTTTAGTAGCTCAACCTTGTCTAGATAATATCTCCACTATCTAGAGTGACAACTTGTGAGAGTTAGATTTTTTTGCATTTATCATATTTTCTTCAAGGTCTCCTTAACAACTGCATTAGGAAGGATATCTCCATCTCCACCATAAACAACAAGCTACAAAAGGTTTATCTTACCTTGGTTCAAAGGCACAACCTAAAATAGTGATGATATATCAAATCCTCTTGAGGGTGCTATCCATTTCTCCACATCTAAGTGTCTAAGAGCCAGTTAGATCCCATCCCCAACTAAAAATGACTCATCATGATCTATCTATCTCTAAGCTTCCTGATAAACCTGTTATGCTACTCAGACTTTGGAGGAGAATCAATTTGGGTAGCAACACCTCCTAAATCTCAATATTTTGCATATTCTTCCTTTAGTAAAAAAAATGATGACACACAATATTTTCCTTCTTGTCATAGGCATGACCCACTTCAGAATCAAATATAGTTCAATATCAATCAATTTGTACCTCCCTCCAACCGTGGCATTCAATGAGACTTCGGATCTTTATTTAAGGCATTTGAAATCTATTCATTTTCCTTGCATAGGCATCCACATTGCATAAGTCTAATAATACATCTCAAGATGTTGGAAATTGAATTTGGATTGTTAAACATGCCCCCATGCCAAATAGTAGGTTACATATTTAGCTCCGTATATAAGGATAATCTAACTCGCTATTGTACTCAATGGAGGAGGGCTAATAGTGAGAGATCCCTTTGAACTGTTTCATGTAAATTATTGTAATTAATTATCTCTGTTTACTCTCACTACAATTATCCAATTACTTGTAAAATACAATGTTAACTTAGGTTTCAACATGGTTTCAACATTGTTTCAACCTTTAGATCTGAAATAAAGTGCATGTATTATTATGCAAGGAATGTGACAGTCTAACATGATGTTGATGAAATCCCATGCCGTTTACACACTCCTTCCACACACCACCACTTGCATCCAACACTCTTTCCCATGCAAAACAACTCACGTGCCTTCACATGGAGTTATTTACTCCATTGACCAACCTCGCCAGCTCAAATCCCCTTTTTTATTAATATTTTGATCTTTGTTTTATTTATTTATTTATTTTTTCATTTATTTATTATATATATATATATGTAATAAGTGATCGTTGGAAGGGGCCATTGATTACATCGAGAGGGGAAGAAGAAATCGGGCATTATATACACACACACACACAAACGAGATATATATATATATATATATATCCAGGGGTTTTACCCTAGTTTTTCTTCAAAAATAAACAATAAAGAAAAATATGAAGGACTAAAAATAGAAGTGAAAAGAGAGCTTGTAAATCCCTCCATTATAATTATATGGATATCTAAGGGCTTCCATGGCTTCCTTCTTTCTTAATCTTCCTTCTTGCATATAGACCTATACGAAAACGAAAAAACAAAGAAGAGAAAATATAATCAAAACAGACAATGAAAAGATAAGAAAAGAGAGTATGTAGGGTAGGATTATGGATTTTTAAAAATCCCTAGGATCAATGCCTTATATTTACTCAATCCAATGGCCTAAAATAAACCCTACCCCTTATAAGTTTAGGTTTTACAATTATTTTCCTTTTTTTTTTTTTAAAGGGGGTGAATTTAATTAAATCAGGTATCTAGGGAAATAACCTAATGTAAAGTTAGGAGGGGAAACTTGTAAGAGGATTTTAGGAAATATTACGTTATGGCATGGCCATTTAGATGATTATAAAGAAATGGCATCATAAATTAAATATTATGGAACTTGAGGCATTAAGCTAAGGAAATGGGACCTTTGATCTTTGATAAACTAAATAAATGTTAGCATGGTAAAGTATATTAAATCCTTGTGGCGGAAATTAAACATTTACTTGCAATAGTAATACGTTCAAAAGTAAATAAATTTGGAAATTTTAGTTATACTTGGTTGGGGTTTCTAGAGCCCAAATTTGGGGCATTACACTACACTAAAAATATGAGTTTAGAGAAGGACATGCGAAACCATTGAGGTTATTGGAAGATTGGTTTTGTATGTTTGTATGTTCTAATATTTACAAGACCCAAGTTACCAATATTTTGTTCCCCATAGAGCATAAGGTTATGGATGATCAAGCAAAGGCATCACTAAATTTCCATTTGCCACATAATAATATAAAAAAATCTTAATAGAATAAAAACATTGAAAGGAAGATTACTTTTTTTAAATTTTCTTCCATGTTTTTGAGTGTGTAGATCAACATCAACAATAACACATGCTATAGTGGGCTCATTCATTACAACTTTTTAGATGAGAGATGATACTTACACTTGTAGAATTTTCATCATTTTAACCATAAAATAGTTGTGAAAATTTTGAAATAAGCATTTCATATGACTTGCATACTTAAAATGCAAATATCATATTATATATACGATAATTTTATTTTATTTTATTTTGATTAATAATATATATATATATATATATATATATATATATATATATATATAGAAGGGAGATAGTAAAAACTTGGAATACGAGATGGAGATTAAAAAATAAGCGGGCTTAAATGATCTAGAATATGACATTAGATGGGTTTGATTAAAATGTTTATCACTATCAATCGCATATGTATAATGCAATGTTAATGTTGAATGGTATATGTTATTTGATTTAGAAGGACAAGAAATTAATTTTGTAATTGATGTTGATAAGGGATGTTATTGATAGTGTAAGTTTAGGAATATAGATAAAGCATTAAATTAAAAGGTTCTATTTGTATATTTTAAATTTATTAAAAATTGGTACATATACATTTGCAAATTGTATATCATGAGGGGTAGCCTTTTGCGGACTATTTTATTTGAACTAAACATGAATAGATGACAAATTTTGTACATTTGCATATTTTATATCATGAGTAGTAGTCTTTTGTGGGAAATTTTACACTCATACTCACCACAAATAATGTATGTTTAGTTTTGCGCAGTATGCTACTCATTCTCGAAGTTCGCGTTCTATCAATCTTTAGCTTCAACCACTATTGCACTATTATAGAATGAAAGAATTGAATGAAATCCTACCATACAACCCCACTATAGTACATCACTTGTAAATATTGCATAGATGAAAATTCTTTTTGAAAGGGTCGGAAAGGCAAGACACAAAAGGTAGCAATAATGTTAGTATTGTATAGAGGTACGACACCAATAGACCAAGCCATATACTTTACCAAAAATCCAAACTCCAATTTGAAAAAGATTTTTGTGTATTTAATACTTCGTAAAGAACCTATTTTTATCACCTCAACTCGAGATGAATCTTATCTTCTTACATTGCATTACACTTTGTATAAACAATCTAAAAAAACTCAAACTTTAACATGAAAAAATAAACAACTGGGTATTTTTTAAAGGCTATGTCACAACTCACATACAATACCTAACATCTGTGATTTTCCTAACGCAGATAATTTGATCTTTCCTATTTTTTTCATTAACTAATTTTTCTATTTTAATTTTTAAATATACACTAATTATTTATACAACACATACCTATAATGGAAATTACAATGGTAGTTTGACCAAGAGGAGGACATAAAGAACGAAAAATCACTCAAGGCCTATAGACAATGGATATATCTAATAAAAACAACCATTAAATTCATAAATAAAGATCATACACCCCGCATTCGAAATTCAAATGCTAAGAAGGAACGACTAAAAATTCTTAGTAACAACACGTTGCTTTCACACCAAAAAAATTCTATAGTATTATGTTATTTTACTACCACAATATTCACCTTTGCAATTGTAATTGTAAAACATATTAGATGTCACGGATGCAATAGAGGAAAAATATAGTACACAAGAATATTCAAATACATAACACCTCGTATAGCACAAAATGTGACATTAAATAAAATATTTCTAGGATTTAAGTTAATGTAATCACATCCCAAGGGGAGGAAAACTACAAGAAAATGTCCCATTTTGAACCTTGGCCATACTACCCAATCGAAAAGTATTTTATTCATCTTCATCTATAGCCATTCAACTAATTATCCCAAACTCATCGTAACCATCTCAAATTTTTATAAATTATATAAAATTTAACCTCATCAAATACTAAATTACACTTAGTATCAACATGATTCATGTTATTTGACAAAAGTGCACCCTATTTGAGTTTTGGTAGATTTTATAAGTTTGACTATTACGCACTTGTGTGGATATACATTGAGACACCCGATGGGTTGTGGGTCTCCTTATTATGATGTGAATATATGGGATTAAAATTCCATATCCTTTTCTTGATGTATCCTTATCTAAAACTATGGGTAATAAGGGTAAAAAGATGGTCAGAATCAAAAAGTAAATGTGGAGATACACCGAAAGTATTTTTAAACTTTACATCAATACATGCACAATAAGTTATGAATAAGTTGCACAATAACAAACCAATGGGTTTCGATAATTGCAATGGAAACACTTTATTATTGAGAGACTTCTCATAAGAACAAGCAGTAGATCACCGCACACTAAAACTACCGTAAAAACATCAATTCATAGCAAGGTAAAATAGTCTAAGAAAGCTTAATAAAATTTAGGGAATAAGATTCACAAGAATAAACTGGATACATACACACTATTGTAAAATTTTTAAAGGAACCCACTTATTCTCATATAAGGCAATTCTGCGACAATGCCTTCTACTCTCCCAAAAGTCCCCCTTGTGTTTTACCAATACACACAATAAATAAAACACTATTCACCCCACCCCCTAAAACTAGATTGCATCCTAACTATACATGCATGATAATTTTATCCTTTGGAATGAATAAATAATAAGGCATATAATTACATGTTGTTTACAAGAGGAAAAAAATACCATTTCCTTTAAAAAAAAAAACCTCGGTCAAACTGATTTGATTCCTTAAATAATGTTGTTGCATGAAGTGTATGGTCACTTTTGGGAAATTATGGTAAGTGGGTAAATAATCAGACTACTATTTATGGTATTTATTTATGTCCAAGTATCCTTTCCTATGCATACACTTGTCTTGTTTTTTGATGTGACACCTATTTTGAATTTATCTAGTTCATATGCAGAGGATGACGCTTTTGTCTTCTTTACTTTGTAATAATAACTCACTGTCCATTTTTCCATATGCCACATGTGCACATGAAAAATCAAATACTCCTTACTTTGATTTGGAAAATTTTGATAAGGCCATAATAGGTCACTTCGTGGTCTTAAAAATGCAACTTCATTAACACCCTTAGTCACTTTAATAAAGTGCCTTTCTCTATAATATCGACCCCTTCGTTTTATTTCACCCTGCACATGCTTTGGAAATATTAAGGTCATTGTACCTTAATCCTTGGTCAAATATTTATTTAATCGTGTCATATGATATTATATATAGCAAGGTCAACTGTAATGATTTAATTAAAAGGGTCCACTCCCCACGAGGGATTGAGCCGTCATGCAATGTTGGTGATCTTAACCTGACCCAAGGTACGTTAGGGCTTTTGTTCGAGTACCACGTGTATGTTACTTTAACTTTGGTTTAGTTAAGTAACTCAGTGATAGAGTTGGACAAGTTAATAAATGCAAACCTAAACATTTATTACATTTTTCAAGCTCATTTTTTTGGTGAAGCCCTGGAACAATATAACTAGAAATGATTGAACTTTGAAGTCATTTTTGGTCTTCAATGGAGTTTTTGTGCATGCATGATGTCTTATCTTATCCATTGTTGTTTGGACTTGAGCTTCTATGTGAATCTTTATCGAAATGGCTATCATTTTGGAGGTTTGGAGCCCATTGTAGAAGTTTTGTGATCCTTTGGTCGTTTTTGTTAGATAAAGGGTGAGGCTCTTATTGTAACTCCTCCATTTCATTTTTAATTTCTCTATCATTGCTTTTTCTGATGAACAAAAACTACTGTTTTTTTACATTTTTATGGCTCCATGGCACTCTTCAATTTTAAATCTGATTCTAGGTGCTCGTTCTTTTGGTATCTACACTTGATTTTCAATGGTTTCTTAAATTTTTTCCCCTATAACTGGTAAGTTGGATCCATTTTCTAGATTCTCCGTAGAAACTGTAAAAATATTTACGACCGTGGAAGGATGAAACATTTTCTTGATCTATGAGTGCATACTTTTGAATTGTGGCTTTTTAAAAATCCTTCATTTTTTAATAACCGAAATATGGGTATTTCTTCTTTTGCTCGAAAAGAATAGATCTTGAACTTGTATCTTTTTTGGGTATTTGAGATTTGGATTACCTCTTTCTGTTCATTTATGTTTGCAATTCATCATTATTTGGAATTTGGAGCCTCTGGTAGGCACTATGGCCGCTATGGCTCTAGTTTTTAGTTCATGCAACCCTTATTCTAGATGCATCAATGAATGTCAAAAATTTGTAACTTGTGTATCTTTGTCTCTGCTCATTACATCTTGTACCATTATTTTCTCATGTTTTGTAGCTCACATCCTTTGTCTTCCTATTTTTCAATAATATTTAGCTTGATTTGAGTATGGCCATGAAATTTACTAGACTGTGTTTTGAGCTTTGAAATTTGTGCTTCTATTTTTAGCGATATTGTCATTGTCTTGAAATCCTGCATGTAATATTTATATTACTAAATGACCATTTGCATTCAAGTTGTTCTGATTACTGTAAATCCATTATTCTTTCTACCATAGTGATCGATTTGTTTTCAACTGAAAGGCTCATAAGTCATATCATAAAAACAATCTATTTTTCTTTTTGTATTTTTCAAATGCTCAACTTCTAGATTCATGGTAGTTTAATGCCCTTCTTGCAGTATACAATCTGATCTCATACCTTTTATTTTCTAGAAAACACTTCAATTTGAGTGGATAGGTTCTCATTTTCCGAATCGAGCTTTGTATTTCATCTTTTTGATGGATATTGCAAGCTAAAAATTTTCTTTAATATTTACCAAACTATGCATACTCTCTATTGTATATCAAATGAACCTTGTTTATATAAAAATATTAATGTGTCTTTCATTCGTACCATTGATTTCCATGTTGATGGTAAATTGTAATAGACATACATCACTTTTCAAGTCTTTACATTTCATATATTTTTGTACATTGTGCTTTCTAGCTCTTAAAATTCAGCTCCTGTATTGCTTCTTGTCAATGTTATCCTTATATATGGTCTCTTTTAGAAGCAATTTCGAGACTGAAAACATTCTGTAACTTATCATTACATAACTGAAAGTTATAATATGATCTAGAAGTCTTCAAATTTTCCATCTAGATCTTTGTACTTTGGTTTCTTAGTCATGTGTCTGATGGCTTCTTGAACATTGTATCTTGTATTTTTTTTATGCAATGTGCATTCTCAGTCTAGATGGATAACTATTAAATGTTTTTCATGCACTTGTTATGATTGAAATAGGTCATAGATGTTCTTTACTTCTATAATTCCAATGTTGAAGTTTTTAGCTTGATTCCATTTGATTCCAGAGAAATTCCAAGAAATTATCTTTAAGTTCAATTAAATGGTGTACAGTACCAACTCTAAATGTATCTTATGGTTTTCAACCGTGATTCTGGAATTCAATAAGTTTATGACCTTAACAGTTTGATCAGTAACATTCTTTGCACTTTACATAAATGAAGTGTCTTGAGATTTTATCTTGAATCTATACCTTTTTGTTGTGGTTTAATAAATGAAGAGTTTTTTTACTAAAAAGTCATGGGTGACTTACTACTTTCTCTTCTGGTAGATGATTTTTTCATTATTTTAGCTATGCAAACTATAGTGAGTTCAATTTGATCTTGGAAACAACTTTTATGTCTCTCGTATATACCTTATAGAACTATGAAGTAATGCTTGTTCCAAATTTGCATCTGTTTTATTTGTTCTTATACTTTGTAAACTGAATGATAGAATATAATTTATCTTCCTTTATATTTGTTTTTCCTTCATTAGTTAGATTGTATATTTATGACTTGTATTCTGCAATCTGTATTTAAATCTATACCTTGCATTTTTATTATATTCATAACTCTGCAACATTCATGACGATCCTTTTTCTCATTATATCTTTCAATGGCACTTACATTGATGAAAATATACTATTTTACTTTTGCAATGTCATTCAAATATACTTCATTTACTATACCTACACACTTCAGAAAATAGTTAGAAAAGTAAGGTTTTAAAACCTCTCTTGCATACTATAGTGATTTTTGTTCTTTTTGTCTCTTCCGATTCTAAGAATATTCCATGTGGTTCCGTATGATGTGATTCTACATATATTTTCTTTTCGTATCTTATGCATACTTAATTTTAGGTGATTCATCTTCCTGAAGTTGGTAGCACATTATTAAAGGTTAAAACCGAAAGCTTTAACATAACTTTTCTTTTGTCAATAGGTACATGATTGTTGGGAGTTGAAGCTGAATCTCAAGATGGATACAACATGAAGATGAAGATAACAGGAACCCAAGGAAATGATGGGTTCTTCCCTTTAATATTTTTCTTTTAATTTCATGTATATGTACCTCTTTATTTGAGGTAAACATAAGTTACATCCCACGTCTTGTGTGGGAAAAACTGAATTTATTTATGAATAAATGACATTAATTTATATAATTGAGTTGTCTATTTCTTTATGCATTCAGATTTATGGTAAATATTGATTGTATAATGAAATAAAAACTCAATACATAATTAATAACACTTAAACATAAGAAATAATAATATTTGATGTACCTGTAACTCAATAATGTATTCTTCTGCATGCAAACAACAAATTTGTTTGTTGTTATGGGATGAAATATCCCACATGTTATGTGATTCCCACTTTTATCAAAGTTATGCACTAGTACTTCAGGGATTTTGTATTTCATTGCGGAAGACAAATGTGAATGACAACACATGTGAGGTGTTGCATTCTACAACAACACACATAGCTGCAGATATGCATTGCATTAATAAACTGTAAATCATAAACTGAAAACATCATGAAGTGGGTTGTCCCTCTGCAATCCTTGGGCTATCCATCTTCTCCTTACCTAGCCCTTCCCGTCTGTGTCAAGATCCTACATTGGTTTTGAAGGGAAATAGTACATGATCATGACAAAGATGAGTTGGAAAGACTAGCTAAGTAGAAGACAAGACATCTTGAAACTAGTAAAGTGACATTTCACTTATCCTTCTTTCCCTTAGTTAGGTTCATGACATGAATTATTTCCATCTGAAATGAAGTTTTAAGTTTCCTTTTTTGCACGAGTGCAAAAATGTCAACAAATGATATTACTCGACCAAGTCGATCTAAGCAAAGTGTGGATGGAATGCCATAATCATAGATATTGTTCCTAGCCCTAACATAATTTTAATCATTGTAATTATTTGTTATATTCATGGATGCAAGCAAAACAAAAATACAAAGAATCTTTAGCTTAATTATAGAATAGTATAATACAGTCTCTACATAAGGTAGTTTTTCCTAAAATGAATTTTCCATTGCATTCTAATAAAATCAGTTATCACTAGATTTCCAATTAAATAAGTAGAAATTTGCATATTATTTGTGAAAGGAGTTTCGTAAATATCAAATCTATATTTTATTAGTATAAATAAAACAAATAATCTTATCATGTACAACAAAAATATAGATGCAAACCTCGAGGTATGAATCACATATATAAGATTATATCTTTTGCAGAAAATTATACAAAGAACCCAGCATCCTTAGGTAATTACACTTGTGTCTGAATCTCATCAAATACAACAATATATATGCAAACCTTAACTTGTGAATCTCCATAGAACCTTATAAATTTTGCATCAAATATTACCAAGAACCCAACATCCTTAGACAATTAGATCTGTGTATGTGAACAAGGGCCTCAGATGATTCACATGGATGGTTTTTCTATTGAATGCATCAATCGTCTAGGTTAAAATCAATATTGTATGAATGAACTGAATCCATCCAATAACATAAATCCTTGGGCAATTAGACCTGTGTATGTGAGCAGGGGCCATAAATGATTCACATGGATGATCTTTCTATTGGATGAATCAATCACCAAAATTAATATGAATATTTAGTGATTGAACAGAATCTATCCAATAGCATAATGGAATGTTTATTTCTCATGGAACAATTTTTTTGGAATATTGACCACTTTCCCCAAATTATAATTTTCTCATGGCCCTGAGGTATGCGGCCAGATTTGGATTAGTTAATGCGCAGTTTAAAGGAAATGGATGCGGCCAATGCAAAAACGTAGGGTTATAATATATACGGGGTTCAATATATTGGGAGAGGCTGCCGGCACCCCAATCCTTACTAATACTAAGGGTTGAGGTTTGTGTACACGTATGTATATAAATTAAGTTATTCATTTACTTTAAGGGTTGCAATTTGTATAGTTATATACATATCTCAATACAAATTTATAAAATCATAGGAATTTATATTTATTATTATTTTTTGTTCATTTATACACACTCTATCATTTCAAGCTCATTTTAAAATGAATGATAAGGTACAGGTAATTTTGTTAAATTTCATTTGTATTCAAATATTTGGGTACTTGAAACAATTTTCGTTTGCAACCAATAAAAATTTGGTTATAAAATTAACTCAAGTATTCCTTCTTGCATGATTATTTGAATAGGATAAAATAAAACATACATAAATGAAATTTATTCCATTTTCCATTCAAAACAAATTTTCCAATAATGAAAAAAGGATTTACATTCACGTTCTATCCAAGGAAATTATTATTTCTAGATAGATTTTCAATAAAAATTTGAATAACATTTAGATTTCCATTACAAAACCATCTCAATTTTCTTAATTCAACTAAATAATACAAGTCTTAATAAATTTGTTTTACAAGATCTAACTCCTTAAAATACAAGTTTACTTCAAATGCACTCTTGGTAAAATTTACAAGTCTAGCAGATATAATAGCAACAAGATGCAACTTCAAATGTGTTGGTATCCAAATTGATTCTCCTGCGAGGGCTAAGTAGCATCACAAAACTGACAGATGCTTAGAGACAAACGAATCATGATATGAGTCATTTTGTAGTCGGGGAGGGGATTCAACTGACTCTTTGTCACTCAGGCATTGGAGAAATGGATAACACCTTATTGAGGGTTTGATCTACCCTCACTACTTTAGGTCGTGCCTTCAACCAGGTGAGAGGACCCGTTCTGTAACCCGTATTGGTGAAGGATATCAAGAGATCCTTCTTTGCACAATTTTCATGAGAACCTTGAGAAAATATGATCAATACAACACAATCTAACTCTCACGAGTTGTCACACTAGAGAGTGGAGATGTTTCCTGGACAAGGTTCAGGTTACTAAAGACAATAATTGAATCTTGATTGTTTCTGCATATTTTAGCAATGGAAATTGTTAAACCTTTGTGGATACATAATAAAAATAGGGGTAGTTCATGTAGGATTCATCATTTGAGAAGTTTTTGGTGGGAAGTTAAGAAATATAAAGTTGATTATACCAAATGTTTGAGATCCTTTACAAATATTAGAAAATTCACAGACATAATGCTTCAAAATAGCCAAAATATTCCTTCAAATAGAAGATGTGAATCAATGGAAGCCCAGAGATACACAGTTTCTCACATTATTCAAGAATTCAACACAAAGGTTTGTGTTAAAGACTCAATTAAACATGGTAAATTCTAGTTCATCACACCTAAGATACACTCATATACTAACAAATAATCTGTATCAACGTAATGAGAGTAAAGTGATTTTAAATTGTTTATTTGCATCACAAGATGAAAGCTCTTCTCATAATGAAATTGTAAATGCCACAATACTAACACACAGATGAGATCTTGTGTGACTCAGAGATATTTTAACATAATATTGCAATAGGAAAAAGAAAAACTATTTGAAAACATTTTGAAATAAAATAAGAAAAATTATGCTCATGATCAACACAAATTCATTCAAGGTTCACTAGATTCATCAACAGGGAAAGTTTCTTCAACAATCTCAGAGCTTGTCAATGGTTGTACACTTGCAACCATCTTGACATGAATAAATCTACAAACACAGGGAAATAAACAAGTTTCTCATATGGTCTCTCAGGAAAATGGTTTTTCTCAAACTTTCTCGAAAAATTAACCCCCTTATGCAAGAGTATTCTCATTGCATTTATACAATTTCACTCACTCACTCATCCCAAATTTTCCCCCCAAAATTCTAAATCTTCAAGAGAATATTCATCTTTACAACATACCATTTAATCATGTTTATTACCTTGAAAATATCTTGCTTTCTTTGCTGTGGATAAATCTTGAACCGATCACATTTCTCGCCCATGCATTATGACTAGGATGCCATGTCATAAATTTTGATAGTATTTTTAATCATTCTTTTATTTTGTCATGTAATAAATCCCCTTTTTAATAATTCTCAAGTGGCTCCATATGGCTTGATCTAACAAGCAATCCTTTTCACCTTTGAGAATACACCTTGAGGAATAGATACATGCATTTGTACCTCTTATAAATGAGTATCCTCGCATGGATTATAACACATATCTATGCTGCGAGTTTGAGTTAGCCAAGAATAAAGAGGAGCCTACAGAAGCTTCCACGTGTCTTTTCGGCACAACTTCAAAGATGAATTCTAGATGTGGGACATCAAATGAGTGTAGGCTCTCCATGTGCCCTGGCCCAAGAAAGTTTCCTCTGTCATTGAAAAATTCTCAATATAAAGAGAATCCAGCGGAATCCTCCATGTGTCTCTTCGGCGCACTTTTGATATGGTGCCAAAAATAAGACACCTCAAACAAATGTGAGATCTCCACATGTCTCGGGCCCGAAAACGTTGTACTAGCCATTGAAAATTTTTAAGAACCAGCAGAAGGTGCCATGTGCCTAGGGTTCGAGAAATTTGCATCAAACACTTGAAAATTCTAAGTATGAGAAGATCTAGTGAAACCCCACTTGTCTCCTTGGCCCTCTTTCAAAAGTAAAATTCAGGGGCAGGTCCCCAGAGAGGTGCGGGCGCTCCACATGTCCTAGGCCTAAAAACTTTACCTTGGCCATTGAAAAATTCTTAGTCTAAAGAGGAGCCACCGAAATCCTCCACGTGTTTCGTTAGCATACTTTTCATATGGTGCCCAAAATTAGAGACCCCAAACAAGCGTAGGCCCTCCACGTGGAAAATATTTGAGTTGAAACGGGCCGGGGTTTCTTTTCACATTTTGTATCACTTAAAGAAATTGTGAATTTTTTGAAAATTTGGCCCACCCATCCACTTTTGATATAGGATTTACACATGGATTTCCTAGGCATCGATGCGGTTTCGGATTATTGTATGACTTTCATTATTTTTCAAAACAAAGCCGAGAATCTCAAAAATGCCCTCGCAAGCCACCTCCCCACTTTTAAATTTTGATGTGGGCATTAGAGGTTCCGCGCTTCACTTTTATACTTTATTCCTTTTTCATAATAAATCTAAAAGTTCCAAACACCTCCGGTGACCCGCCTTCCCACAACCACTTGATTTATGACACATGTACACTTTTCAGGGCCAAAGTAAGAAATTTCTCTACTGCTTCATATCGTTGAGTAGCCAATTAGAATTCATCGATCCACGGGACCAATTGGGCATTTTTTACAAATGTAACAAAAGTGACAAGTTCACCAAATAGACCCGTCATGGCGCATCCAATGAGAAAAGACCAAGTATCCGCGAGTGTTGGGATAAAATTTGATAGGGAAAACATGAACATGGAAAAATAAAAGGAAGAGGAATTCCCAGCATTCATGCCCAAATTAAAAAAATTTCCCCGTGGAGAGAAGACTGTAAATAATACCAAGACTCAATGTGATCCATGACCCAAGGAAAAGACTAACAAGGACATCTAAATGAAGGAGAAAGTTTTCACGCATCTATACAAGGAGACATAAAGTACTTCTAACCAAGCAGATGGAAATTTTAAATAAAAAAGGGGAAAGATTGAAACGAGCACCAACAAGATGAATTCTTTTCAATATATACATTTTTAAATAATCAATACAACTTAGTTTTACAAACTACATTAGCAAGAAGAGGAAGCTTTAAAATGCAAGTTACAAAAGCCCTCCACATAAGTGGAGAAAACATGTCAAATATTTTACAAAAGTAGGATTCCTTCTTATCTTTTTCAAAAGTAACTATGTCCCAAAAGTTCTCTTGAGCTCCACCATTTTATTCAATATTCAACATCACAACAAAATAGGGGAGCAGGCAACGCTCTCCACCCAACCAATAATCCAATGAGGAAGATAATCCTTCCTCCACATTTTCCCCAAGCCGCAACAATGAAGCAATAAGAGGTATAAGGAAACCAAGGAAAATTTTTCATGGCTTCCACAACAACCATCCAAACAAACTTTCAATATAATAAGCATAATACGTAAATCACAACAAACAAACAATTTTCCCAATTAAAAGGCTTCCAATATAAGCCAAGGAGAGAAGAAACATGGAGAATCACTTATGCCTCCCAATGGGATTAGGTTCCCACCTTAAAATGCTCCAAAATCTGAATTCCCATACCAACAGACTCTTATGACTCCCTCAAAACTCGGATGTCTCCTCAAGTTCTCTTATGACTCCCTCAAAACTCTTATTCCTCGCTCAATAAACATAACAAATTAAATAAGAAATTTTTATTATCATCATAAAGTGGGACACCCAACACAAAAATTCATCCAAATGTAAAACATAAACTCTTATCCCTCCCTTAATAGATCCACATTTTGTTTCTCCTAAATAACCTTAAGAAAATTCTACTCCCAAACCAAAAATATGACATACATTTATTGACAACCATTTGCAAAACAAATAGGAATAAAAAACATGGGTGAAGTCCCTACCTTTCCATTGCAAGAGTACCCAATCTAAAAACCAAAGCTCCAAGATTTTTCCAAAGGAAACAAAAGCACAAACCAATCTTCCAAGCTTCAAAAAAAGGCTTCAAAAGTAAGCTCCTCTAAAACGCAAGAGTGAAAATAAAACATCTAACCCCAAAATCATCAATTTTTTAAAAAAAAAAAGCAAAGGGAAAGAGGAGGGTGAAGTGGCTCCATGTAGGATGCCACATCACTTCTCCTTAACTCCACATCACATGGTTTAACCCCATACCCAAATCTCAATAAATTGGTGTTTGAGGAAATGACATGCCTCCTACACACATAAAATCTTATCCACACCTCAAAAGGACACAATAAAAAACTCATGTAAGAAAGTGCAATAAATATCACCTTTTACCTTAAAAATCACATGATCGGGTCTATTTTTGAACCCTTAACCAATAGAAATAGTTGGTAGCTGAAATTAAGAGGTGTGGGACAAGCTTAACTTATCCTACAAGCCTCCAAAAATGGTTCTTAATCCTGTATCCGAGTTTGACATGCAAGGTTGAGTACACAACACTTAAAACCAATAAAATCCTTTCAAATCCAACATAAAATCAAGGATTATCCATAAACATTAAATACCCCTTGGTCGCATCCCAAATTAATTTAAGTAATCAAGGTTAATCAACTTAAATGGAGCACATTACTAAAAATAAATAACTTACTCACAAAAATAATTAAAATGAAAAGGGAGAATAACACATTTACCTGTGGTCACATTTGAGGCAATACCCAATGGGGACCTCTTAACAATTTATCAACAACAACAAAACATATAAAAACACAAGTTGTGTAATGCCCACTCAAAAACAACCCACTTGAGACACAAGAAACAAAATAGGATTAGTTAGGAAAAATTATGGAATAATTTTTTTGTTTAAAACAATCTACTTCAGATTACAAGGCAACAACTATTACTAAAAAGTTCTAGAACAATTCTAATCCACTAGAATATACTTTTCTTTCCTTAACAATTACTAGAGGGGCAAAGTCCAAAATTTAGGGTTATAAGTTTCAATTAGGTTGAGGGAAATTCCTCACCACACACACTCTCTAACAGGCTTAAATTTTAAACTTGATATTTAACACACTTAACGCATTAAAAATTTTCCTAAATCACTCCCATTGAATACGAAATTTTCTCACCTTTCTAGTGATATAAAGAAGTCCTCCTAACTCCTCATATTTTTCAAGTTAAGGGCCGGTGGGACTTGGGGTGAAAATTTCTCCAAGAGCGGGCTTGCGGGCCTAGGAGAGAAAATTTTCCCTTGCATTGGTCTGTGGAATGGGGAAGAGTTTTGGCATTTTTCCATTTTTGGGGAGAAAGTGCAATTTGCTTCCACATGCCCGTGGGCCTGAAGAGGACATGAGTCGGCTTATAAAAGCTCAAGCAGAAAGTCAGGCCGTCAAAGTAGTTTTAGGTTTTAAGATTTTAAGATTTAAAAGTTCAAAGTTAAAACCTGTTATGCGCCTCCACCGAAGCCTAAAGTGGCCACGTGTCAGTTTACCATTGGTTCTGGGTGGCAGGGTGGTGGGGAAACTTTAGAATTTTCAGAAAAAAATGTTTTAAAGTTTCAATGTCAAAAATAACTTTTCTCCTCCGCCATCACCTAGTGATGCCACGTGGCAGCCCCTGATTGGCTGTTGGACGGCGAGACATCGGGGAAAACTTGGAAAATTTTCTCAAAATTTATCAAAAGCGCTAAGTTAAAAGGGGATCCGCCATCCACGACACCTCATGATGCCACGTTGCAGCCTCTAATTGGTCATTGACAGCAGGCAGGAGTGGTGGAGAAACTTTTGAAAATTTTCCAAAATTTTTTCCTAAGTCGCAAAGGAAAAATTCGGGCCACGGGTCCGCCAAGGAAATGTTTCCCAAAGTTTTCTGCCAAGTGAAGAAAACTTCAGAAGGCCATAACTTTTGATAGAGATCTTTCTGGAAAGATATCAAATGAGGACTTTATGGAAATATATCAAAGGCCTCTTTGCACTGGAATCATTAATTTTAGATTTTGATAAATTTTAAGGGGTAAATTTTAAGAAAATGGCCTGCAAGATTTTTAAAAGCAAACTAGTAAATTTTAACTTATAAATTTTGTTAAATTTTGTCATTATTTCTCCTTTAACATGTCAAATGAACATGGAGGATTATTCTAAGAATAATTTTAGGATGTATTAGAAGGTATTTTTGCTTGATTTATTTCCAATTCGAATTTTTACAACTTCAGACAGCAAAATAACTATCAAAGGTTTGGGCCTGATTTTGCAATGTTTGAAGGATTTTTCCTTAAGTTTTTTAGTACAATTGAGTTCATTTATATCATGAAATGTTAGGTTTCAATGTTTCAATGTTATTTATTGTTTCTGATTGAAACTGGTACATTTTAGAGGAAGTATTTTCCACTTTAAAATTCAAAATAGAGGTCAATTTCTAAAAGATTTGTTTATCATTTTCATCTTCCAAATATGGAAATTATGTCTATTATAGTCTAATACATTTAGTTGTTTTAAAAAATCATTTAATAGCTAAAATGCAAAGTTTGATTTCCAATTTTAACATATTTCAAAAGAACAAAGTTACATATATTTCCTTCATACGTATTCCTCATTTCAATTTTCTAAATAGAGATTTCAAATCACAATTTGATGATCAATTTCAATACAACAATGTAAATTGATAAAGGTAGTGCAATCTTTTATTGATTTCAAATATACAACTTTACATCTTTCAATTTCTTGGAATGCAAATAACATATTTCAATTTCTTTCTTTCAAATGAATAGAAAAGAATATATATATATATATATATATATATATATATATATATTTTTCACATTTCAACTCAAGTTATAACTTTCATAGCCCAATACAAAATATCTTTCCATTACAATAAGATAAAGATCATCCACTTCAAAGTGGAAAGGGTTACAATGAGATTTCATTTCACAAGGGACTATCAAACTATCTTTCTCCTCTGTTCCATAACAACAACATGAATTTCTCAACCATCCAAATTGATCACAATAGGAGAAGGGGATAGGCAAAGATCTCCACCCAACCAAGACATCCAATGAAGAGGAGAAGCCATCCTTCTCCATTGGCCCCTGAGCCCCAACCACAATGCAATAAGAAATGTATTTCAACTCATGGCAAGAACAGGATTCCACATCACAAAGCAATCTTTCAACATGCACATTTCAAATCAAAAACATATTCTAAACAAAAATAAATTTTTGAAACCACATAAAATACATAACACAATACTCAGGCTTCACCAAGCAAGCCAAAGGAGAAAGAACTATGGGGGATGCTACTTATGCCTCCCAAAGGGGAAATGGGTATCACCACCTATTTTCAAACTACCAAATATAGTGTATCAAAAACCCTAACATTCCTTATACCTCCCCCAAATACCCCTTATCCCTCACTTTTCATTATACCTCCCCAACCTCTTATGGCACCCCATAACAAGTAAAGAAATGCAAGCTATTTATTTTTAAGGTGGAACCCAAATCCCAACTCCCTCCACACTTATACCTCCCTAAAAACACACTTATACCTCCCACAAAATGAACCCCATAGTCTTCTCCTACACCATTCCTAGGCCATCTACCCAAACATCCCACAAACATGCTAAAACATTCACACAATAACATGTACATTCATAAAGAAAAGGAGTATTTCAAGAGCCAAGCTCTTACCTCTCCATGATGGAGTTGTCTAAGTTCCAAAACAACAAGCTTTATGCCAATTCCAAACAATCAAGCACAAAATGTAACAATCTTCCCAATACTCCAAGCACAAAAGCATTCAAAAGTGTAACAAAGCAAGGAGTTCCAATTTTCCCAAGAGAAGCCCCTCCAAGACAAGATCCTCTCCAAAAGTCAAACAATAAAATTTTCCCACAAGGAAGCATTCCAAAAGTTCAACAAGAGTGGGTGAATTAAAATTCATAATTAAGAAAAATGTCTCAAGAAGGTCAACCCTCCAACCATAGGTATGGTTTGTAGATAAAATTAAGAGGTATGGGACAAGTTTTACTTGTCCCACAAGCCTTCAAAATCAGCCTCCAAGGACAAATTGAATTTCTAAGGAGGTGGAGTGTTTCATACTCCAAAATCTGACTTACACAACTCTTACACATACTTACACATAACTTACCCCATTTAATAAAAGAGCCAACAACTTCTATAATTTATTTCTTATATCCCAAATTTGATTTATTTATTTATTTTAGCAATATGATTACCCACATTAATTCTCCACAATTAAAAGAATAATGAAAGGGGTAAATGTATCACAAAATAAACACATGAAAAAAATAATAAAAAGGAACCACATTAATAAAATACACATAACCCCTTGGTCACATTCAAAGGTAATCCCCCCCATGGGAATACCTAACAAAAAACAACACACATAACAAATACAGTTGTCATGGTGACCTTGTTGAATTCATCTAGAATTCCAATGTGGTTGGTCTCCAATTCCCTTATGTTTGTTTTGATATTTTAACTTGCAAAACAAAATACCTCCTTCGGCATCATGGCCATATCAAACATCCAACATGATATAAATATAATCACAAAATCATCTATACATATGAATCACAACAACATCAAGGCAATCAACAATATCACTTACAATTTATATCAACAACTATATCATCATCATATAATGTCCATTTTCTAGGTCTACTCACAATATCCAAAAATCATATGTCCGAACAACATTCATAATATATCCATGTCAAATAGTATATCATCATCCACATATGAAGTGTCTCTAATAATCATCATGCATCATAACTAAATCAAGATCAACAATAATCCATGATCTAACATCTAACATCATACTAAATAAAGTCCATAATCATGTCCATAATATAATCAACAATATCAAGATTAGTATCAAAAGGTGTCAAAGGGAAGTGGGCACTACATCCCCATCCCCTTCAGACTTGAATTCATCCTGGAAGTCGATAGAACAAATGTGGAAACTAAAATCATAATAAGGTATCATCCTCCCATGTAGCTGCAGTCTCATCATATCTGTCCCACCGCACTCGAACCTGATCAACCTCTCTGCCTTGAAGGCCTACGGGTCCTGATCTAGGATGTGAATGGGCTCCACCATCACCTACCCCTGATCCTACACCTATAATGATGTCCAATCTAACACATGAGAAGGATCTACAACATATCTCCTAAGAACTAAAACATGAAACACATCATGTATGCGAGAAAATATGGGTGGCAATGTTAGATGGTAGGCCAAAGTTCCATACAACGCCAAGATCTCAAAAGGACCCACGAATCTAGGAGCTAACTTAGAACCTTTTCCATAATGGATAGGGATCTTATGTGGCCTGAAACAAAGGAACACCTTCATGCCCACATAAAAACTACGGTCGGTCCTATGTTGATCTGCATACTTCTTCTTTCTATCCTATGCCTCCTCCTGTAGTCCCTGTCTGATCAAAACCACCTACTACTCCATGTCCTGCAACAAAGCTGGTCTAAGAGAAACCATGTCCTCTAGCTTGTATACCAAGAGGGTTTCCTACACTCTCTACCATACAAATCCCGAAAAGGAGATATATGCCTATAGAACTCTAAAACTATTATTGTAGGTAAAACTCCACTAAGTACAAGTACTCCTCCCATTTAGAATGTTGATCCATCACATACATCCCGAGCATGTCCTCTAAAATCTGATAGACCCACTCATTCTGTCCATTTGTCTCAAGGTGATATGCTGTGTTGAAATTGATCTTTGTCTCGAGGGCATGTTGCATGGTATTCCAAAAATGGAAAGTATACAAAGGATTGCAGTCACTAATGATCTTCCACAGAATCCCATTCCACCTAACGATCTCATCCAAATATACCTGTGCCATGGATCTAGTTTTATAAGTGGTCTTCACCAGAGAAAAGTGAGCCACTTTTGTCAATTTATCAACCGTGACCATGATGGCATCATGGTGATATCTCTACATCGGTAGCCCAACAATGAAGTCCATGGAAATGGTGTCCCACTTACACTCTGGTATAGCATGATGAAAACGAAGCCGGATGGATGCGATGATCATCCTTAACTATCTGGAACTCTAAACATCACAACATGAATTGGGCCACATCTCTATGAAGTCCTCTCCAATGATACAACTATATCAAGGTGGCATGCATCTTCTTCACCCTGGGATGGGCTGAATAGGGTGCTTGGTGTGCCTCTTTCAAGATTTCCTACCTCAAGCCTCCATCTCTGGGAACATAAATCCAACCTATGTGCCTGAGAAGACCATCTATCTCTAAGGAAAACCATCAAATTTCCCCTCGAGGGGTCTCTGAGACTTGATCTCTGCTTGAACTGCAATGTAGAAGTTGTCAAGAGGAAGTTACTAAAGAATCTTTCTCCGTAAATCTATGCTCACTGAGATGGCCATAGCCACATGTCTCCATCTACTGAGAGCGTCTGCCACCACATTATCCTTCCCTTTCACATTCTCTATCTCCATATCATACTCACAAAGCAACTCCATCCAACGCCGCTGACGAGCGTTGAGATTGGGATGCGTGAAGAGGTGGTGAAGACTCAGGTGATGTTTCCTAAGTGTGAATCTCCAACCAAGCAGAAAATTTCTCCATCAAACCAAAGCATGCATAACTACCGCAAGCTCAAGATCATGAGTCAGATAATTAAGCTCATAATCCTTTGAGTTTGCAAGACTCAAAAGCCACTACTCTACCCTCCTACATCAACACACCTCCAAGCCCTGCTAAAGAAGCATCGTGCAAATGAAAAACTCACCCTGTGGATCCAACACTATAAGAATAGGGGTTGTAGTGAGGCATTCCTTTAGTGTACTGAAGGCCTGCTCACATATTTCTGACCAAACAAACTTCTTCCCTTTCCTTTGAAGGGAAGTGATGGGGTGTGAAATCTGAGAGAAGTCTTGAACAAATCTCATGTAGTAGTACCCTACTAATCCCATGAAGTTGTGCACCTCAGTCATAGTAGTGGGTGTTGGCCAATCCATAATAGCTCTAATCTTGGAAGGATCGATGGTGATACCTTCCCCAGAAATGATATGACCCAAATATTGCACCTCTTTCTGAAAGAATGCACACTTCTCCAAGTTCCCATAAAGCTATTGCTCTGAACACACTTGCAAAACCTGACGATGGTGGTCCCTCATCTCCTCACGCGTATGTGAGTAAATCAAAATGTCATCAAGGAAGATGAGCACGAAGAAATCTAAGAAGGTTCTGAATACCCCATTCATCAAACTCATAAACACTGCGGGGGCATTACTCAAACCAAAAGGCACCACTGTGAACTCATACTACCCATATCTTGTACGGAAGGTAGTCTTATGAATGTCCACCTCTGAAATCCTCACATAATGGTAGCCTAATTTAAGGTCAATCTTAGAGAAAACCGTGGCTCCTTCATCTGATCAAACAAATCATCAATGCGAGGAAGGGGGTAACAATTCTTGATCATTACTTTGTTCAGCTGGATGTAATCAATACACAACTACAAGGATCCATCCTTTTTTCTTCAAAATATCACTAGCACCCCAAGGGGATACACTAGGATGGATAAGGCCTTTCTCTAAAAGGCCCCCAAGCTGTAACTTGAGCCCACAGAGCTCGAGGTGGTCATCCGATAAGGTGCTCTTGAGATAGGATCTACTCCAGAACTAGATCTATATGAAAATCAATCTCACGTGGGGGTGGTAACCAAGATATCTCCCCGAAAGACATCTGTGAACTCTCTCAAAATGGGTGATCATCTAGCGATGGTCCACTAGACCCATCCTCCGATATGTCACCGATCATAACAATATATACATCTAGAAACCCCATCGGCACACACCACTTAAGCTTTCATAAAGAGATGGTGTGAATAGAAATGGGTCTCCCGACCCCAAATCACTAACTCCACTCCTCCCAAATCATCTACACAAGATATAATCTTGTGGTAACAATCCACTCTGGCCTCAGTGTGCGAAAAACCAATCCATACCCAGATGAATCCATATGAGCCCAAAGGAAGGATACGAGATATGAGGTAGTGGTAAAGGTCCCAAATCCACCACACACTCCTTAACTAAGGATTCTATAGATATATTTTCTCCATAAGCCATCTCAACATCCCAACTATGACCCTACCTAACTTCCACCAGCCTCGCATCACTCTACTAAAGATGGTGTAATGAAATAATTAAGAAACCAAATCAAACAAGATGGAGGTAGGAATACCACCAATGCTACCTGTAGTCTCAATAACTATACTCTGATGCTCTACGTGATAGTTCTTAACCATTGCATACATCCTATGACTACATCCCATATCACCAACAAAAGAGGCTCTAGATCAATGTCTTACCCTTATTATTAGGGTTCTGTGGGAAAACTCTCCAAAAATGCCCAGTAACACCACAACCAAAACACCCTCCTAATCCTCTCCCCTGTGTAGAAGGTATAGTCGATACTTTGAAGCTCTATGGTGTGGATCCATATGATTTGGTTGCAGTCTATTGAGGTCTATGTTGGTGAGCTCCTGATGAGTGAGATCTCTCGGCACCCTGTGTCTCGAGGGGACCCCTAGGAGGAGGCCCCATACTCTGACCTCTCTATGAATAAAACCTCTTAAGAGTTCTATAAGGTGAGCGGAACTATTGCTATTACTTCTACTATAGTTGTGGTCTAAAAGATGACTGTGTTGAACCCTATCTACCATGAGGAAGAGGTACTGACCCCCTCGATTTTTTGTCCTGCATCTGCTATATGCGGCTCCGACTAGGTCTCTAGCCTACTAGGTTTTCCCCTGAGTCTCCTCTACTATGTAGGCCTTCTCAATGACCTCTGCTAATGTCTGTGGGTAGTGGATCTCAAACCGCACCTCGATGTCCAGTTTAAGCCCTGGATGAACATGTGGATCGCACCGCTCATCCCGCATTTACTCAACATACTTGAGTAGATCCAAAAGAATTTACTCTCATACTCTATCTGAAAGAGATGTCCTATCAAGGTCATAAAACTCATCTATCCATTACTTATTAACCTCCATGAAAATATATTCTCCAAACACTCCTCAAAGAGCTCCTAGGTAACTATCTCAGAATCAACATGGAGCTTCTACTCCTCTGTCCTCCACCAAACACTAGCTCCATCCCTTAGTAGATGGATCACAACATGACAAAGCTTGAACAAGGAGCAAGGACAAAGCTTGAAGTGATCCACTCAAGCTCACTAGTTAGGCCTCTGCCTCAAATCCACCTATGTCACTTGAATAATGTGATGGCCAAAGCTTTCAGATCTCCCTAATGTGACCTCGTAGCAGTGGTCCGACGGCCTCTAGGAATCTCTCGTATGCTCATCCTTAAGCTAAGCCTGGGGCTCCAAGACCTCTCTATGTGTCTAAAACTCGGTCATCTTGTCCCCTCTGTGACTCTACCTGCCGACTCTGCATGGGAGTTCTCTCCTTTATGCTCCTTGCTGGGTTGCGGAGATACCTGACCCTCAATGGAAGGGACTCTAACATATCTAGCTACACGTCCTCCTACCGATCCTCCACAGAGCGGAAGTAACATCCTGAAGAGTCTGCAAAATATGGAGTAGGATGGCTTCTACAACATGATCTGGTGGTGGTAAGCCTAGGTCTATGTGAAAAGACCCCTCATCCCATTGTCTATGTGAAAAAGGTGAGAGTTAGTTCATCATCCTAAGCTTATTCAATTTCCATGTTTACTAAAATATGAGAATTATTTAATTTTTCTAGATTTAAAAGTGTGCTAATTTTTCATGTTTACTTATGTGAAACCACTCCCATACCAAGTGTAAAAAAACAACCCACTTGAGACCCAAGAAATAACCTAGGATTAGTTAGGAAAATTATGGAATAATTTTTTTTTTTTAAAAGAGTCTACTACCATGTTACAAGCCAACAACTATCACTAACAAGTTCTAGAAAAATTCTAATCTACTAGAATATACTTTTCTTTTATTAATAATTATTAGAGGTCACAAGGTCCAAAATTTAGGGTTAGAAGTTTCAATTAGGTTCAGGGAAATTCCTCACCACACACACTCTCTAACAGGCCTAAAGTTTCAACTTGATTTTCACACACTTAATGCTTTTAAAAAAATTCTAAATCACTCCCATTGATAGGAAATTTCCTCACCTTTCCATTGATATAAAGAAGTCCTCCTAACTCCTCATATTTTTCAAGTTATGGGCCGATGAGCCTTGGGGTGAAAATTTTCCCCAGAGCGGGGGCTCGGGCCTAGGGGAAAATTTTCCCTTGCGCGGAGTTGGGCGTGTGGGAAGAGTTTTGGATTTTTCCTTTTTTGGGAAAAAGTGTGATTTTCCCTCCACATGCCCATGGCCCGAAGAGGACACGTGTCGACTTATAAAAGCTTGGGTAGAAAGTCAAGTGTCAGAGCGGTTTTAAGATTTTAAGGTTTAAAAGTTCAAAGTTAAAACCCATTCCACACCTCCGCCGAATCCGAAGGTGTCCATGAGTCAAGTTTACCATTGGTTGTGGGTGGCGGGGAAACTTTAGAATTTTCACCAAAAAGAGTTTTAAAGTTTCAAGGTCAAAAAAACTCCACTCCTCCGCCGTCACCTTTGGTGATGCCACGTGGCAGCCCCTGATTGGCTGCGGGCCGATGGGACAACGGGGGAAACTTGGAAAATTTTCCCAAAATTTTCCAAAAGTGCTAAGTTAAAAAGGGATCTACCCATCCACTTTGACACCTCATGGTGCCACGTGGCAGCCTCTAATTGATTGGTCAGGAGTCAGGGGGGGCAATGCAAGAAAATTTTGAAAATTTTCCAAAAAAATTTTCCTAAGTGTTTTAAGGAAAATTCGGGCCGCGGGCCCACCAAGGAAATTTTTCCAAAAATTTTCCGCCAAGGAAGAAAAACTTCAGAGGCCATAAATTTTTTGATAGAGAGCTTAGTTTGGGAAAATGAGGACTTTTTGGAAATCTCTCGAAGCCCTATTTTCACATGCAGATCATTAATTTTAGATTTTGATAAAGTTTAAGGGGTCAATTTTAAGAAAACGGTCTGCAGGATTTTTAAAAGCAAACTAGTAAATTTTAACTTATAAATTTTGTTCAATTTTGTCATTCTTTCTCCTTTAACATGTCAAATGAACATGGAGGATTATTCTAAGAATAATTTAGGATGTATTGGGAAGGTAATTTTGCTTGATTGATTTCCAATTCAAATTTTTACAACTTCAGACAACAAAATAACTGATGAAAGGTTTGGGCCCAATTTTGCAATGTTTGAAGGATTTTTCCTTAAGTGTTTTAGTCCAATTTAGTTCATTTATATCATAACATGTTAGATTTCAAATTTTTCAATGTTATTTATTGTTTGCAGGTTCAAACTGTGCATTTTAGAGGAAGTATTTGCCAGTTTAAAATTCAAAACAAAGGTCAATTTCTAAAGGATTTGTTTATCATTTTCATCTTCCAAATATGGAAATTCATTTCTATTCTAGTCTAATACATTTAGTTGTTTTAAACAAACCATTTAATAGCTAAAATGCAAAGTCTGATTTCCAATTTTAACATATTTCAAAAGAACAGAGTTACATATATTTCCTTCATACGTATTCCTCATTTCAATTTTCTAAACAGAGATTTCAAATCACAATTTGATGATCAATTTCAATACAACAATGTAAATTGATAAAGGTAGTGCAATCTTTTATTGATTTCAAATATACAACTTTACATCTTTCAATTTCTTGAATGCAAATAACATATTTCAATTTCTTTCTTTCAAATGAATAAAACAAAGTATATATATATATTTCACATTTTGAATTTACAACTTTCATAGCTCAATACAAAGTATCTTTCCATTACAATAATATACAGATCATCCACTTCAAAGTGGGAAGGGTTACAATGAGATTTCATTTCACAAGGGACTATCAAACTATCTTTCTCCTCTACTCCAAAACAACAACATGAATTTCTCCTTCATCCAATTTGATCACAACAGGAGTAGGGAAAGGCAAATGCTCTCCACCCAACCAAGACATCCAATGAAGAGGAGAATCCATCCTTCTTCATTGGCCCCCGAGCCCCAACCACAATGCAATAAGAAATGTATTTCAACTCATGGCAACAACAAGGCTTCCACATCACAAAGAAATCTTTCAACATGCACATTTCAAATCAAAAACATAGTCCAAAACAAAACAACAATTTTGCAACCACATGAAAGACATCACACAAGACTCAGGCTTCACCATGCAAGCCAAAGGAGAAAAAAACTATGGGGGATGCTACTTATGCCTCCCAAAGGGGAAATGGGTATCACCACCTATTTTCAAACCACCAAATATAGTGTATCAAAAACCCTGACATTCCTTATACCTCCCCCAAGTACCCCTTATCCCTCACATTTCCTTATACCTCCCCAACCTCTTATGGCACCCCATAATGAGTAAAGAAATGCAAGCTATTTCTTTGTAAGGTGGAACCCAAATCCCAACTCCCTCCACACTTATACCTCCCACAAAATGAACCCCATAGTCTTCTCCTACACCATTCCTAGGCCATCTACCCAAACAGCCCACAAACATGCTAAAACATTCACACAATAACATGTACATTCATAAAGAAAAGAGTATTTCAAGAGCCAAGCTCTTACCTCTCCATGATGGAGTTGTCTAAGTTCCAAAACAAAAAGCTCTATCCCAATGCAATCAATCCAAATAGCCAAGCACAAACATGTAACAATCTTCCCAAAAGCTCCTCCAAGGCAAGAGCTCCAATCAACAAGAAAATTCACCCCAAGGAAGCATTCCAAAAGTTCAACAACCCAAAACAAAGCAAGGAGTTCCAATTTTATAGAAGAGGGAAGAGAAGAGGATGAGGTGGATCCATGTAGGATGCCACATCACACATCCTCAACTCCAACACAAAAGTCAAATTCATTCTCCAATGCACAATAAAGAGGTGGGTGAATAATATGACAATAAACTTACACACTCCAAAAAGCCCACACCCCAAAGGACTTGAATTTAATAAAATGTAAGAAGAGTGCAATTAAAACTTACAATTAGTCAAATCAAAATGCATAAAGAAGGTCTAAATTCAACCCTCCAACCATAGGTATGGTTGGTAAATAAAATTAAGAGGTATGGGACAAGTTTTACTTGTCCCACAAGCCTCCAAAATCAGCCTCCAAGGACAAATTCGAATTTCCAAGAAGGTGGAGTGTTTCATACTCCAAAATATGACTTACACAACTCTTACACATACTTACACATCACTTACCACATTTAATACAAGAGCCAACAACTTCTATAATTACTTTCTTATATCCCAAATTTGATTAATTTATTTATTTTAACAATATGATTACTCACATTAATTCTCCACAATTAAAAGAATAATGAAAGGGTAAATGCATCACAAAATAAACACATGCAAACAATAATAATAAAAAGGAACCACATTAATAAAATACACATAACCCCTTGGTCACATTCAAAGGTAATCCCCCATGGGAATCCCTAACAAAAACAACACACATAACAAATACAGTTGCCATGGTGACCTTGTTGAATTCATCTAGAATTCCAATGTGGTTGGTCTCCAATCCCCGATGTTTGTTGTGATAGTTTAACCTACAAAACACAAATACCTCCTTCGGCCTCGTGGCCATATCAGAACATCCAACATGATATAAATATAATCACAAAATCATCTATACATATGAATCACAACAACATCAAGGCAATCAACAATATCACTTACAATTTATATCAACAACTATATCATCATCATATAATGTCCATTTTCTAGGTCTACTCACAATATCAAAAATCATGTCCAAACAACATTCATAATATATCCATGTCAAATAGTATATCATCATCCACATATGAAGTGTCTCTAATAATCATCATGCATCATAACTAAATCAAGATCAACAATAATCCATGATCCAACATCTAACATCATACTAAATCAAAACCATAATAATGTCCATAATGTAATCAACAATATCAAGATTAGTATCAAAAGGTGTCAAAGGGAAGTGGGCACTACATCCCCCTCCCCTTAGACTCAACTTCCTCTTGGAAGTCACTGGAACAATGTGAAAATGAACTCGTAATAAAGTAGCATCCTCCCATGTAGCTACAGTCTCATTAGATTTGTCCCACTACACCAAACCTTATCAACCTCTCTGCCTCGAAGGCCCATGGTCGTACGATGATCTCGGATGCGAATGGGCTCCACCATCACCTACCCCTAATCCTGCACCTGTAATGATGTCAAATCTAACACATGAGAAGGATCTGTAGCATTATCTCCTAAGAACTAAAACATGAAACACATCATGTATGTGAGATAAGATAGGTGGCAATGATAAACGGTAGGCCAAAGGGCCAATATGCTCCAAGATCTCAAAAGGACCCACGAATCTAGGAGCTAACTTAGAACCTTTTCCATAATGGATAGGGATCTTATGTGGCCTGACATGAAGGAACACCTTCATGCCCACATCAAAACTATGGTCGGTCCTATGCTGATCTGCATACTTCTTTTTTTATCCTGTGCCTCCCGTAGTCCTCTGCTCTAATCAAAACCACCTGCTTGCTCCATGTCTTGTAACAAAGTTGGTCCAAGAGAAACCCTGTCCTCTAGCTTGTCCCAACTAAGAGGTGTCCTGCACTCTCTACCATACAAATCCTTGAAAAGGAGCCATGCCTATAGAACTCTAAAACTATTATTATAGGAAAACTCCACCAAGTACATGTACTCCTCCCATTTAGACTATTGATCCATCACATACATCCTAAGCATGTCCTCTAAAATCTGATTCACCCGCTTAGTTTTTCCATCTGTCTCAAGGTGATATGTTGTGCTGAAATTGATCTTCATCCCGAGGGCATAATGTATGGTAGTCTAAAATGGGAAGTATACAAAGGATCACGGTCACTAATGATCTTCTGCAGGAATCCGTGCAACCTAATTATCTCATCCAAATATACCCATGCCATGGATCTAGCTGTATAAGTGGTCTTAACCAGAGAAAAGTGAGCCACTTTTGTCAATTTATCAACCATGACCATGATGGCATCGTGGTGATATCTCAACATTGGTAGCCCAACAATGAAGTCCATGGAAATGGTGTCCCATTTCCACTCCAGTATAGCATGAGGAAAAAGAAGGCCAATGCGGATGTTGATGCTCAGGTCTTAACTCTTTAGCACTCTAAACATTGCATGACACAAACTAGGCCACGTCTCTACGAAGTCCTCTCCAATGATACAACTGTCTCAAGGTGGCGTGCATCTTCTTCACCCCAAGATGGGCTGAATAGGGTGCATCGATGTGCCTCTGCCAAGATGTCCTACCTCAAGCCTCCATCTCTGGGAACATAAATCTGACCTCTGTGCCTAAGAAGACCATCTACCTCTAAGTGAAAAACCATCAAACTTCCTCGAGGGGTCTCTGAGACTCGATCTCTACTTGAACTACAATGTAGAAGCTATCAAGAGGAAGGCTGCAAAGAATCCTACTCCATAAATCTTTGCTCACTGAGGTGGCCATAGCCACATGTCTCTATCTAGCTAGAGTTTATGCCACCACATTCTCCTTCCCTTTCACATGCTCTATCTCCATATCATACTCACAAAAACTCCCCATCTAACGCCACTAACGAGCGTTGAGATTGGGTTATGTGAAGAGGTGGCAAAGACTCAGTGATCTGTCCTAAGTGTGAATCTCTGACTAAGAAGAAAGTGTCTCCATCGAACCAAAGCGTGCACAACTAATGCAAGCTCAAGATCATGAGTCAGATAATTAAGCTCGTAATCCTTGAGTTTTTGAGACTCAAAAGCCACTACTCTACCCTCCTGCATCAACACACCTCCAAGCCCTACTAAAGAAGCATCCATGTAAATGAAAAACTCACCCTGAGGATCCAACACTATGTAAGAATAGGTGTTGTAGTGAGGCATTCCTTTAGTGTACTGAAGGCCTTCTCACATTTGTCTGATCAAACAAACTTCTTCCCTTTCCTCTAAAGGGAAGTGATGGGGTGTGTAATCCGAGAGAAGTCCTTGAACAAATATCTTGTAGTACCTTGCTAATCCCATGAAGTTGCACACCTAAGTCATAGTTTTGGTTGCTATCCAATCCATAATAGCTCTAATCTTAGAAGGATCAATGGTGATACCTTCCCCAGAAATGATATGACCCAAATACTACACCTCTGTCTGAAAGAATGCACACTTCTCCAAGTTTCCGTAAATTTTTGCTCCCAAGACAATGAAGAAACTGTGAAGGTGCCCTCATGCTCCTCACGTGTACATGAGTAAATCAAAATTTCATCAAGGAAGATGAGCACAAAGTGATCTAAGAAGGTCCTAAATACCCCATTCATCAAACTCATAAACACTGTGGGGGCATTAGTCAAACCAAAAGGCACCACTGTGAACTCATAGTGCCCATATCTCGTATGAAGGTGGTCTTATGGAATGTCCACTCTCGAAATCCTTAACTGATGGTAGCCTAACTTAAGGTCAATCTTAGAGAAAATTATGGCTCCCTTCATCTGATCAAACAAATCATCAATGCGAGGAAGGGGATAACGATTCTTGATCATTACTTTGTTTAGTTGGTGGTAATCAATACACAACCGCAAGGATCCATCCTTTTTATTCACAAAGATCACGTGCACCCCAAGGGGATACACTAGGATAGATAAGGCCTTTCTCCAAAAGGCCCTCAAGCTGTAACTTGAGCTCACAGAGCTCGGGGTGGTCATCCGATAAGGTGCTCATGAGATAGGCTCTGCTCCCAAAACTAGATCTATATGAAAATCAATCTCACGTGGGGTGGTAACCCCAGTAGCTCCCCCAGAAAGACATTCTCCAAACTCTCTCAAAATGGGGTTATCATCTAGTGATGGTCCACTAGACCCATCCTCTGATCTGTCACTTATTGTAATAGCATACATCTGGAAACCCCATCGCACACACCGCTTAAGCTGCATAGTAGAGATGGTGCGAATAGAAATGGGTCTCCTGACCCCTGAAATCACTAACTCCACTCCCAAATCATCTACACAAGATATAATATTTTGGTAACAATCCACTCTGGCCTTATGTGCAGACAACCAATCCATACCCAAGATGACTCCATATGAGCCCAAAGGAAGGATACATAGATCTGAGGTAGTGGTGAAAGGTCCCGAATCCACCACACACTCCTTAATTAAGGATTCTACAGAGATCTTCTCTCCAGAAGCCATCTCAACATCCCAAATATGACCCTACGTAAATGTCACAATCTTGCATCGCTCTACTAAAGATGGTGTAATGAAAGAATCAAAAGAACCAGAATCAAACAAGATGGAGGTAGGAATACCACAAATGCTACATGTGGTCTCAATAACTATACTTTGATGGTCTTCCTGATGGTTCTTAACTACTGCATACATCTTATAACTGCGCCCCATATTACCAACAATAGGCTCTAAGATTTGTGTCTTACCCTTTTTATTAGGGTTCTATGGGCAATCTCTCAAAAATTCCTAGTAACACCACAACAAAACACACTCTCCGATCCTCTCCCCTATGTAGTAGGTCCAATCGGTACTCTAAGTCTCGTGGTGTGGATCCCGATGATCCGATTGCGGGTCTAATGAGGTCTCTACTGGAAAGTCTTGATGAGTGAGATCTTTTTGCACCTGATGTCATGAGGGGACCCCTAGGAGGAGGCCCCATACTCTGACCTCTCTATGCATCAAACCTCTGAGGAGGTCTATAAGGTGGTCAGGACTGTTGTTGCTGCTACTATTTTTTTTGTCTAAAAGATGGCTATGTTGAACCATGTCCACCACAAGGAAGAGGTATTGACCCCCTCGATTTATTGTCTTGCATCTGCTGTATGTGGACTCTGGACTCGGTCTCTAGCCTGCTGGGTCTTCCCCTGAGTCTCCTCTGCTATGTAGGCCTTCTCAATAGCCTCTACTAAAGTCTGTGGGTAGTGGATCTAAACCGCACCTCCGATGTCTAGGTTCAAGTCTCGGATGAACCCGTGGATCCACACCTGCTATCCTACATGTACTCAACATATTGGATTAGATATTAAAACCTACTCTCATACTCTACTACTAAAAGAGATGCCTGTCGAAGGTCATGAAACTCATCTATCCATCATTGTGTATGAACCTCGTGATAAATATTTGCTCTGGAAAACACTCCTCAAAGATCTCCTAGAGTAATCAGATCGTAAATCAACATGGAGCTTCTGCTCCTCTGTCGTCCACCGTAAACTAGCTCCACCCCTCATTAGATGGATCGCAACACAAGGAAAAAACTTGGAAGTGAGCTTTAAGCATCCACTCAAGCTTACTAACCAGGCCTCTTTCTAAAATCCACCTATGTCACACCGAGTAATGTGATGTAAAGCTTCAGGATCTCCCTTATGTGATCTGAAGTCGTGGTCCGATGGCCTCTAGGCCTCTCTTATGCTCATCCCTAATCCTAGGCTCAAAGACCTCTCTCTATGTCCTAAAACTCGGTCATCATGTCCCCTCTCGTGGTGAATCTACATGGGAGTTCTCTCCTCTATGCTCCTCCTCACTGGGTCGAGGAGATACCGACCCTTAATGGAAAATATCCCTATCATGTCCACCACATGTCCTCCTACTAATCCTCCGCGTAGTTCGGAATTAACATCCTGAAGAGTCTCGCAAAATCTAGGGAAGGATGGCTGCTTTCAACATGATTTGGTGGTGGTAAGCCTAGGTCTATGTGAAAAGACCCATCATCCTATCTACGCCCCCTACATAGACCAAGGTGAGAGTTAGTTTTTTTATAGTTTTACTCATTTTCATGTTTACTAAAAATGAAAATTCCAAACTAAATTGCTTTCTAGGTTTTAAAAGTGTGCTAATTTTTAAAGTTCATGTCTCAAGTTTCTAGTGCGCCCAATGGTCCAAGCTTTTGAACCACTTCTCGATACCAAGTGTAACTCCCACTAAAACAAACCACTTGAGACCCAAGAAACAACCTAGGATTAGTTAGGAAAAATTATGGAATAATTTTTTTGTTTAAAAGAGTCTACTACCATAGTTACAAGGTAACATCTACCAAGAACAATTCTAATCCACCAGAATATAATTTTCTTTTATTAATAATTATTAGAGTCACAAGGTCCAAAATTTAGGGTTAGAATTTTCAATTAGGTTCAGGGGGAAATTCCTCACCACACACACTCTCTAACAAGCTTAAAGTTTCAACTTGATTATTCACACATGTAACTCATTCTAAATTTTCCTAAATCACTTCCATTAGATAGAAAATTTCCTCACCTTTCCAGTGATATAAAGAAGTCCTCCTAACTCCTCATATTTTTCAAGTTATGGGCCGGCGGGCCTTGGGGTGAAAATTTTCCCAAGGGCGGACTTGCGGGCCTAGGGGAGAAAATTTTCCTTTGCACGGGTCGGGAGCGGGAAAGTTTTGGCATTTTTCCCTTTTCGGGGAAAAATCATGATTTTCCTTCACACACAATGGGCCCTAAGAGAACAAGTTTCACTTATAAAATCTCGGGTGGAAAGTCAAGCCATCGAGTAGTTTTAGCTTTTAAGATTTTAAGGTTTTAAATTTCAAATTTAAAACCCGTTCTGCGCCTCTCGGTGAACCCTAAGGCGGCCACGTGTAAGTTTACCGTTGGTTGCAAGTGGTGGGGAAACTTTCAAATTTTTTCCAAAAAGAGTTTTAAAGTTTCGTGGTAAAAAAAACTCCGCTCCTCCACCATCACCTGGTGATGCCACATGGTAGCCCCTTATTGGCTACGGGCCGGATGGACAGTGGGGGAAACTTGGAAAAATTTCCCAAAATTTTCCAAAAGCGCTAAGTTAAAAATGGGGTATGCCCATCCGCCGACCCCTCATGGTGCCATGTGGTAACTTATGATTGGCTATGGGGCGGTGGGGTGGCGGAGAAAATTTTGAAAATTTTCCCAAAAATTTTCCTAAGTCCCAAGGGAAAAATTTGGGCCACGGGCCCGCCAAGGAAATTTTTCCCAAAATTTTCTCGCCAAGGAAGAAAACTTGAGAGGCCATAGGTTTTGATAGAGAGCTCGGTTTGGGAAAACGAGGACTTTCTGGAAAGCTCTCAAAGCCCTCTTTGTACTAAAATCATTAATTTTAGATTTTGAAAAAGTTTAAGGGGTAAATTTTAAGAAAATGAACTGCATGCGTTTTAAAAGAAAACTAGTAAATTTTAACTTATAAATTTTGTTCAATTTTGTTATTCTTTCTCCTTTAACATATCAAATGAACATGGAGGATTGTTTTAAGAAGAATTATAAGATGTATTGGAAGGTCATTTTTCTTGATTGATTTCCAATTCAATTTTTACAACTTCAGACAACAAAATAACTGTAAAAGGTTTGGGCCCGATTTTGCAATGTTTAAAGGATTTTTCCTTAAGTGTTTTAGTCCAATTGAGTTCATTTATATCATGACATGTTAGGTTTCAATGTTTCAATGTTATTTATTGTTTACTGATTTCGAACTGTACATTTTATAAGAAGTATTTTCCAGTTTAAAATTCAAAATAGAGGTCAATTTCATCTTCATCTTCCAAATATGGAAATTAATGTCTATTCTAGTATAATACATTTATTTATTTTAAACAAACCATTCCATAGCTAATAATGCAAAGTCTGATTTCCAATTTTACCATATTTCAAAAGAACAAAGTTACATATGTATTCCTCATTTTCCTCATTTTTTTCTAAACAAATATTTCAAATCAAATTTGATGATCAATTTCATTACAACAATGTAAATTGATAAAGGTAGTGCAATTTTTATTGATTTGAAATATACAACTTTACATCTTTACATCTTTCAATTTTCAATTTCTTTTTTAAATGAACAGAACAAAAAAGTATATATATATATATATTTCACATTTCAATTTACAACTCTCATAACCCAATACAAAATATCTTTCCATTACAATAATATACAGATCATCCACTTCAAAGTGGGAATGTTTACAATGAGATTTCATTTCACAAGGGACTCACAAACTCTCTTTCTCTTCTGTTCAAGAACAACAACATGAATTCCTCCTTCATCCATCTCATCACAATAGGAGTAGGTGAAAGGCAACACTCTCCATCCAATAAAGACATCCAATGAAGAGGATAATCCATCCTTCTTCATTGGCCACCGAGCCCCAACCAAAATGCTATAATAATCGTATTTCAACTCATTGCAACAAAAAGCTTCCACATCACAAATAAATCTTTCAACATGCACATTTCAAATCAAAAACACCGTCTAAGACAAAAAAATAATTTTGCAACAACATGAAAGACATCACACAAGACTCAGGCTTCACCATGCAAGTGAAAGGAGTAAGAACTATGGGGATTCTACTTATTCCTCCCAAAGGGGAAATGGGTATCACCACTTGTTTTCATACCACCAAATATAGTGTATCAAAAATCGTGACATTCCTTATACCACCCCCAAGTAGCCCTTATACCTCCTCCCCAACCTCTTATGGCACCCCATAATGAGTAAAGAAATGCAAGCTATTTATTTATAAGGTGGAACCCAGATCCCAACTCCCTCCACTCTTATACCTCCCACAAAATGAACCCCATAGTATTCTCCTACACCATTCCTAGGCCATCTACCCAAACAACCCACAAACATGCTAAAACATTCACACAATAACTTGTACACTCATAAATAAAATGAGTATTTCAAGAGCCAAGATCTTACCTCTCCATGATGGAGTTGTCTAAGTTCTGAAACAACAAGCTTTATCCCAATGCAATCAATCCAAACAGCCAAGCACAAACATGTAACAATCTTCCCAAAATCTCCTCCAATGAAAGATCTCTAATCAACAAAAAATTTACCACAAGGAACCATTCCAAAAGTTCAACAACCTAAAATAAAGCAAGAAATCCAATTTTATAGAAGAGGGAAGAGAAGAGGATGAGTTGGATCCATGTAGGATGCCATAGATCAAACATCCTCAACAACAACACAAAATTCAAATTCATTCTCCAAAGCACAATAAAGAGGTGGGTGAATAATATGCCAATAAACTTACACACTCCAAAAATCCCACACCCCATAAGAACATAATTTAATAAAATGTAAGAAGATTGCAATTAGATCTTATAATTAGTCCTATCAAAATGCATAAAGAAGGTATAAATTCAACCCTTTAACCATAGGTATGGTTGGTAGATAAAATTAAGAGGTATGGGACAAGTTTTACTTGTCCCACAAGCCTCCAAAATCTGCGTCCCAAGGACAAATTCGAATTTCCAAGGAGGTGGAGTGTTTCATACTCAAAAATTTTGAATTACAAAACTCTTACACATACTTACACATCACTTACCACATTTAATACAAGAGCCAACAAACTTCTATAATTGCTTTCTTATATCCCAAGTTTGATTAATTTATTTATTTTAGAAATATGATTACTCACATTTATTATCCACAGCTTAAAAGAATAATGAAAGGGGTAAATGCATCACAAAATAAACACATGCAAACAATAATAAAAAGAAACCACATTAATAAAAGAAACATAACCCCTTGGTCACGTTCAAAGGTAATCCCCCATGGGATCCCTAACAAAAAACAACACATATAACAAATACAGTTGCCATGGTGACCTTGTTGAATTCATCTAGAATTCCAATGTGGTTGGTCTCCAATCCCCCAATTTTTGTTTTGATATTTTAACCTGCAAAAGACAAGTACCTCTTTCGGCCTTGTGGCCATATTAGAAAATCCAACATGATATAAGTATAATCACAAAATCATCTATACATATTAATCACAAAAACATCAAGGCAATCAACAATATCACTTACAATTTATATCAACAACTATATCATCATCATATAATGTCCATTTTCTAGGTCTAATCACGGTATACAAAAATCATATGTTCGAACAACATTCATAATATATCCACGTCAAATAGTATATCATCATCCACCTATGAAGTGTCTCTAGTAGTCATCATGCATCATAAGTAAATCAAGATCAACAATAATCCATGGTCCAACATCTAACATCATACTAAATCAAACCATAATAATGTCCATAATGTAATCAATAGTATCAAGATCGTATCAAAAGGTGTCAAAGGTAAGTGGGCACTACAAGTTGCCAAGGTGACCAGTTGGCAATACCCAAAATTCTTTCATTATTGGTCTCATATCCTCTTTTGTTTGTTTTGTTACGATTTCTGCAAAAATCAAAACAATACCTTTCAACCTCGTGGCCGTATCGTTGACATCATAATAATGAAACACACATATGCATATCAATTCACATCATCAATTAACATTAATAAATCATCACTAAAATCAAGTAATTTCACCAATTGTTTACAATTTCAAGATATTTAAATTATTTCATTTCATCGACAAAATGAGGTCACAAGACTAGCTAGGTCGTCTAACAAAATCTATGTATCAAAATCCAATGTCCCATTATACATATAAAGTAATAAATATAGATCATCATGAATATAGAAATATCAATCCAGGACATATAATTTACACCACAAGTCACCACATATTCATAATCAAAATATCTATAATGTTTATTGAAATACTAATCAAATATAATAATGTTCATCTATCGTGTCTAATGATCAAGTATGATAACAAGGTCCAGGTCTCCAATTCAAAGTAAGCAAAAATCCTAGTGAGATCAATGTCGAAGAGGAGTGGGCACTACACCTTTTCTACATAGACTTATAAGTGATTGTTTTTGCAATGGAGAATCCAATTTGCAACATAATGATTTTCCACTATTGAGAAATTTCGGAGTAGAAATCAATGTGGGTGTTATTTTTCCCAAGTGTGGAGGGTTCTTAAAGATGAGGGATTAAACTAAAGAGAAATTGTCATTATAGCTTTTGAGAACAATTAAATCAAATACCAAAAAAACGTACACTTTGTTCATGCTACTAGTCGAGGGATATATAGTTTTGGGGATTAAATAAATCCTCAATTACCAATAAATTAAATAGTATAACTATTCTACGAGCTCAGAGCACACCATATGGGAGGAGGCGGTGGAAGGATATTTGTTATTTTATATGTAAGGGATTCCAATATTTTTGTAGGGAAAGGCCCTTGATATTTCTTTTTCCAAGTATTGCACTCGGACAGGATTTGAGATGTTTCTATTGCTACCATTGAAGAAGATCCTTTTTTGGATTTCTCTAGTTGTGTAATTATTTTCTGCTTCTGCTATAACCTTAAGTGCATTTTAAACCCTAATTGACAAAATTTGTGAAAACTTCTTTGGCATAAGAATGTTATTCCAAACCACTTTTTTATGGATTTAAGTTGGGTGAATTCTATGACTTATGATGCAAGCCCGGATGTGCTATGTTCCCATGGGTGTCTACATCGGAATCTCAAGATAAGAACAATAATAATGCACTTGTTTGCTATCGTTCATGTTGCTTTTTTACTTAGGACAGAAACATCTAACCGCTTGCAAAAATTTTCTCGATGTCATGAATGACCGAGAGAGCATATCTAATAGGTGGAACAAATTAGACATAATTATTAAGAAGAATATATGGAGAGAATCTTAAGGGGTATGGAAAAATAAAGTATTGAGTAACATATGTCCTACTTTGCATATACTAAATCACAAATGCATGTAGAACCCATATTTTGGATGGTGATCGCCTATTTACTTTGTTTCATGCACATGGGAAGGAAATCACCGTTCATAATTTCATAGGTGGCAAAGTATAATTTGTTGATTTAATTAATAGTAAATTAATTTTCATTGATTATATAGAATTAAACTTGGATCCTTGGTTAGGTTAAGGGCTTCTCCAAAGTACATTACTTCTCCAAGTCACGGTACAGAAGAACATTAGAGGGCTTCAAGAATGCTCTTGCACTTAGTGTGCACAAGAAATATAATTAATCGAAAATAACATCAAGTTTAGATTTTTTTAGTCGGTGTTAACCTACTCGCTTGATTCTACTCGGGGGTTAACGTACTCTCTGATAAGGAAAATAATAATGCACTTGATTTTTATTCTTGATGTTATTTTTTTACTTGGGAAAAAAATCTAACTACTTGTGAAATTTTTCCATGTCATGAATGACCAGAGAGCCTATCTCATAGGGGGAACACCTTTGGCATAATTATTAAGAAGAAAACATGGAGAGAATCTTAAGGGGTATGGACAAAATAAGTATTGACTAACATATGTCCTACTATGCATACATTAAATCACGAATGCGGTAGAACCCATTTTGTGGATGGCGATCACGTATTTACTCTGCTTTGTGCATATGGGAAGGAAATCAACGCTCATATTTTCATAGGTACCATAGTATTTTTCTTAATTTAATTAATAGTAAATTAAATTTGATCAATTAAATAGAATTAAAATTGGATCCTTCGTTAGGTTAAGTGCTTCTCCAAAGCACAATGCTTCTCGAAGTCATAGTACGTAAGAACATTAGAGGGCTTTAAGCACGCTCTTACAGCTTAGAAGCGCAAGCTATATAATTAATCAAAAATAACATCAAGTTTAGATATCATTTTTAGTCGACGTTATCCTAGTCACCATTTCTAGTTAGGGGTTAACGTACTCCAGATAAGGAAAATAATAATGCACTTATTTGCTACTCTTCATGTTTTTCTTTTACTCAGGACAAAAACATCTAACCCCTCGTAAAATTTAACTCCACGTCATGAATGACCAGAGAGCCTATCTCATAGGGGGAATGCCTATGACATAGTTATTAAGAAGAAAACATGGAGAGAATCTTAAGGGGTATGGACAAAATAAGTATTCATAAACATATGTCGTACTATGCATGCATTAAATCACAAATGGACGTAGTACCAATTTTGTGGATGGCGATCGCCTATTTACTTTGTTTCATGCACATGGGAAGGAAATCACCGTTCATATTTTCATAGGTGACATAGTATTATTTTTTAATTTAACTAATAGTGAATTAATTTTGATCAATTAAATAGAATTAAACTTGGATCCTTGGTTAGGTTAAGGGATTCTCCAAAGCACAATGCTTCTCCAAGTCACGGTATGGAAGAACATTAGAGGGCTTCAAGCATGCTCTTGTAGTTAGCATGCGCAAAAAATATAATTAATCAAAAATAACATCATGTTTAGATATCTATTTTAGTAAGGCGTTAACCTACTTGCCACTTCTAGTCAGCGGTTCACGCACTCCGGATAAGGAGAATAATAATGCACTTGTTTGTTATTCTTCGTTTTTTTTACTCCCGGAAAAAACATCTAACCGCTCGTCAAATTTAACTCCATGTCATGAATGACCAGAGAGCCTATCTCATAGGGGAACACCTTTGGAATAATTATTTAGAGAAAAACATGGAGAGAATCTTAAAGGGTATGGAAAAAATAAGTATTGAGTAACATATTTCCTACTATGCATACATTAAATCATGAATGCAGATAGAAATCATTTTTTGGATGGTGATCAACTATTTACTCTGTTTCATGAACATGGAAAGGAAATCATCGTTCATAATTTCATAAGTGGCATAGTATTATTTGTTAATTTAATTAATAGTAAATTAATTTTCATTGATTAAATAGAATTAAACTTGGATCAACTGGTTAGGTTAAGGGCTTCTCCAAAGCACAATTATTCTCCAAGTCATAGTACACAAGAACACTAGAGGGATTCAAGAACACTCTTGAAGTTAGTGCGCAAAGAAAATATAATTAATCAAAAATAACATCAAGTTTAGATATCTTTTTACTCATGTATTAACCTACTCACTAGTTCTCTTGAGGGATTAACGCACTCCGGATAAGGACAATAATAATGCACTTATTTTTTATTCTTCACATTCTTTTTTTACTCAGGAAAAACATCTAACCACTTGTGAAATTTTTCGCATGTCATGAATGACAAGAGAGCCTATCTCATAGGGAAATGCCTTTGGCATAATTATAAAAAAGAAAACATTGAGAGAATCTTAAGGGGTATGGACAACATAAGTATTGAGTAACATATGTCCTACTATGCATACATTAAGTCACGAATGGGTGTAGAATCCATTTTTGGATGGCAATCACCTATTTACTCCGTTTCATGCACATGGGATGGAAATCACTGTCATATTTTCATAGGTGACATAGTATTATTTTTTAATTTAATTAATAGTGAATTAATTTTCATCGATTAAATAGAATTAAACTTGGATCCTTGGTTAGGTTAAGGCATTCTCCAAAGCACGGTTCTTCTCCAAGTCACGATGCGGAAGAACATTAGTGGGCTTCAAGAAAGCTCTTGCGATAAGCGTGCACAACCAATATAGTTAATAAAAATAAAGATCAAGTTTAGATATATTTTTTTAGTAAGGCATTAACCTACTCACCAGTTCTATTTAGGGTTAACACACTCTAGATAAGGACAATAATAATGCACTTGTTTGTTATTCTTCAGGTTGTCTTTTTCCTCAGGACAAAAACATCTAACCGCTCATAAAGTTTAACTCCATGCCATGAATGACCAGAGAGCCTATCTAATAGTGGGAACACCTTTGGCATAATTATTAAGAAGAAAACATGGAGAGAATCTTAAGGGGTATGGAAAAATAAGTATTGAGTTACATATGTCCTACTATGCATACATTAAATCAAGAATGCAGGTAGAACCCATTTTGTTGTTGGTGATTTCCTTTTTAATCCATTTCATGTACATTGGAAGGAAATCACCGTTCATATTTTCATAGGTGGAAAAGTATTATTTGTTAATTTAATTAATAGTAAATTAATTTTGATCTATTTAATAGAGTTAAACTTTGAGCCCTGGTTAGGTTAAGGGCTTCTCCAAAGCACAATGCTTCTCAAGTCACGTGAGAAGAACATTAGAGGGCTTCAAGCATGCTCTTGTAGTTAGCATGCAAAAGTAATATAATTAATCAAAAATAACTTCAAATTTAGATATCTGTTTATTAACGCGTTAACCTACTCGATGATTCTAGTCGGGGTTAACACACTCGGATAAGGACAATAATAATGCACTTGTTTGCTATTCTTCATGTTGTGTTTTTAGTCGACAAAACATGTAACCACTCGTCAAATTTAACTCGTGTCATGAATGACCGAGAGAGCCTATCTCATAGGGGGAGTGCCTTTGGCATAATTATTAAGAAGAAAACATGGAGAGAATCTTAAGGAGTGTGGACAAAATAAGTATTGAGTAAAATATGTACTACTATGCATACATTAAATCACGAATGTAGGTAGAACCCATTTTGTTGATGGTGATCGCCTATTTACTTGTGTTTCATGCACATGGTAAGGAAATCGTCGTTCATATTTTCATAGGTGGCATAGTATTATTTGTTAACTTAATTAATAGTAAAATAATTTTGATCGATTAAATAGAATTAAACTTAGATCCCTAGTTAGGTTAAGGGAATCTCCAAAGCACAATGCTTCTCCAAGTCACAAGATGCGGAAGAACATTAGAGGGCTTCAAGCATGCTCTTGTAGTTAGCATGCGCAAACAATATAATTAATAAAAAATAACATCAAGTTTAGATATCTTTTTAAGTAAGGCGCTAACCTACATGCTAGTTCTAGTCAGCGGTTAACGCACTCCTGATAAGGACAATAATAATGCACTTGTTTGTTATTCTTCAAGTTGTTTTTTTACTCGGGACAAAAACGTATAATCCAGTTGTCAAATTTAACTCCATGTCATGAATGACCAGAGAGCCTATCTCATAGGGGGAACGCCTTTGGCATAATTATTAAGAAGAAAACATGGATAGAATCTTAAGGGGTATGGGAAAAATAAGTATTGAGTAACATATGTCCTATCATGCATACATTAAATCACGATTGCAGTAGAACCCATTTTGTGTTTGCTAATCGGCTATTTACTCTATTTCATGCATATGGGAAGGAAATTGCAGTTCATATTTTCATAGGTGGTATATTATTATTTGTTAATTTTATTAATAGCAAATTAATTTTGATCGATTAAATAGAGTTAAACTTTTATCCTGGTTAGGTTAAGGGCTTCTCCAAAGCACAATGCTTCTCTAAGTGATAGTACGGAGAAGAACATTAGAGGGCTTCAATCATGCTCTTGCGAGTTAGCGTGCAAAAGCAATATTATTAATCAAAAATAACATCAAGTTTAGATATCTTTTTTAGTCGGGCGTAAACTTACTCGCCAGTGTGTAGTCACGGGTTAACACACTCCGGATAAGGACAATAATAATGCACTTGTTTGCTATTCTTAATGTTGTTTTTTTACTCGGGACTAAAACATCTAACCGCTCATCAAATTTAACTCCGTGTCATGAATGACAAGAGAGCCTATCTCATAGGGGAACACCTTTCGCATAATTATTAAGAAGAAAACATGGAGATAATTTTAAGCGGTATGGACAAAATAAGTATTGAGTAACATATGTACTACTATGCATACATTAAATCACGAATGCGGTAGAACCCATTTTGTCGATGGTGATCGCATATTTACTCTGTTTCATGCACATGGTAAGGAAATCCTCATTCATATTTTCATAGGTGGCATGGTATTATTTGTTAATTTAATTAATAGTAAATTAGTTTTGATCGATTAAATAGAATTAAACTTGGATCCTGGTTAGGTTAAGGGCTTCTCCAAAGCACAATGCTTCTCCAAGTCACGATGTAAGAACATTAGAGGGCTTCAAGTACACTCTTGCATTAGCGTGCGCAAGCAATATAATTAATCAAAAATAACATCAAGTTTAGATATGTTTTTTAGTCGGGGGTTAACCTACTCACCGATTCTAGTCAAGGGTTAAATATGACTGCTTCTATACGTGTCTAATAATGTTTTATTATTTATACTAACTATTTAATATTTGTTTTATATATATATATATATATATATATATAATTTACTTACAAATCTAAACAAAAGAAGTAATGTGTAAAGGTTATTTCAAATATTTGTAAATATTTTAAAACTAAATTCTCCAAAACCATCTAAACACCCGTCAACTTCGAGTGCCGACAACTGGCCCTCTGAAGAAACAAGGAATTTTGAGAAAATATGTCGAAAACGGGCTTTGCTCTTCGTTTAGTTTATTTTATTTTTACGCTGTTAAGTTTGTCGATGGGACAGCGTTTACTGTTTTAATATAATCAAAACGGACATCAGCTGTATTCAATGTATTTAGAATTTTAAAATAATGGTCTCGACTCTCCAAGTCGACAGCCCTTTCGCTTTCCAGGTCGATGTCTTAATTAGAATTTACGGTGTTTGTTTGCATTAAAAATGTGTGCTTTTTTGTAGTCGTTGGCTGTAGCGCCCAATGCCCATCCAAACCCAATTTTGTGACAGCTTTTTTCATAGTTTTTTATATGTTTGTATCGAATGTTTAAACAATATGGTGCCACGTAGCAAAATGCTGCATATATATCAAGTTTAGTTTGAAACGCATTTACAGAAAAGGATAAAATGCGCGCTCACGTGGGTTTTACTGCGTCTTAAAGCGAGGCCCCTTTTCAAAAAGGATTTATCCAGCGAGGAAACAATTCCAATTTGTTTTTATAATGACTATTACAAAATACATAAAATTGAATTAAATTTAATGTGACTGTTGGTGTTCTTTGAAATATTCTCTTATAATTATGTAATTTTTATTTAATTATGGATAATAGATTGGACTAATAATTTTTATAATTTTTCACATTTTTATTTTTTTCCAAAAAATAATGTTGTACCAATTAATTTAAGATCCGTAAACATAATTTAAGTTTATGAGAATATTAAAGCAACATTTCAAATTATAATTAAAAATAAATTTGAAGAAAACGATAGAAATGACTCAATTAGTGTAAATTTACATTTCTTAGAAAATGAGTTCCATTTCCAGCTTCCAACTTCTTAGCTTGTAAGACCAATCTTATAATTTCACCTCTCTTACAAAATCCCAAATCTAATACCTCTGCTCTATTATCCAATATTTATTTATAAGAAAACAAATAAATAAAAAATAAAAAAATAAATTACTAATAAAAATCTATGAAATACAGTTAATTAAGAAATCAAAAAATCTAATAAACAAAGCAAACAAAACTAATTTAAAAATCAAAATTAATAGATATTTTGTTTTATCAGTGAGATATGCATATATGTATATTTAGTTAATAAAATATTAAGATAATTCTATTATTTTTATTTTATTTACATTCCAAAGTTTTTATTTTCATTTATGTTATATTTGTCATGAGTCTCACAAATTTATAATGTATAGTGTTTGTTTAATATTTAATTTATTAACTTTCATATATATATATATGATATGACGGTTAAATTTTGAATGTATATATAAGTTTAACGTTTAAATTATATATTTCCTTATTAATCATGACTGTTATATTTTTAAAGTAGTTGTATTTTGACATCTAAAATGACTAAAAAGTTTAAATGTTTTGCAAAATCAACACTAGACTGCCTTTCTCACAAAGATTTATCCACCGAAAAATGATAGAGCTTCCCAAACAAAAATGTATTAAAAAAAAAAATTCACCCTAAATCTCATATAAATTTGGAAGGTTGAACCTTCCAATTGACATAAATCCACCCCAAAAAAAAACACATGTTTTGACGTTTTTCACTGATTATAATAATAGAGACGTTACTTTTAGCAGGTAGCTTTCCTAAACATGTGGGTTTATGTAAGTGTGATATTGACTCTCATAATGCATGTCACCATAGGATTGGAAGAGCTTATATATCTTCAATTTGTGACTCGCAAGTATCACAGCCTACTCTTTGACCGTAGCATTTTTAAGAAAAATTTGACTGGTGTGGTGTTTAGGAAAATTTTCACATATTTATAAGCCATCGTTACTCTACTTTTAACACATGGATTTATAGGGCTTCTTTGAGGGGAAATGGAGAAGGAACAAGTTTACTGGAACGAATATGTCATTATTAGAGATCCTCACACTCGCAAGGTGCAGATGGTGATGCGGCCGATTCCACTTCCATCCAGGCGTGGGAAGATTAAAAGGGAAATATTCCACTGGTTTGTTGATGGAATGGCTGCTGCTGCCACTACTATGTTCTGCTGCTGTAAAAAGGGCAATTCCATTTCCCCCTTGCCTGGAGATTCCCTGTAAATCTGGAATAAAGACTTCCAGGGATGGTAATCTGAGATATGCAGTTTAGAGTAGAGGCATGTCTGTTATAAGGTTTAATGCACTGGATATGTATGGCTTGTTTTATAAACGTAGAGAAGATGAATATGTATGGAGGTGAGATGCTCACATGGCATGTTACTATTATTAGTAACGTTAGCGGTGGCTGGTTTATATAAAATTATAGTTGTGATAATGCATTTTTAGTAACTATATGTGATTATGAATGTTTTTTTTATTTTTATGTTAAATGTTGAGAGAATATTAAGATAGTTCTTGGAGTGGTTTTGTACATTCCAGTTATAAGTTTTGATCTTATAATTTGTTTGGCCTCTAAATATTATTCAAAGCATTCAGCCGTTAATTTAAAAATTGAACTAATATTTGTGTGCTGAATTTCTCAACAAGTTTTTTTAAATAATGGCACATCTTAATACTCAGATGGAAGAGATCCCCACAAGATCCCTTGGCGGCAGAAGCTTAATAGAAGGCAGCTATTGTTTTTAAAATTTCAGTACATTTTTAACAAGGTAAGTTTTTATAGGGATTAATTAAATTTTTAATTCCGCAATTTAAAAATATAGATATTGGCATCATTTTTAAAAATAATTTGATATTATATATATATATATATATATATATATATATATATATATATATATATATTTCTGTGTGTGTCTATATATGTATATATGTGTGTGTATATAATGTTATTGTTTTTAAATTAAAATTATAATATTTTTAAAAAATATGATATGGACATTTTAGAGTGGTAAAAACAATTGAAAAACTATATAGATTTTTTAATTGTATAAAATTTATGAATAGTAAAACTTGAAATTGTATATAGATCTTTTAAAAGGTGATTTCTATTTGAATCTATGATGATTTACTTCTCATTTTTCCTTATGAATTATTGGAAGAAAATGAAACATACCATCGATTTCAAAGGAAGTTTGTGTTTGAATGCTACACAAAATAAGAATATGACCACAATCTTGTGATACTATGAGTATAAATAATTAACGTGGGTACCACGAACAGAGGGACGAGATTCCTTTCTAAACAAAAAGAATTTTAGTCCACGAAAAACGTCTTTGTTTGGATTTAGTCTAATTATAATGATCGAGATATTAATTTTCAAAGGCGTAACGAGTAGGGTTCCCTTTCCTTTTTCCCCATGTGAATAAAAGCATGGAATTGATGTGATTAAAAGCATGGGATTGATGGCTTGCCATATTGTCAATCTGAAAGTCTAATGTTTTTTTAAAAAGGAAGCGAAAACAAACTAGAAGCCATGTAAAGATAGTCATTACTAGTTATCACATTTTAGTATTTCCATAGAGATATCAAGAGGGAGGCAATAGAGAAGTTATTGTTGAAGAAATGAAGGGGAATATACTAAAGAGGAAGAGTAGTGATAAACAAGGGCTTTGATGGATGAAAATTTATTGGATGGGGTAATTGTTGGAAGGATTGTAGCCAATGGTTTTCTTACTTCAGCCAAGTCACATATGGATCACATGTCATTTTTCCATCGCTCCAAGGAGAATGCCCGTGCTATAGTGCCCACTTCCTTTGACACTTATTTTGATACTAATCATGATCTGCTGATTATTTTCGGACATGATTATGGACTTTATTATAGTATGATGTTAGATATTAGATCATAGATTATTGTTGACTTGATTCAATTATGATGCATGATGATTATTAGAGGCACTTCGGATATTGATATTGATACAATCGTATGACATGGTTATACTATGGATGTTGTTTGGACATGTGATATTTGGATATTGTGAGTAGACCTAGAAATGGAAGTTATTTGATGATGATATAGTTGTTGAGTAAAATTGCAAATGATCTTATTGGTTCCTTAGATGTTGTTGTGATCCATATATCTAGATGATCTTGGAATTTTAATTATATTGCTTTGGATTTTCTAATATGGCCACGAGGCCGAAGGAGGTATTTGTGTTTTGCAGGTTAAACTATCACAACAAACATCGGGGGATTGGAGACCAACCACATTGGAATTCTAGATGAATTCAACAAGGTCACCATGGCAACATGTATTGTTTGTGTGTGTTTGTATTTTGTTAGGGATTCCCATGGGGGAATCACCTTTAAATGTGACCAAGGGGTTTTATGTGTTTCTTTTATTTGGTCCCTTTGTTAATGTTTGCATGTGTTTATTTTGTGGTGCTTTTACCCTTTCATTATTCATTAAATGGTGTGTAATATTGTGAGTAATCATGTTGTTAAGTTAATTAATTAAAATATGTCATAAGAAATTAATTAATAGAGTTGTTGGCCTTGAATTAAAGTGTTGTAAGAGATGTGTATGTAATGTGTAAGTTAACTTTGGAGTGTGAAACACTCCACCTTCTTAGAAATTTGAATTTGTCCTTGGAGGTTGTTTATGGAGGCTTGTGGGACAAGTTAAACTTGTCCCATACCTCTTAAATTTATTTACCAACCATACCTATGGTTGGAGAGTTGAAATTAAACTTTTATAATGTATTTTGGGAAAACAAATTGTAGGTTTTAATTGCACTTTGCTTACATGTTTAATTTCAGTCCTTTGGGTTGTGTGTTGGATTTGAGTGTGTTAGTAAACTGTGATATTATTGACCCACCTATTTATTATGTATTGGAGAATTAAGTTGACTTTTGGGGATGGGGTTGAGGATGTGTGATGTGACATCCTACATGGATCATCCTCATCCTCTTTTCTTCCCTCTTCTATAAAATATGAATTGCTTTCCTTGTTTTGGGTTTCTTCACTTTGGAGACTTCATTCTTGGGTGATGTCCTTATTGTTTTGGGAGATTTTGCTTTTGGAGAAGCATGAAAATGTTGCATGCATGTTGGTTGGTAGAGTTTTGGATTGTTTTCTTGGAAAAAACTGTTGTTTGGAACTTGGGAAACTCCATCATGGAGAGGTAAGAGCTTTGCTGATTCAATGCTCTTCATTTATGAATGTAAATGTTAATGTGTGAATGTTTTGACATGTTTGTGTGTTGTTGGGTAGATGGCCTAGGAATGGTTTAGGAGAAGACTACGGGGTTTATTTTGTGGGAGGCACAAGTGTGTTTTAGGGAGGTATAAGGGTGGAGGGAGTTGGCATTTTGGTTCCACCTTATAAAGAAATAGGTTGCATTTATTTACTCGTTATGGAGTGCCATAAGAGGTTGGGGGCATAAGGAAATGTGAGGAATAAGGGGTACTTGGGGAGGTATAAGGAATGTCAAGGTTTAGATATGCTATATTTTGGTGGTTTGTAATTTAGGTGGTGATACCTATTTCCCTTTTGGGAGGCATAAGAAGCACCCCCAAATTTATTTCTCCTTTGGCTTGCTTGATAAAGCCTCGGTAATGTTTGTCATGCTTTAATGTAGTTGTAAACTACATTTTGTTTTGACTATGTTTTTAATTTGAAAATGTTGCTTGTTTGTTTGTGGAAGCTTGTTGTTGCCATGAGGTGGATCACATTTTATTACATTATGGTTGGGGGGATCATGGGCCAACGAAAAATGATGGCTTCTCCTCTTCATTGGATGTCTTGGTTGGGAGGAGAGCGTTGCCTTTCCCCTACTCTTGTTGTGATCACAATTTGGGAGAATAAGAAGTATGCATGTTGTTATTATGGAGTTGAGAAAAGACAGTTGAACAGTCCCTTTGTTAAGATAAAATTTATTGTAACCTCTCCCACTTTATGTGGATGAACTTGTAAATTTTTTCTAATGAAAAGATGTTGTATTGATTTGCAAGTTTTATATTGAAATGTGAAAGAGACATACTATGTTCTGATCTTTTGAAAGCAAGAAATTGTGTTCTGTATGATGAAATTTAAGAATGAAAGAAGTAAAGTTGTATTTGAAACCAATAAAGGATTACCATAAGTTCCTCAAATTGCATTGTTATATTGAATTTAATCATCTAAATGTGAGTTGTAATCTCTGATTGAAAGAAAGAAAAGTGTATGAAGAAGTGTAATACTCTGTCTTTTGAAATATGTGAAAATTGGAAATCAGAAATGTATTTTAGCTTCTGAATAGTTGAATTGAATCAACTAAATGTATTAGATTAGAATTGGAACGTATTATAATACTTGGAAGAAGAAAATGGCAAATAAACCCTTTAAAATTTGATCTTTGTTTTGTATTTTCAAACTAGCAATTTATTTAATCCAAAATGCACAGACCGAACCTACAATCAAGAAATAATAATGAAACATTAAAATTGAACATGCTAGGATATAAATGAGTTCAATTAGACAAAAATACTTAAAAGAAATATTTCAAAACTTGGCAAAACCGAGTTCAAAGCTTTCATAGTCGTTTTGTTGTCAAAGTTGTAAAATTTCAAATTGGAACTCAATCAAAAAGATCTACCTCAAAACTTATCCTAAAACCACCTAATAACAATTATCCATGTCTATTTTACATGTTGTGAGAGGAAGCAGATATAATTGAAAAAATTTATAATTTAATTTTTACCAGTTTGCACTGTTAAAGCCTACAGATCAATTTCCTGAAATTGACCCATTAAACTTTATCAAAATTCAAATTTAATGACTTCGAGTATAGAGGACGTCGAGATATTTCAAAAAGTTTGTCATTTTCCCAAAACAGAGATCTCTATCAAAATTTATGGCCTTTTGAATTTTTCGGTCACTTCAAGGCGTCAAAACAAAAATTCGGGAAAATTTTCCTTGGCGGGCTGCAGCCCAAATTTTCCTTGTGCTTGAAAAATTTTGGGAATTTTTTTCTAATTTTCACCACTACCCCACCGACTGCATCCAATCGCAGGTTTCCACATGGCACCACGAGACAATGGCAAAGGGGAGAACCCCTTTTAAGCTTAGCACTTCAAAAAAAAAAATTGGGTAAACTTTCCTAATTTTCTCCGCCACCCCACCACCCCGTAACCTATCGAGGATAACACATGGCACCACGAGGTGTTGGTGGATGGGCAAATTGTTTTTTTTAATTAACACTTTAGAAAAAAATTGGGGAAAATTTTCTAAAATTTCCCACCGCCCCACACGACCAATCGGGAGCTACCACATGGCTTCGCGAGGCATTGGCAATGGAGAAGGTTCTTGCCGTCCCTCTCACTCGTAGGAAATTAGGAGCTGCCACATGACCTCACGAGGCGTCGGCGGAGGTGAGGGTGAATTTTACCATTTTTCACATTCGAGGTGTTAACAATTTTTCATCCCTGCCACCCCGCTTTCCCCTGTATTGGCTAAGGAGGTGCCATGTGTCCTTTACGGACTTGTAGACTTGTGGAAAATGTTTTCAAAATGTCTCCCACCGCCTCACGTAGGAAATATTTTCAAAATGTCTCTCGCCGCCCCGCCCGACACAACTCCTCCTCCGGAAATAATTCTCCCTACTACCCGTACACCCGCCCTTGGGGAAACTTTTCTCCCTATGCACTTGCAGACCCTCTCTTGGGGCATATCTTCTCCCCAGGGCCCACATGTCCGCTTTTGAGGAAAAATTTCACCCCAAGGCCCGCCGGCCCATAACTTGAGAAATATGAGGAGTTACGAGGACTTATTTATATCAATGGAAAGGTGAAGAAATTTCCTATCCAATGGGAATGATTTATGGAAAATTTGAATGAATTAAGGTTGATAAAAGTATGTTGAATCTTTAAGTCTGTTACATGATCGGGTATGGTGAGGAATTACCCTTTGCACCTAATTGAACTTTCTAACCCTAAATTTTGGACCTTGTGACTTCTAATAATTGCTAATAAAACAAAATTATATTCTAGTGGATTAGAATTGTTCTGGAACCTATTAGTGACAACTGTTATCTTGTAACCTGGTTGTAGACTCTTTTAAAGAAAAACAATTATTCCATAGTTTTCCTACCTAATCCTAGGTTGTTCTTGGGTCTCATCGGGATTGTTTTTAGTGTGTGTTACACTTTGTATCGTAGAAATGGTTCAAAATATTTGGCCATTGGGAACACTAGAAAACTTGAGATATGAACCTTAAACCTAGCACAATTTTAAATGTAGAAAACAACTTCATTTAGAAATTAGATATATTAGTAAACATGGAAACCGAATAAAACTTTGAAATACAAACTAACTCTCGTCTTGGTCTATGTAGGAGGAGCAGATGGGATGGGTGGTCTTTTCACATAGACCTAGACTTATGACCACCCAGATTATACAGAACCATCCTACCTCATATTTTGTAGACTCTTCAAGATGGTAATGCCACTCTACGTGGAGGATCAATAGGAGGACATATAGCCAGACATGATAGAGTCACTTCCATTGAGGGTCATGTATCTCCTCGACCTACTAAGGAGCATGGAGGAGAGAACTTCCATGTAGAGTTAGCCACAGATGAGTCACCATAGAAGGGATAGGGTGACCGAGTTTTAGGACATAAAGAGAGGTCTCGGAGCCCTAGGATTAGGGAATGAGCATATAGAGAGGCCTAGAGGACATCAGACAACAACCGCAAATCACATCAGGGAGATCCTAAAGCTTCAGCCATCACATTATTCTGGTGACGTAAGTGGATTTTAGGCAAAGGCCTAGTTGGTGAGCTTGAGTGGATGCTTCAAGCTTTCTCCTTGTTCTAGCAACAAGAAAGCTTGTGTTACGATCCATCTAATGAGAGATGGAGTTGGTTTCTGGTGGCGAGACTAAGGAGTAAAATCTCCATGTTGATTCTAAGACAGTTACTGAGACCTCTTTGAGGAGCGTTTTTGAAGCAGATATTTTTCATGGAGGTTCATACAATAGTGGATAGACAAGTTTCATGACCTATGACAGGCATCTATTACAGTGGATGAGTATGAGAGTAGATTGTTGGATCTACTCTAGTATGTTGATTACATGTAGGATGAGTAGGTGTGGATGCACAGGTTCATCTGGGGCCTGAATCTAGACATTGAAGGTGTAGTATAGATCCATTGTCCACAAATATTAGTTGAGACCGTCAAGAAGACCTATATAGCAGAGGAGACTTGGGGAAAGATCTAACAAGCTAGAGACCGAGTCTGGAGCTGCATACAACAGATGTAGGACAACGAGATCAAGGGAGTCAGCACCCCTTCCTTGTGGTGGACAAGGTTCGAGCAGTCATCTTTTAGACCATAGCAGTAGTAGACCCACCCACCTTATAGACCCCCATAGAGGTTTGATTCATAGAGAGGTCGGAGTATGGGACCTCCTCCTAGGGGTCCCATCAGGACACAAGGTGCCTAGAGATCTCACTCAGCAAGAGCTCACCAAGAAATACCTCAATAGACTATAGTGTATCATCGTAATCCACATCAAAGACCTCCAGTGCCGTACCGACTAGACCTGCTACATAGGGGAGAGGATTAGGCAGTTTTTTTGGTTGTGGTGTTACTGGAAATTTTTGGAGAGACTGCCCATAGAACCCTAATAACAAGGGTAATACATAGATCTCAGAGCCTACTATTGGTGACATGGGGTGTAGTCATAGGATGTATGTAGTTGTTGAGAACCACAAGGAAGAGCATCAAAGTACGATTATTGAGACCGTAGGTAGCATTGGTGGTATTCCTACCTCCATTTTGTTTAATTCTAGTTCTCCGATTGTTTCATTGCACCATCTTTAGTAGAGTAATGTAGGCTCATGGTAGTTAGGCGGGGGTCATATATGGGATGTTGAGATGGATTTTGTAGCCAAGATCTCTGTAGACTCCCTAGTCAAGGAGTGTGTAGTGGTTTTGGGACCTTTCACCACAACCTCGGATCTCTGTATCCTTCCTTTGGGATCATATCGAGTCATATTGGGTATGGATTGGTTGTCTACACACAGGGACAGAGTGGATTATTACAACAATATTATATCTTGTGAGATGAGTTGGTGATTTCGAGTCGGTCGAGACCCGTTTCTATTAGCACCATCTCTGCTATGCCACTTAACCGGTGTATACGATGGGATTTTCGGATGTATGTTGTACAGTTACTGATGGGATAGATAAAAGGATGGGTCTAGTGGACCATCGCTAGATGATCATCCCATTTTGAGAGAGTTTGCAGATGTCTTTCCAGGGAAGCTACCGAGGTTGCCACCCACACGTGAGATTGATTTTCATATAGATTTGGTTCTGGGAGTAGATACTATCTCCCGAGCATCTTCTCAAATGACCACATCTCGAGCTCTATGAGCTCAAGTTGCAACTTGAGGGCCTTTTGGAGAAATTCCTTATCCATCGTAGTGTATCCCCTTAGGGTGCACCAATGATTTTTGTGAAGAAGAAGTATGGATCGTTGCGGTTGTGTATTGATTACCACTAGTTGAATAAAGTAACAATCAAGAATCATTATCCCCTTCCATGCATTGATGATTTGTTTGATCAGATGAAGGGAGCCATAACTTTGTCTAGATATACCTTAAGTTAAGTTACCATCACCGTGAGGATTTCGAGGTAGACATTCATAAGACCGCCTTCCATATGAGATATGGCCACTATGAGTTCATAGTGGTACCTTTTGGTTTAATGAATGCCCCTCAAAGCATTTACGAGTTTTATGAATGGGTTATTTAGGACCTTCTTAGATCACTTCATGCTCATCTTCCTTGATGATATTTTGATTTACTCAATGAATGCGTGAGGAGCACAAGGGGCACCTTTGCCAGGTTCTTCAGTGTCTTCGTGAGCAGCAACTTTATGGAAACTTGGAGAAGTGTGCATTCTTTCAGATGGAGGTGCGATTTTGGTCATTTAATTTCTTGGGAAGGTATCGCCATCGATCCTTACAAGATTAGAGCTATTATGGATTGGCCAACACCCATTACTGTGATTGAGGTGCACAGCTTCATGGGATTAGTAGGTTACTATAAGAGATTCGTTCAGACTCCTCTAGGATTACTCACCCCATCAATTTCGTTCGGAGGAAAGGGAAGAAGTCTTTTTGGCTAGATAGGTGTGAGCAGGCTTTCAGTACATTGAAGGGATGTCTCACTACAACACATATTCTTGCAGTGCCAGATCCACATGGTGAGTTTTTCATTTCCATAGATTATTTTTAGTAGGGCTTGGAGGTGTGTTGATGTAGGACGACAAAGTAGTCATTTTTGAGTCTCGCAAACTCAAAGATTATGAGCTTAGTTATCTAACTCATGATCTTGAGCTTGCGTATTTTTGCACACTTTTGTTTGATGGAGGCACCTTTTTCTTGGTTGGAGATTCACACTCATGATAGATCACCCGAGTCTTCGCCACCTCATCACGCATCCTAATCTCAACGCTTGTCAGCAGTGTTGGATGAAGTTTCTTTGTGAGTATGATATGAAGAGAGAGAATGTGAAGGGGAAGGAGAATGTGGTGGTAGATGCTCTTAGTAGATAGAGACATGCGGCTTTGGCCACCTCACTGAACACAGATTTGTGAAGTATGATTCTTTAGCAGCTTCCTCTTGACATTATCTACATTATAGTTCAAGCAAAGAAGGAGTCTCAGAGAGCCCTCGAAGAGAAGTTTGATGGTTTTTCCTTAGATGAAGATGGTCTTCTTAGGCACAGAGCCCGTATTTATGTTTTTAAACGTGGAGGCTTGAGGCAAGACATCTTGGTAGAGGCACATCGTCCACCCTATTTAGCCCATCTTGGGGTGAAGAAGATGCATGCCAACTTGAGATAGTTGTATCATTGGAGATGAATTTGTAGAGGTGGCTTAGTTTATGTCTAGATGTTTAGAGTACTTTGAAAGTAATGTCCAAGCATTAACATCTAGTGGGATTCTCTTTCCTAATGCTATATCAAGTGAAAAAGGGACAAATTTTCCATGGACTTCATTGTTAGGCTACCAATGTCGAGATATCACCACGACACCATCATGGTCATGGTTGATAAATTGAAAAAAGTGGCTCACTTTTCTCCGGTGAAGACCACTTATACAACTAGTGCAATGACACAGGTATATTTTGATGAGATTGTCAGGTTGCACAAGATTCTGTGGAAGATTATTTGTGACCGTGATCCTTTGTACACTTCCTATTTTGGGACTACCATGCAACATGCCCTCGGGATGAAGATCAACTTCAGCACATCATATCACCTTGATACAGATGGGTAGACCGAGTGGGTTAATTAGATTTTAGAGCACATGCTCAAGATGTATGTGATGGCTCAACAATCTAGATGGGAGGAGTATCTTACCTTGGTGGAGTTTACCTACAATAATAGTTTTTAGAGTTCTATAGATATGGCTCCTTTCCGGTATTTGTATGGTAGAGAGTACATGACACCTCTTAACTGGGACAAAGCTAGAGGACAACGTTTATCTTGGACCAGCTTTATTATAGGATATGGAGCAGCATGTGGTTTTGATTAGACGAGAGACTCGTATGAGGCACATGAAAGGGAGATGAAATACATAGATTAGTATAGGATTGACCATAGTTTTGATGTGGGCATGAAGGTGTTACTTCGTGTCGTGCCACATAAGATCCTTATCCGTTATGAAAAAGGTTCTAAGTTAGCTCCTAGATTCATGGATCCTTTTGAGATCTTAGAACGTATCAGCCCTATGAATTACCATCTAATATTACCACCTAGCTTTTCTTGTATACATGATTTGTTTAATGTTTCAGTTCTTAGGAAATATGTTGCATATGCTTCTCATGTGTTATACTAGGCATCATTGCAGTGCAAGATTACGGGTAGGTGATGGTGGAGCCCGTTCACATCCTAGATCGTAGGACCCTAGGCCTTCAAGGCGCAGAGCTTGATCGGGGCTTGGTATAGTGGGATAGATATGATGAGACTAGAGCTACATGGGGCGATGCTAATTTATTATGACTTCAATTTCCACATTTGTTCTAGTGACTTCCAGGAGGAAGTCGAGTCTAAGGGGAGGGATGTAGTGTCCACTTCCCTTTGACACATTTTTGATACTAATCATGATACTTCGATTATATTATGTGCATGATTATGGAATTTATTATAGTATGTCTTTGTTAGATGTTAGAGCATGGATTATTGTTGAGTTGATTCAGTTATGATGCGTGATGATTATTAGAGGCATTTTTGATATTGATACTGGTATACTTTGTTTCACATTGTTATACTATGGATGTTGTTTAGACATGTGATATTTGGATATTGTGAGTAGACTTAGAAATGGAAATTATTTGACGATGATATAGTTGTTGAGTAAAATTGCAAATGATCTTGTTGGTTGCTTTTATGTTATTGTGATACATATATTTAGATGATTTTGGAATTTTAATTATATTGCTTTGGATGTTCGATATGGCCACGAGGCCAAAGGAGTTATTTGTGTTTAGCGGTTAAAGTATCATAAAAAAAATCGGGGATTGGAGACCAACCACATTGGAATTCTAGATGAATTCAACAAGGTCACCATGGCAACATCTATTGTTTGTGTATGTTTTTATTTTGTTAGGGATTCCCATGGGGGAAGCACCTTTAAATGTGACCAAGGGGTTTTATGTGTTTCTTTTATTTGGTCCCTTTGTTAATGTCTACATTTGTTTATTTTGTGGTACTTTTATCCTTTCATTATTCATTAAATGGTGTGTAATATTGTGAGTAATGATGTTGTTAATTTAATTAATTAAAATATATCATAAGAAATAAATTAAAAGAGTTGTTGGCCTTGAATTAAAGTGTTGTAAGATATGTGTAAGCGATGTGTAAGTTAACTTTTGAGTGTAAAACACTCCACCTTCTTACAAATTTGAATTTGCACTTGGAGGTTGTTTATGGAGGCTTGTGGGACAAGTAAAACTTGTCCCACACCACTTAAATTTATTTACCAACCATACCTATGGCTGGAGAGTTAAAATTAGACTTTTATTATTCATTTTGGGAAGACAAATTGTAGGTTTTAATTGCACTTTTATTACATGTTTTAATTTTAGTCCTTTGGGGTGTGGGTTTTATTTGAGTGTGTTAGTAAATTTTCATATTATTCACCCAGCTATTTATTATGCATTGGATAATGAAGTTGACTTTTGGGGTTGGGGTTGAGGATGTGTGATGTGACATCCTACATGGATCCTCCTCATCCTCTTTTCATCGCTCTTCTATAAAATACAAATTACTTGCCTTGTTTTGGGTTGTTTAACTTTGGAGACTTCATTCTTATCCGAATTCCTTGTTGTTTTGGGAGCTCTTGCTTTTGGAGAAGCTTGAAGATTGTTGCATGCTTGTTGGTTGGTGGATTTTTGGATTGTTTTCTTGGAAACAACTACTGTTTGGAACTTGGGAAACTCCATCATGGAGAGGTAAGAGATTGGATCTTGAAATAGTTTTCTTTTCGAATGCAAATGTTAACGTGTGAATGTTTTGGCATGTTTGTGGGCTGTTGGGTAGATGGCCTAGGAATGGTGTAGGAGAAGACTATGGGGTTTATTTTGTGGGAGGCACAAGTGTGTTTTAGGGAGGTATAAGGGTGGAGGGAGTTGGGATTTGGGTTCCACCTTAAAAAGAAATAGCTTGCATTTCTTTACTCATTATGGGGTGCCATAAGAGATTGGGTAGGCATAAGGAAATGTGAGTAATAAGGGGTAATTGGGGGAGGCATAAGGAATGTCAGGGTTTTGATATGCTATATTTTAGCGGTTTGTAATTCAGCTAGTGATACCCATTTCCCCTTTTGGGAGGCATAAGAAACATCCCCCATAGTTCTTTCTCCTTTGGCTTATTTAATGAAGCCTCAGTAATGTTTGTCGTGCTTTAATGTAGTTGTAAACTACATTCTATTTTGGACTGTGTTTTTAATGTGAAATTGTTTGCTGTGTGTTTGTGGAAGCCTTGTTGTTTCCATGAGTTGGATCACATATTTTATTACATTATGGTTGCAGCTCGGGGGCCATTTACGAAGGATGGCTTCTCCTCTTCATTGGATGTCTTGGTTTGGTGGAGAGTGTTTCCTTTCCCCTACTCTATTTGTGATCACAATTTGGGAGAATGGGAAGTATGCATGTTGCTGTTCTAGAGCTGAGAAAAAGATAGTTGAATAATTCCTTGTTGAGATAAATTTTATTGTAACCTCTCCCACTTGAAGTGGATGAACTTGTAAATGTTTTGTAATGGAAAGATGTTGTATTGATTTGCAAGTTGTATATTGAAATGTGAAAGAGACATACTTTGTTCTGATCTTTTGAAAGCAAGAAATTGTGTTCTGTATGATGAAATTGAAGAATGAAAGAAAAGATGTAAAGTTGTATTTGAAATTAATAAAGGATTGCACTACCTTCCTAAAATTGCATCATTGTATTGAATTTAATCATCTAAATGTGAGTTGTAATATCTAATTGAAAGAAAGAAAAGCGTATGAAGAAGTGTAATACTTTGTCTTTTGAAATATGTGAAAATTTGAAATCAGAAATGCATTTCAACTTCTGAATAGTTTAATTGAATCAACCAAATGTATTAGATTAGAATTGGAACATATTATAATACTTGGAAGAAGAAAATGGCAAATAAACCCTTTAAAATTTGATCTTTTTTTGTATTTTTCAAATCGACAATTTATTTAATCCAAAATGCACAAACCGAACCTGCAATCAAGAAATAATAATGAAACATTAAAATTGAACATGTTAGGATATAAATGAGTTCAATTAGACAAAAATACTTAAAAGAAATCTTTCAAAACCTGGCAAAACCGAGTTCAAAGCTTTCACAATCGTTTTGCTATCAAAGTTGTAAAATTTCAAATTAGAACTCAATCAAATAGATCTACCTCACAAACTTATCCTAAAACCACCTAAGAAAAATTCTCCATGTCTATTTGACATGTTGAGAGAGGAAGAAGATCAAATTGAACAAATTTTATAATTTAATTTTTACCAGTTTGCACCGAAAATGTTTACATATCTTTTCTCTAAATTGAACCCTTAAAATTTATCAAAATAAAAATTTAATGTCTCTTGAGGATAGAGGATGTCAATAGCTTTCCAGAAAGTTCTAGTTTTCCCAAAAATGAGCTCTCTATCAAAAGTTATGGCCTTCTAAAATTTTTCCTTCACTTGGTGTCAAAAAAATATCCTTATCCTTAATGCCCACGGGCCGAATTTTTCCCTTGTTTCCTTCAGAAAAATTTTGGGAAAATTTTCCTAATTTTCCCTACAGCCCAACCGACCCGCAGCCAATCTGAGGCTACCACGTGGCACCAATAGGTTTTGGTAGAGGGGCGGACCCATTTTTAAGATTAGTGCTTTAAAAAAGTTGGAAAAGTTTCCTAATTTTTCCCGTCACCCCACCGCCGCCATTAATTCGAGGATGCCACATGGCACCATGAGGCATTGGCAAAGGGGTGGATCTTTTTTACTTAGTGCTTCAGAAAATTTTGGGGAAAATTTTCTAAATTTTCTTTGCTGGCCCGAGCCAATTAGGAGTCACACCGGCGTCGTGAGGCATCGGTGAAGGAGCGGGTTCCTTTTTTCTTTTTATGTTTTGGGAAAATTTTGGGAAAATTTTCTAAATTTTCTACACCACCCCGAAGTAATCAGCAGCTGCCACGTGGCCTCGCAAGGTGTTGGCAAAGGCATGGGTGAATTTTACCCCTTTTTGCTTTAGGGTGTAAAATTTTTTTCATCCCCGCCACCCCGCTTTCCCCACGTTGGCTGAGGAGGTGCCACGTGTCCCTCGGACTTGTGGACTCGCGGGAAATGTTTTCAAAATGTCTTCTACCACCCCGCCTGATATGACTGCTGCTCCAAGAAATAATTCTCCCCGTGGCCCACAGACCCACCCTTGAGGGAAATTTTCTCCCGCGCCTCGCACACCGGCCCCGGGTAAATCTTCTCCCTTAAAATTTTCACCCCAAGGCCCACCGAACCATAACATGAGAAATATGAGGAGTTATGATGACTTCTTTATATCAATGGAAAGGTGAGGAAATTTCCTATCCAATGGGAATGATTTAGAGAAAATTTTAATGCATTAAGGTTGAGAAAAAGTAAGTTGAATATTTAATCGATAGAGAGTGGGCATGGTGGGAATTACCCTCTAAAGCTAATTGAACTTTGTAACCCTAAATTTTGGACCTTGTGACCTCTAATAATTGATAATAAAATAAAATTATATTCTAGTGGATTAGAATTGTTCTGGAACCTATTAGTGACAAATGTTGTCTTGTAATCCGGTTGTAGACTCTTTTAAACAAAAAAATTATTCCATAATTTTCCATACTAATCCTAGATTGTTCTTGGGTCTCAAGTGGGTTATTTTTAGTGGGAGTTACATGTGAAATGTTCAGATTGATGAGGAAATAGACATTGAAGATATATCCAAACCAAAGAACTTGTCATTTAATACTCTCAAGGTCAAAATGTTCTTGTTTCATATCAATACTTTTGTTTGTGCATACACTTACCACGAGAATCTATAGGAAGAGGGCATCTTGGGGACACTTGATATCGAGAAGTTATGAAATTTTAAAAGAAGAAGAATTAAACAAAAAAATGAAATCAATAGTTGTATATTTATACAAAATTGATGTTTTTATTATCAAACCATTGCTAAAAAAATCAATGAAATAATTAGTTGGAAAAAATGGACTTAATCCTTACCATCACTACATTGTCTTATAATAAATTTAAATTTAAATTTGATCTTAATACCTTATATTAATCGAGTTTGGAAAATAAAAACGATCTAGTATATACTTGTCTCTACAAGCTTACATATTAATAATTAGTTCAAATGATTGTCTTACTTATTACATCTTTTAGTATTAAAATTCTAATAATCATCCTTGACTTAGAAAGCCTTACATTTGAATTGTTTTGTGGCTATTTTAGTTACTTTGCAATTACATCATTATTTGTCATAAAAACTAAGCATTGACCTAATATAACATTTATAATCTACTAACACAATGAAAATAGAAAAATACTTAAGAAAAATAAAAATATGGTATATTACTAATAAAATATAGGTTGCATATGTTGAAACATAGGGTACATTAACACTCAACCCACAACCAATTAAAAAAATTGGTCTAGCTTTTCCAAATAAAACAAAAGATGATAATATTTACAATATTGCATCTTGAATCTTATTCAAATATTTAAAAGGAAAATGTATACACATATATTCCATCCCAAAAATAAGATATATTTTTTTAGACATGCATATATATATATTCTTCCCTTATATCGAGAATAACCAAAAAAAAAAAAATCCCTCACAGATAGGCCAATAATATGCTTTAAGATTGGTTGAGGCTCTTTGAAGCTCCTTTTAGGAAGCATTCCAATGAGCTCACCCAATGCTTAGGCTTGAGATAGCACTTAATTTTTAAATATTAATTTTTTAGTTAGGATATTTGCCATAAGATGGTTTGAAGTGTATTATATTGCAACCTAATTCTTTGTTTTTTCCGTGTATAATATGTTCTTATAACATGGAACATTATAGGCAAACTAGTTTTAGGTCTATGTCCATTAGTGTACTAAGTAATCACATAATTTGAAAATGTTTTCCATGCGTGGAAGTTAAGAGTATAGTGTTGCATAACATGACAAGAATAATATTAAGCACAACATGCCATCTCACAAGACACACGGAGGGCCTTAGAGCGATCCACAACATGAATTATAGATAAAGAATCGAATGGGAATGATAAATTATGGTGGAGAAGTCGAGATAATCTCCAAGGAAAATTGAATGACTTGCATCAAATGTGGGTAATCCTCAAGTCTATAAATAAACCCACCGTGTCTATAAAAATATATAAATAGTGTTGTCATGAAGCTCAATTTTTTTAAAAGTATTAAATAAAGTTGTTATATACCAAAAAAATTGACCACCATAGACACCAAAGATGAAAAAATAAGGTTCCAACCCATCGCAAACATGTGTGTGACAAATATTGATTTATTTTTTAACAAATACAAGACCTAGCTAGATATGGACATTCTTTGGAGTAGCTATGTTATGACCTTAAAGCTATGTAATTGAGTATATTTTCATACTACTATTGACATAATATGTTAGAATATGTAGATTTATGATAATATCTAACAATTATATGTAATAAGGATCTACTTGGCCTATCGTAAATGCTTCTCTTTAATTAATTTAAGGGATGAAAAATATGCTTTTTCTCTATCTTGATTTTAGGAATTATAACCTCAACTACTCACATTAAGTAATCTGGGGTAATCAAAAATTATTCTCTAAATATTTTATGATATAATAAGTGTTAATTCGAATGTAAACTAGGGCACCTCTCTCTAAAGATATTTTCAAGATTTTTAATTGTATTTTGTTTAATGTAGTTTTGAGTGAATTTTAAAAAAATCAATGAAAGAAAAGTTGTCTCCATTGTAGGATTTTTATATAAAGGTTATTTTGAAAGTAATTTGTGATGTAATTTCTTGAGCGAAACTTCACCATAATTTTAATATAAACAACTCATCCTTTAGTTTTATAAAACTTAACACAAGCACGTTCTATTTATCTATTTACGTAGTTACCATATTTTTGTCATTTCTCTCATATGGTATCGGTTCTTATGTTAGAACTAGGTTTTGTTTATTTTCATCCATCCCGAGCATGGCGTCCATATCTAGATTCATTGTTACTAACCACCAAATACTTTACTTTCATGGAAAGTATTATGAATACTGGTTTATCATCATGAAATTCTAATTTTCATCTTAAGTCATATGAGATATTATAGAAAATGAGTTTCTAGAGCCAATAGATGCATTAAAAATACAATGACCTAGCGTAGGTAGCGAAGGATAATTTTAGAGACAAGAAAAAGAAGGATTCAATGAATGTGTTCAATATTTATTAAGTATTGTAACCTATAATATTTCCAAGAGTCGCTACATTAAATAGACAACACACACTTGTGCATGCACGTAGGAAAAATATAAGTAGATTGATCCTACATGTAGGTATGTAGTGTGACACTTAGATTGTTTCATCTAGATAGACTACCAAATCTATTCCAACCTCACTAGATGTTTTTATACTTTTGGATATCTAATATTTTCAAGAAGGGTATTGCATGTTTCTAGATTTTCTACTTTTTGCAGCTGAATACAAGTCATCTTGATGTTTTCAAAATATAATTAGTGCACTTTCTAAAAATGTACAACATATAGGAAGTCAGTAAAGTTTTATTTTCAAAGGATCCAAAATCGTGCACATCCAATAAATAATGTACAACTCATAGTCTATGTTGCACAAAATTCCTACAATCCTACTCCAACTATGTTTTCTATTCTAAAATTTTTAAAAATCATTTCGAGTTGATGATATAAATTTTTTCATTGTTTTCACATTTAGATCTCCTCTTCTTTGATCTATTTAGCCAAGTCTTCATCTTTTATTGTGTATTTGAGCTACTCATTCATCAATTTTTGTAAGTATTAATGCAATATTATAATTTTGTAAGACATATATATATAGATATATATATATATATGTATATATATGTATATATATATATATATGTATGTATATACATATATATGTATGCATATGTATATATATGTATATATATATATATATATATGTATGTATGTATGTATGTATGTATGTATGTATATATATATATATATATATATATATATATATATATATATATATATATATATCTTAACTAAATGTCATTAATTAAGAAACTTATATTGAATAGGGACCAATTGGAGATAGTGTGATATATTAAGTTAGATTTTGTGAAAGTTAGAAACACATGTGATATGATTATTATTTATTTTATAAATGAATGTCATAATTTAATTTAATTTTTTATATTAGTATTTGTTTAGGAGTAATCAAATTAGATAGATTTGGGTGAAATTTTGTATATATGAACATCATTTACATGTATTTTATGATCAAATATCATTATTTGAATCGTTTTTATCAAACTAGGTGTTGTGATAAAAAATGTTTAGCATGAAAAATGTAAAATATTTGTCTTGAAAAGCAAGCCCCCACATGAAAATTCCTCTCGTGGTCATTGTAAACCTTTCTACTAGCCATCTTGTCCCAAACTTAATCCTCATTGTAGTTAGTAGGAACATGTGAACAATATTTTCAAGTGTGTTTCGTTTGCATAGATGAATTCCTAAGGTGTTTGGAGAAGCCGTTGTGTTTTTGTTCCATAAAATATACCCCCATGCTATTTGGAAAACTTCCAAAGTCAATTTTCAATTCGAAATGGATAATTTTTTGTTAAAAAAGCCACGAAACACTTTTTTCAATATACCATAGATTTCAAGAAGCTAGTATTTCTAATAACAAATGAATGGTGTTGGGGGATTTAGGAGGATTTCCACCAAAGATAGTCTTCTGTAGAAAATTTTGAAACATGGGTTTTTCTCATTACAGGCCATGATGCATGGAGGAGAATTTGGGAGTGGCACAGTGAAAAAAAAAAAGAAGGTTGTAATTTGACAAAGTTTCGAGCTGCATTAACGCTATCCTAGTGTTTTGCGGAATTATCAAGGAGCAAGGCTGAAATCTCCATGCCCAAGGAAAAATAATACCACAAAGGTTAGAAAGGGTGGTGGAGGTCTCTAAATATCAAGGAAAATGAAGTATGAATTTAAGAATTGGGTGGATTTTAGGGAGTCTCTTGCTTTCTTCTTTTGATAGGTCGTGATTCATGAAAAAAAAGACTCGTTGTTCTACGAAGAAAAGAGGATAAAGTTCCAAGTAATCAAGTATGTGATCCGCAGAACACCTGTCTCATTGTTATGGGGATTTTCCTATATTATGGAAGTCAGTAGGTGGGCTAAGGCACATGTTTGAGGCCTTGATGCAAAGGAAACATGTTCCAAAGAAAAGAGGAGGAAAAGGATACAGGTAAAAAAAATTTAAGTCTGTGCATGGTATAAGGTAAATGTTTTTACGTTGCAATGTAAGGAAAACATGTGACAAAATGTCACAAAGTAAAGAGGAAAAGGATATATAGGTGATAATTTTTTTGATTACATGAGGCATGTTAAAAGACTGAAAAAGATACAAAATACATAGATATATCTTCCAATGTTTAGAGGGTTTCTAAGGCCACGGAAGTAAATAAAGTTGTGGAACACTCTTCTCCGTGTTTTGCAGGTTTCCAAGGCCATAGAAGGAAAAAAATCAGCAGAACATTTTTCCACTATTCTATTGATTTCCAAGTCTATAGAAGGCCACACAAGTCACAAATGCCACAAAACACTTAAAACCGAAGCCAAACAAGTGAAAAGCCATGAGACAAAGGAAATTGGTATTTTTCACACAACTTGTGATGTGAACCTCCAAAATCAAAAACATTAGCGGTGTTTGAAAGGTCTCCTCGAGGGCTTCATTTTGGTATCAAAATTTAGATCTCTAGGTTGTTGCCTTGGCTAATTGTGGTATCAAATATTAAATTTTCACCAAAGGAGGAATGTTAAGGGTCTCTTTGCGAATATTGTATTTTTACTATATTTAATGTATCAACTCTGTTTTAGAAGATGGAGGGTCCTGAATGAACAAAAAATAATGGTCACATGAAGGAAAGGTGAGGATTCATTTTGTAATCTATAATTCCACCTCTATTAATGCGGAATTAGTTTTTCTTGGTTGATTTCTCCCATTATCTTACTACAAGCAAGAAACTATAGTTATTATATCTAACTATATAATTTTTTCCTCTTCCTGTCAACTTTACTACACGAGAAAGGTTACATGTGCAATAAAATGTAAATAAACTTGGTTTTACTTTTTTTTCCTTCTTTCCTTGATATGGTGTATTCTCATTGTTAACTAGGAAATATTTTGGTGTTATCTCAAAATCTTAACTTGATATTTATTGATTAAAATTCCCTTCTCACTTTCTCCCCTCTTTCCATATACACACCTTTCATCCACCTCCTTTATTTTTGCACACAGGTTTATTCAAGTATCATTGTGTGATCCCCTATCAAAAGAACACTCGTGACGGTTAGACTATTCTAAATATTTCATGTTTTCAATAAATGGAGGATCTTTATTCCTAAGCATAGGGACCTAGTACTAAAGTGTTGGGAAAACCCCTAATTTTCCCTTGTAAGAAATTATATCGCCAAAAGTTTTTGTACCCACCATGGCCATAGTTTTCTTTCTTGCAACCTAGAATGATCCAGAAAAGCATTAAAAATGAAAAAAAAATTAAACCCAAAATATGGAGTTCATTCCTTTAAAACCCAATACCTATTTTTGTGAGGATCCCTAATATTACTAGTTAACTCTAAATTTCCTAGATTTCGCATATGGGATGATAAAATATACTAGTGAATTAAATATAAATTAAGTTGTAAGTAAATCCTTCAAGATAAAGGAGTGAATATACATCCGAGTTGATCATGTTAGTAGCCTTCTTGATCCTATGTTTAAAGAGAAACAACTAGAAAATAACATAATTCCTTTTGTGAATCAATGAGACAAGTTAGACAAAAATTATTCCCTGAATTTAATCCCAAATTTCCTATGGAATATTCTCATGAATGTTCAGTTATAACACCATCAAATATCATTCCTCTAGAAGAATAAGTATATGAATAAATGGAACATCCCCAACCACATGTTCTATGGGGAATGAACACTAGTCTTCCTTCTCTTACACCACCTCTCAATGAACAAATTAAAATTTGATGGAACTCAACTTCCTGAAGAGCATATTGCATCTTTCATCACTACATGTGGAGTCCTTGGAGTTGCACATGAAGATGCATCATTAAGGTTGTATGTGGATGCATTTCAAGAGAAAGTAATTGACTTATTCTGCCTCTTCCCCTCTTGATCCATCACAAATTTGGGTGATATTAGAAACAAGTTTGAAGCAAGATTTAAATCAGTTGATGACTCTTAAGAGCTCTTTGTTCAGTTGAATAGGATGAAGAAAGGATCAAATGAACTCACGAGAGTTTATGTGACCCAATATGATAGATGACTAAAAATAATACTTGTGGAAGCTTCACCATCTAATGATAACAAAAATATATTCTTCATAAATGCATAATATCTCAAAGCTAGATTGACCCTATTGAGAGATCAAGCTCAAAATCTTAAAATTTATCAAGAAAATGCTATTTATATAGAATATTATCTAATTATTTCTAGGAAAGTAAATAATCCAAATGGTAAGACAAAAGTTAAAATATCCAAAGAAGGTACTACAGATTCTCTTGTTCAGAGGTTATCAAATGATGTGCTTTCATTGAAGAAGCAATTGGTATATGAAATTGTTTCATACAAAAAGGTTGCAAAGGAGAGGACACATTAATAAAAATAATAATATCAACAAAAATAGAATAGCCAAAGGATAAATTATATTTAATCTCAAGGCACCTCATGTTAATTCCACGTGTGATGTGAGACAAAAAGATAAGATTGATAAAGATGAATTTGATGAAAATCATAGAGTATTGACTATTGAAGAAATTGGTCCTGTTATAAAAACTATTTTTTGTGAATGTGCCTCTTTCGATGAGGATGCATTTGATGATACCATTTCTAATATGAATATTCACTCTTGTGTGTTGTTCACCCATTCAAATACTCAAGAGAAAGATAATTACTCCAAAAGCATAAAGGATAAACTCAAGGATCCTTAAGTGGTCAATCTACAAAAACATAATAATTGATATAGGATTGGAATTACCTCCTTCCATGGAGTCTAAAATGAATAATCCCCAACTAACTAATATTTTTCCTTACATCTCATGGTATTGGTAAGTATACTCCTCATTAATTTTAGTTTTTTCATTTCATACGCAAATATAATAATACAAACAAGAATAACACCAATGTCATTCTAAGAAGTAGTAAACCTCTTAGTGTTTTATCCACTCCTTCATCCTCCTCATCCAAGGATCATTTTGATATAATTGACCATGTGAATAAATATAAATTTCAAATCTATGAGTATAAATATTTACAAACCCATCCCAAACAATTTGATAAGCTCATAAAGTTCATAAAAGGAAACACTTTTAATCCTACTCACACCCTCTTACTACATATCATACTTCAAATGGTTTTTTACATACTCCTAATGGAAAGAATAATAAATACATCTTTTCCTAATCTTCATATGTCTCTATAAAAAAATATCATTTTTATGTCTCTCTACTAATTGGTGGTTTTAGATTGAATAGCTCCAAAATACACTCTCGAGCCTTTGAAAATGTCATGTCGAAATGGTTTCTAATTCCCTTCACATAAATATCAATCGATCCTTTTTACATTCTTATACTATCAAAATGAAAGAAGTACCCTTTGGATGGAGAATAAAATATTCTCATGTTATATTCACATCTTTTCGCGACAAGAGAGTCAATGTCACCATTATTTTTGTGACATACTTGGTACATATGGAATGCTCCTTAGTAGAAGCATTTGAAGATGAATGGAATAATAAATCGAATAGGATTGGTCATAAAAAAACATTCCATTAAACAATTAACTAAAAAAACTACTCAAATATCCTAAAATGAAGTATACGGTACAAAATATTGATGATCCATGAGCCAAAATCATCTATTGGGATAGAGGTGATAGAAACTACTTCATGACACATGAAGGTAGTGAAAATCATCTTTTTCTGGAAGAAAGGTTAAATGAGATGGGAAGCCATGAGGTATGGGAAATAGAGTCTTATAGAAGTTTATCATCCAATGTTTTTATAGTAAAAATTGTAATCATATATCCTTTGGGTGATTTGTTTTCATTCTCATATAAATTACAATTTTCCAACACTTATAAGACAACAAAGTAGGAAGAACTCATTTTGGGCATACAAGATACAAAAAAATTGGTATCAAAGGATTGAAATCCAAGGTGATGTAGAGATGATTCTTAAACAATCCCATAATAAATTCCATGTAATGAACTTGATGTTTAAGGTGTTTTTCGGTTAGTTCTATAAACTGCAAAAAATACAAAAAAATCAAATAAGAAAGGTTTACCAATACTTGTGATGAAAATTACAATTTTGAGATGATAGAATATGTGAGAAATGGAATAGGATATTACTTTTACTGAGTGAGAATAATTTTATGTAAATATAGCTAGAAAAATAGATAGTAGATAAATATGATAACACGTTTCTCAACAAATTTCAATTGTAGGAATACAAGGGGACTACGTTAAAGGGTGTCAAATCTTGCGGATACAATTAAGTTATTTTTATAATGATATGTTAAAATAAAAAACATGACTTAAATCTTGAGATAGATAGTGAGACCTTGTTAAACTTCGTAAACAGTCCATGATAAAGAACTGACAAGATGAAATTTCTCGAAGAATTTGTACAAGAACTTTTCAGTAGCTTCTCACTCTTATTAGATTATTTTCATCTAATCTTCAATATAATCAATGTTTGGTGTGAATTCCATGGCCCACAGGTTGATTTCTTGGATAATTTCAAAATATTACCACACAAATGACTTGAGACAACCGAGAGATCGTATATGCTTTGGTAGGTGGCTATGATAGACTTAAAATAGTCATCTACCAAACATACATCTTATAAATACATTTTTATACCATAATATATTTGGATGGAAATTATAATAAATTAGATAATGTTAAATTTAAAATATATAATCGTGAATGCATGTGGATCGCACTCAATCACATAGATCATGGGTGATAAAATAAATCGTTAGCGATCTCTGTGAAAAGATAATATCGTGATAAAAGATATAACTTGAAAGAAATAGAGACTTGAGATGATTATTTTGGATCCCATTAGAAATTCATATCCAATGATGACATAATTAAATTGTGATTTTCGTATGTTGGACATAAGAATGGATTGAATGTCTTGCAGGTGCTAGCATGAAATTTGTAGTATATATGATGGCCTGATTCAAGTATTGAGAACATTTAGAAGTTGATGATAATGTTGTCTTTTTCTCTAACAAAACACATCTTTGTTGCACCCATTCTACATCCCTCTAATAGGTGTTTTAAGTACTATTTATAATCATGCCAATCTGGTAGGATCATAAGTGATGTGTAAATTTTAGGTAAATCTACTTGGAAGTTGTTCTTAACCCAATTTCCCCCCACCCTCCCTGACAAAATTGATCAAACATGACCTTGCACAAAAGAAAATCAGAAGGGTGAGATCTTTCGTGTGAGCTCACATTCAAATCAAACAATCAAGTGGTGGGAGGACTAGAAAATGGAGGAGTAGGGTTGAAAAAGGGGGACAAAAGGGTCAAAGAAACCAGAGGGTCATAGGAGAAGATAAAAGTCAAAAGGGCTTAAAGTTTTCAAACTTAGACACATACAAGTAGACTCGGGGCCGAACAAAAGACTCACAGAAGGTGCCATGTGTCAACTTGGTGCAATTTAAAACAAAGAATACAAAAGGTAGGTCCCAAATGCGTGCTGAGCTTCCATGCATCCAATCGATGCAAATTCAGAGGTGAGACCCAAGGGAAAATCTTAAATGAGAGTGAAGTTTCCACATGTCCTAGGTCTAAAGGAAGGTCTCATCAGCCATTGAAAAGTCACAGCACTGCATGGTGCCACGTTCCCCATCGGTGCAAATCGAAGGATAGAATCTAAAATAGAGACTCTAAATGAGTACAAGCTTGCCACGTAGTCAGGGTCCAATAGAAATCAAATCGGTAGAGGGCCCGAATCGGGTAAGTATGGAAGAGACGGCAGAAGCTTCCACATGCCTCATCAGCGCATCTCCAAAGGTCAAACCCAAAAGGTAGTCCCTAAACAAACCTTGGCCCTCTATGTTTCCAGCCCCCAAAAGTTGCATTGGCCATTGAAAAGTCTACGATCCATCGGAAGATGCCACATGTCATCTTGACGCAATTTGAAAGGAAGAATTAAAAGGGGGCCTCCAAGTGAGCGCGAGCTTCGACATGTCCTAGGTCTGAAAAGGAGGTTGAACAGGCTATTGAATCGGCTAAGGAAAGCGTAACCAATGGAAGCCTCCATGTGTCATCTCGTCGTAATTTTAAAGGAAGAATAAAGAGTAGGTTCCCAAATGAGCGCAAGTTTCCCATGTCGTCGAGTCAAAAATTAGACAAAGTAATCCCGAATTTGCTAAGTATCGAAGGATCAATGGAACCCTCCATGTGTCGACAGGCGTAACTTCAAAGGGAAAATTTGGAGGCAGGTCCTAAATGCACGATGAGCTTCCACGTGTCACAGTCGACATATGGCCCCGTCGAATAAAAGGGACTTAGCCAAAACACAAATAAACAGAGAAAAGCCATAGAAGGAGCCATGTGTCTCTTTGGCACAACTTCAAAAGAAAAATCAAAAAGTGGTCCCCAAATGCACGCTAGCTCTACACGTGGCCATGTTTCAAGTCAAAGTAGGAAGGCGGGTCACCGGAGGTAGTTTGAATTTTTTTGATTTTTTTTTTTTGAAAAGGTGTAAAGTATAAAAGTAAGCTGCACCTCCACCGATGCCTAGAGAATCCACGTGTCAGGCCTAAATTACATGCCGAAGACGGCCTTGGAAGGATTTTTTGCCAAAAGCAGGCCGATGGGCTTGGGAAGACTTTTACCAAAGTGGAAAATGCCGGTTGATGGGCCCGAAGATGACTTTTGGGAAATGTAAAGTTGCGGGGCCACGGATTTTTTTGCATCTTTTTCCACTTTCATAAAAGCAAGCTTCAAGTTTCAGCCCGCAAGCCCGAGGAAGTTTGGTCACCAAAATGTAAAATTGTGGGCTTGTGGGGGCTTTTGGGAAAAAGAGAATTACAGGGATTATAGGGAGTTTTTACACTTTTGTAATTTTTGTTCAAAAGGTGTAAAGTGAATTTCAAGCCCATGGATCCATTTTGCAAAACTGTATTTTCACCATTTTTTACGAGATACGATTCAAATATTCAAATGGGCATATATTTCGATCCAGTGCTCGAAATTCAACAAATTTGGTACCGTTGGAAAGATCTTAACCTCCTCTACACCATGGAAGCTTGAAACTTTAATTTTAACAAGGTTATGTGGGTGGAAAATAGAAAATCATAATTCATGCCATTAATGTATGATCCGATGATGCTTCAACGACCAGATGAGATTTGATTTGATCTACTTTTCTTCCTTCTTCAACACACCAAATAGACATGGAGAGGTAGACTTGATAGATTGTAGGTGGATTTGCATGGGCATTGATGGCTGGTAGCTAAGCTTCCAAATCAGATTTCCTACCTCTTTTATTCTCCTCTCTTCGCTTCATCTATAAAGGTAAGAGCTTGGCTCATTGTAAAGGGTTGGACATTTTTGTTTTGTGCCCTACCTTCTTCTCTACTCTGCAGGAAAATTCGTGGAACCTCGAACCCCTCCATCCAAATTGTAATGCAATTTCTACCTCTTGGCTATTGTAATGCATGGTATTAATTGTTTGAGCAATATAATAAGCCCGTGGATGATTTCAACCCACTCTTATGTTTATTTGATTCTTCATGATCCCTCATTGCAATTTCTAGTCATCTATGCATGGTGGTTGTATTAGATTTTAATGGTCTTTATTTGATAGTAAATACATTGTTTAGCATTCCTTCGGTGTGTCACTTGTGTTAGCTTAGGTTTAATTTATTTTATTCCCTTAACCTTGTCCCCTTGGAAAGTTAGAGTAGGATTTAGAACTACCCTCTCGCAATTTGATTGTGTGCTCTTGAATAGAGGAATAAGAACCAACCTTCTCCGAGGTCCATCTCAAGTCCATAAGTCCCATAACTTGAGAGATGGTCGAATGTTGTGCAATCACATAGATTCCCCATTTAATACTCAGGAAATTTGAGGGTGCTATGATTTTTCACTAAAAGTTTTGGCACGCCCATTGGAACACAGAGGGTTAGATTTTCTTATCTTCTCAAGGTGTCTCATTATAAACAGTAAATCTTAAGCCACTGTGAGACATAAAAATTTTGGCACGCCCATTGGGACAGGTTTGAAGAACCTTACCACTTGATTTCATCAGTTTGAGGTGTTCTTTGTGATATTCAACCTTTGGAGGCTCATGCAAAGCACATCTGGCGACTCCATCTGGTCAACAACCCATTCTCTGAGTTTTAGACTTTCCTTCCATCCATTTCCACCCATCTTCATTCATCTTCCTTTCTAGATCTCTCATTTTATTCTAACCCATGAATTTGTACAATCATGACTTCATTTCCATCTTTGAATTCACACTTTCAGCAAGAGTGATATTTAGATCCATTTCTAGGTTACTTCAACACACCTCCAGAAAGGTTTCACAATGAAAGTCAACACAACGAATATCTAGATGAGACAAATTCAAATTAATTTGGTCATTTCCTAAATTATACAAGTGTTTCGAGAGGATGGATATAATTTTTGGAGATAGTTCCATACCTAAAGAAGCTAATTTGTACATGTAAAATTTGAGAATGGAGGCTTGCATGGTACAATCAAGGGCCACAACTTAGATGAAAGTGTTCAAAATTGGCTATAGGGCACCTTGTCCATGGGCCGGCCCTATGCCAAGACATTACAACCCTCAGGAGAAGATTGACTTCATGGTTGAAATGTTGCCTCAACTTGCATAGTGGATTGAGGATATTGAGGCATATGAGCAAAGTGTGAGATAACCTTGTCAATGGGTAAGTCAGTCACCATCTCCTTTTCCTTCATTTTCTCTTTCTCAAGCTTTGTCAATTCAATGGTGCCAAGAGTCAAGCCCCTCACTTGCTGCCCTAAGTGTTGATTTCCTTTCTCCATCTCCTAGTTTTCCATCTCATCTTAATTCTTCTTTCCTTTTCCCTCCAAACAAACAAGAAGTTCCACTTCCTCTCCACCACAAAAATAGCAAAACTAGTTGAATCCCAACCTACCACTCTTGCTTTCCCAAGTCCATGTTGGGAAGAGACTCAAGAATCTAGTCAAGGAGAACAACAAAGAAAAGAGGAACCCAATAGAGAAGAAATGATAGAAAATATGAAGATTTGGGCTGCCAAATTTGGGTTTACAAAGATCCCTTTATGGTTAAGCCAACAGAAGAGGTCAAGGTTGAAGAGCCAGTGGTGGCTAAGGCTAAGTTTGCAGCAGAAGAAGAACAAGAACAAGAGGAAGAAGATCTGCATTACGTATGCTCTAAATGCAATGTCCATGATGGCACTCTATCTGAAGATAATGTTGATCTAATCCAAGCTGCACAACCAGTTAAGACAGAGGAAGGAAAACCAATTCCAAGTCCCATTGAAGAGGAGCAATTGGAAGAGATCAAATCAAAGTTGAAGCCACTTGATGAAGGAAGAATTATTGAAGATTTTTTTCTTTCATTTGAAGGGCCTGATTTGATTGATGAATCCATGAAGGAAGAAGAACAATCAGCTCCAAGTCCTATTGAAGAGGAGCATATAGAGGTGATGAAGATAGATTCATAGGAACTGAATAATAAGCTGGTTATACAAGAGATTACAGGCCCCTCTCCCATTCAACCTCTCCAAAATATTGATTTTTTTTTAAGAGTTTCAACTCACTAGCTTCATGTTTGAAGATGAAGCTTCATATGGTGAAAATAATGAATATTTTAAGATCACCATGCAAGAGGGAGAGACCTTGCTACAATACGAAAATGAAGAGTTTGATTTCCTATCAGACTTAAAAGAATGTTTTGATAAGGAGGAGCCAGTTAAAATTTCAATCTTTTCTCCCCCATCATTCATCCTTCAACCACAAGAACCTGCTACCATAGAAGAGAACGTGCAAGCACAACCTGCATTTTGCAACATGCCTCTTGAATGAAAGTTGGAAGATTTTGGTATTCAAAAAGCCACACCTGTTGTAGAGGAAGTGAAAGAGAATGAGGCTATCATCCCTCTCACATCATCCATCAAGGAAGATCTACAAGAAGACTCCATTTTGAAGTTAAATATCAGAGTAGTGGGAAAATTCAAAAGACTAGACCTTGCCCAATCAGATACTTGGCTTAATTAGAGCCAAGGGAGAATTCACAACCAGTCGTGCTTTCTTCTAAGCATGAGGATGATTGTCAATATACCACGGATCAGCTGCAATGCCTCTTCAATCTAAATGTAGAGTGACTAAAAGAGGTATTTTTCTTGTTTCTAGTTGACACCTTGATGATTTGGGTGGAGTATTGGCCTATTGTAAGTTTTTCACTCATACTAATAGCCAAATTCAATGCCAAATCATCTTCATGGCTGTAAATTGTAAGAAAGGGAAGCTAATTTGCATTTCCAGTATTAGGTTTTGTTTGAAATTGCTTGTATCTTTCGTTAGTGTAGGGTAGCAGTAGGTTCTTATTCCTCTAAATGCGTACACACATTGTCTTATTATAGTTTAGGTTTCAATTTCCATAAGTGCCTTTGTCATAGATTTTGTTACTCCCATGTTGTATCGTTGTGTATTTTAGTGTTCCTTGAGTCCATTTCCAAAGAAGGTGAAAACCCCGGTAAATAAAATTTTCTACTCTCGAACTTGATTTTAAATATTTTCTTATGAAAATTTAGAGTGCGGATAACGGGGCAAGATCAGGGTCACAGGTCGCAAGTAGCAAGGCTCATGGTTTTAGGGACAAGATCAGTATTAGGCTATCATTCATGACTCCATGCCCAATCGATGCAACAAGGTAATTGGTCTCTTCATCTTATAGGCGAGATGTCCCCGTGAGTCGCCAAACTATTATCCCAAATTTTCCCCTCGATAAAATTGATCAAACACGAATGCGCATAGAAGAAAATCAGAATGGTAAGTTCTTTCTTGTGAGCTCACATTCAAATCCAATAATCAAGGGTAGGAAATCTCAAAAATGGAGGAGCAAGGCCAATGAATGGGGCCAATAGTGTCAAAGAAACTAGAGGGTCACAGGTAGAAGACAAAAGTCAAAAGGGCTCAAAGTTTTGGACTTAGCCGAGATATGAGTCAACTCGGATCCAAACAACAAACTTGCGAGAAGGTGCAATGTGTCACTTTCGATGTAATTTCAAAGGAAGAATAAAAAAGGTACGTCCTAAATGTGCGTTGAGCCTCCACACATCCAATCGGTGCAGATTCAATGGTGAGATGGAAGGGACAGTCCCAAATGAGCGTGAAGCTTCCACATGTCCTAGGTCTAAAGGGAGCTCTCCTCGGCCATTGAAAACTCATAGACCCATGGAGGGTGCCACGTTCCTCATCGGCACAACTCCAAGGATAGAATCCAAAACAGAGACTCCAAATGAGTGCAAGCTCGCCACATAGTTAAGGCCCAATAGAAATCAAATTGGTAGCGGGCCCAAATTGGATAAGTATGGAAGAGATGGCAGAAACTTCCACGTGCCTCATCAACGTATCTCCAAAGGTTAAGCCCACAAGGCAGTCAATAAACAACCGTTGGCCCTCCACATGACCAGATCCCCAAAAATTTACACAGGTGTTTGAAAATTATATGAGCTAGCGGAAGATGCCATGTGTCATCTCGACACAATTTCGTAGGAAGAATCAAAAGTGAGTCTCAAAGTGAGTGGAGAGCTTCCACGTGTCCTAGGTCTGAAAAGTGGGAAGAATAGGCTATTGGATTGGCTAAGGAAAGGAGAACCAGTAAAACCCTCCACGTGTCATCTTGGTGCAATTTAAAAGGAAGAATCAAGAGCAGGTTCCCAATCGAGCCCGGGTTTGCCACATGGTCAAAGTCAAAAAATAGGATAGTGAAAGCCTGAATTAGATAAGTATCAAAGGATCAATAGAAGCCTCCAGGTGTCGCATTGACGCAACTTCAAACGGAAAATCTGGAGGTAGGTCCCAAATGTGTGCTAAGCTTCCACATGTCCCGAGTTAGAAATATGGCCTAGCCAGACAAAAGGGACTTAGCCAAGACACAACGAAACACAACAAAACCATAGAAGGAGCCACTGTGTCTCTTCGGTGCATCTTGAAAAGAAAAATCCAAAAGTGGTCCCCAAATGTGTGCTAGCTCTACACATGGACATGTTTTAAGTCAAAGCAGGAAGGTGTGTCACCGGAGGCAGTTCGAATTTTTGGATTTTGTTTCAAAAGGTGTAAAGTATAAAATTAATCCACACCTCTGCCGATGCCCAGAGAAGCCATGTGTTAGGCCTAAATTACATGTGGGAAGGTGGGCCTTGGAAGGATGTTTTTCCAAAAGTAGGTTGTGGGCTAGCGGGCCCGAAGATGAACTTTCGGAAATTCAAAGTTGCATGGCCGCAGGATTTTTTTTGCATATTTTGCCACTTTCATTAAATTGCAGTTTGTAAGTGCGGGCCAATGAACTAGAGGATGTTTGTTTTCCAAATTTAAAATTGTGGGCTTGCGAAGGCTTTTAGGAAAAAGTGAATTGTAGGCTTGCATGGGGCTGCGGGGAGTTTTTACACTTTTGTAATTTTTGTGCAAAAGGCGCAAAGTGAATTTCGGGCCCATGGATCCGTTTTGTAAAACTATTTTTTTGCCATTTTTGTATGGATTCAATTCAAATATTCAAATGGGCATATCTTTCGATCCAATGCTCAAAATTCAACAAATTTGGTACCATTGGAAATATCTCAACCTCCTCCACGCCGTAGAAATCTTGAAAATTTAATTTTGACAAGGTTAGGTGGGTGAAAAATAGGAAAATGTCTTTCATTCCATTAACGTATGATCTAATCGCTTCAGCAACTAGATGAGTTTTGATTTGATCTACTTTTCTCCCTTCTTCAACATGCCAAACAAACATGTCGAGGTAAACTTGATAGATTGTAAGTGCATTGATTTTTGGTAGTGAGCTTCCAAATCAGATTTCCCACATCTTTTCTTCTCCTCTCTTCTATTCACCTATAAAGGTAAGAGCTTGGATCATTGTAAAGGGTTGGACATTTTGGTTTTGCGCCTCCCTTTTTCTCTGCTCTGCAGGAGAATTTGTGGAGCCTCGAACCCCTCCATCCAAATTGTAATGCAATTTCTACCTCTTGGCTACTGTAATGCACTATATCAATTCTTGGAGCAATAGAATAAGTTCGTGGATGATTTCAACCCTCTCTTATGTTTATTTGCTTCTTTCGATCCCTCATTACAATTTCTAGTCATCTACATGGAGGTTGTCTTACATTTTAATGGTTTATGTTTGATATAAAAGTTGATGTTTAGCATTCCTTTGGTGCATCACCTCTGTTAGATTAGGTTTTATTTCTTATATTTCCTTAACCCTGTCTCCTTGGAAAGTTAGAGTAGGACTTAGAACAAACCTCTCGTGATTTGAAAGTATGCACTGAATAGGGGAATATGAACCAGCCTTCTCTAGAAGTTCATCTCAAGTTCGTAGTTCCCATAGCTTGAGAGATGGTCCGGTGTTGTGCAGGTCACACCAATGCCCCATTTCGGACTCGGGACATTCACGGGTGCTATGATTTTACACTAATAGTTATTTTAACCACCTCTAATGTATGATTTTATGGTTGGGTATGTGAGGTAATGTAGTTAGGATGGTTTATATGTTAGGTAATTTGTTAAATAAAGGTTTAGATGGGTGGTAGATAGTTAAAGAGGTTTTAGGGAGGTTAAAGTAGGTAAGTTTTATAGGGGTAAAAATTTTATTTTATGAGGTTGAGGGTAATAAGTTAAACATTATAACACTTTTTATTGATTTAATGTGTGTGTGGGGGTGTAGGCAGGGTTACTCATGGTGATGAGAAACTAGTATCTACACTTGACACTTAAGATCTATTGCAATAGAGTCCGGGATTGTATTGAAGCTTTTGATGCTTTTTTCATTAAAGAAGTTCCTTGAAATGAAAATGTAAGAGATGATTGCATAACCTTGTTTTCCTCATTAATGATTTCACATAGAGATTTTAAATCTCAAAAAAATTAAGTTGAGCTAGTGTTCTAGCATAGTGTACTTGTAATCTCCCAAAATTGGCAAGTTTTTAATGATGACGATCATCTATTATCCTTCTTGCAACAAAGTGATAATTTTTAAAATCTCTATTTCAAGGGAATTTGTAATGGTCCTAGAGAATGCACCTCTGAAGAAGTAATAAAAGGGGTTGATAATGAGGGAGTTATATAATTAAAAGTTAACAAATTTCCAAGAGGTATTGTTTCTTTGGAAGATTTGTTATATAAGAATCATGCATTCTTTCATAGTAAAGAAAAGTATCGGTCAAAGAATTTTGCTGAGTTTGATCAAGTGAAATTTATGACACATGAGAAGATGAGGCTTATCAATATTGACAAGTGAGCTTCTCAAAAGGGAAAATAAGATTTACAAACTTGTAGAAATTTTCTAATGGTTTTTATTCACATGATATAAATTCATATAATCTTGACACTATGAGGCATCAAATTCTAACAAAAATGGATGCTAAGACTTTTCAGAAAAAAAGACAATATAATCCCAAAATTGTGTGAACTATAAAGGAGGAAGTGCATAAATTTCTCAATGTGATGATAATTTTTATTATTCACCACTCAGTTGGGTATTAAACATTGAGCCTATGTAGAAGAAGAATAGAAAAATAAGGATCGTGTATATTTATGGAATCTATCTCAAGCATCTCTCAAAGAAAATTTTCCATTATTGGTCATGGATCAAATTATTCAAGAGGTCACATGATAAAACATTATCTCCATACTTGATGGATTATATGGATACAATCAAGTGGAGGTTGCATGATAAGATCAATTTAAAATAACATTCACGAGCTCTGAGGGAAATTTATCCTATATTAAATTTCCCTCTACCTCGATAAATGTGGGAGACACTTTCCAAAGGGCCATTAACCTATCCTTAAATTATTTTAATGGTAAGTGCATTGTTACATATCTTGATGATGTTACTATGTATTTAAAGCATGGAGGTAGTCACTTAATGCACTTGAAGAAAGTACTATTGAGGTTTCATGATAATAACTTATCCATGAATCCAAAGACAATTAAATTTTTCTTAAGAAAAGAAAACTTATGGGTCATGTTTTGAATTTATAAGAAGGAACTAGTTTGGATCTAGAGAGAGTTGATGCAATCATTAAAATGGCCCTACCCTCAAGTAAGACTAGTTTCCAATCCTTTTTGTTAAAGTTAATTTTCTGAGAATATTTATTCTTACATTTACAAAGCTTACCAAATCTATCAATGATATGAAGAAGCCAAATTTTTTTTTTTTTGGATTCAAGAAGGTAAATAATGTTTTGAGAACATTAAATAAGCCATTGCTAAAGCTACCACTTCAGCAAGGCCATATTTTATAAAATATTTTTTCATGTATTGTTATCTCTTTGCACATACGGTGCCTGTTATCCTAATGGAATAGAATGATGAATATTTTGATTCACCAATTTCTTTCACAAGCTCACCATTGAAATATCACGGGCTTAACTATTCAAAAATGGAAAATCATGCCTATGTAGTGGTCAAAAAAGTGAAGAATTTCATATTGTACATTTGGAATTCTCATGCTATTGTGATGGTTCATGGATCAACAACCAAGTCCAATTTTAAATAACATGAAAGTGGAGATAAAAGATTAAATTGAGTGTTAAAAATTTGAATATATAATTTAGAATTCATACCTTCAAATTTGGTAAGAGGGAGTGGACTATACAATTTAATGGTAGACAATGGATTTCACATGAATCGAGAAGAAAAAGATAATTTTCAGTGTTATGAATGCTTAACCATAGAATTTTCCATGGTTTTTTTGGGAAAAATGCTGACGATTCATACTATGACATATCATATTTCCTCACATATATAAATTACCCATCCTATATGAACCGCAAGCAAAGATAGACTATCAAGTTGCAATATTCTGGTATGTGATGTTCGATAATTTTTTGTATAAGAAAAGTATAATTGGTTGATTTATGAGATTTTTGATAACGAAAAAAGAGGTAGATAGAGAAATCTTGTATCATATTCAATCATGTGGTGGGTATTTATTGACAATGGTAACAACTCACAAGATCCCTTATAGGAATGTGGTTGGTATTTAATGTTCAAGGATGCTCACAAATGGGTTTCAAAATTTGAGCCTTGTGAGCAATTTGTAGGAATGCCTAAGTTTGTATCTCTTCTCCTCATGCCGAGGTTATTGAAACATTTTTAAAAAAGGGATTAAATTTTGTTGGAGTGTTGAATCCAATCTCAACTTCGAGAACTCGTATGTGCTTACTGCAACATATGAATTCACCAAGTGGGTAGAGGACATACCTATGAAGCATGCAAATTATTAAATAATGTGCATATATCTAAAGCAGAATGCACAATAATATATTATTTCAGTCTCAAATTAGGCGGTGACAAATAATTTGACCTAATTATCTTCAATTGAGCTTGTTGAAGTTTTCTACCTATACGAAATATCACTCTCACATTCATCTGACTATTATCTCCAAGGTAATGGTTAGGGAGAATAAATAGATAAAAATATTTTCACTATCATAAGGAAGTTGGTGGACATCAATAAGAGGAACTCGGCATAAAAATTAAATAGTTCCATGTGGGCATATTTCAAATAAATATCAAGATTATAATCAGAATTTAACCTTTTCATATTATGCGTCTATGGTACTGAGGCACAAATTCTGATTTCATTGGAAATACCCACATTGCAACTATTAAAAGTTGTAGATTATGGTAATTACAAGGAATATCTTCACAAAAATATTTTTAGTTGGAAAAAATATTGAAGATAGAACTTTTGCAATGGACCATATTCAAAAACATCATATGAAGGATAAAAGTATTAATGATCAAAAGGATTTTATATGATACTTTCAAGTTGAAGATCTTGTCCTCTTATGGGATAAGTTAAGGAAGGATAATGGTAGTCCTAGAAATTTGGATCCATTATGCCTTGGTCTATTTAAGGTTAGAAATGTCTTGGGATTCAACACGTATTACTTGTCCTATTTCGATGGTACTCACATGGACCTTCCTTGCAATGCGCAGTACATAAATTTTTTGAAAAAATAAAGATTAGTCCTGCAAAATAAAGTTCTACATTAAAATTGTGTTATCGTGCCACATGTATCATCTAGGTGATTGAAGTTGTTTTTCCTTGTTATGTTGTGCGTTTAACTTTTGTTTCTTGTTTCCTTTCCTTGTCATGTGTTTTTTATTTGTACATTGTTGTATTTCTATGCTTTCTTATTTTTAGTATGGTGACTCTATTTTCCCAAAGGATAAGGCACTAATCGATCTACTCTCCCATGAGATGAATCATGTTCATGCTTGATCTTTTTTTCCTTTTCCCAATTAAAAACAAGTCTCTGAGTAAAATCCATTTTCGGTCATGTAAAATGTCTAGCATTAAAAATTTAAAATTTTTGTCACAAAAATTATCCTCCCACTTAAAAATTCCTCTCTTGGTTATTGTGAACCTTTACACTAGATAGATTTTCCTTAGTTTTATCCTCATTCTACATAGTAGGAACATGTTAACAATACTTTCAAGTGTATTTCATGTGTAGGGATAAATTCCTATTAATATTGGAGAAGCAATTGTGTTTGTGTTTCCAAAAATATCCCCAGGTATTTTGACAACTTCCACAATCAATTTTATATTTGGAGATTTTTTTGTTGAAAAACCCGCAGAGAAATGTTTTTCCGTGTATCGTGGATTTCCAGAAGCCATTATTGCATGGAATCTCCAAGTCCATAGAATAAAGTAATGAATTTTGGGGGACTTAGCTGGATTTCCACCAAAGATAGTCTTTTGCGAAAAATTTGAAACATGGGTTTTTCTCAATAGATGTCATAATACACTGAGGATAAGTTTTGAGTGGCGCGGGTGAAAAATGAGTAATTTTGGAAGCATAAAAGTTTGGATCTATGAAAATCAATCCTAATGTTTGATAGATTTCTCAAAGAGAAATGTTCTGTGAACTCTCCTATTCTCGCACAACAAAATAATTACGGGAAGGTTACAAATTTCCATGAAGGTTTCAAAACTCCTCATAACAAAACAATTTGAATTCAATACTTCAGCATATTTTGGGTAGTTTCCCATAGTAAAAGTATAACATGGGTTTTTTCAAAGAGAGGATGCGATGCATAAAAACAAACCATGGAGTACCAAAAACGGGAGAAAGTTGTAAGTGATGAATTTTAGGAGCCCCATAACACTCGGATAAGTAAATGGAAATACGGGGCTAAAAGGAGGTCTTAAGTGGACCCTTTTTTTTAAAAAAGAAAAATCTTTGACTTATATGAGTTATTTGTGATAGCTACACTCAAATTTTAAACATTTTATAAGAACATGAAGTGTAGTATTTTGAGTCTAGTTTCTAACCTACTAATTTTTTTAAATGGTTTTTGTTAAGGCTAAGTGGGACAAATATATAAAATTTCAATAGGAGATCCTATTTTCCTAAAATAAAACATAGTAGATAGTTAGTCCTGCACACCCCTTTTTTAACATCATTTAGTGCTTTTGAAAACTATTTGGTAGAAAGATAGATAGGACCATATAATTTGGGATAAAGTTTTTATATATTTTTGGAGAGTTTTTTTATTTAGTTTTCAAGTACAAAGATTTTGAAAATTTAAAGTAATGGATAGTAGACTGCCCCACCCCCAAAATTCCTCTAAAATTTTAAAACTTAGATTTTTTTATATGTATAGAATTAGTCCTAGTTTGGGATTGTTTATTTTTCAATTTTGAGAAATGAAAAAAGTTAAAATACAAAAGATAATCATTTTCAATCACTAATAGGAGAGGCATATAAGACATAGTTTGAATAATTATAAATTAAAACCTTAGAATAGTTAGAAAAATATAAAAAAGTATATATTTAGAAAGAGGATATTTTTCTTTACATTGTAGGAAAATTCTTAAGAAATATAACAATATTTTTTCAGGATTTATAACTGCTTGAAGGTGAGTTTTTGTATATTATTTCAAAAACATGGAGGTTGTATTTTTACAGTTCCAAGGTGTAGGTTTGGTTAACCAAACCATTCCCAAGCATGTAAAATATTGGTTTGGTTACACATTCAAAGGAATGCGTACATGCTACTTAGAGTATACGAATTATATGTGTTTTTGGTAGGATTATATTTACAAATGTAAATGTTTAAATATAATTTATATTTATGTTAGTAAATTTAATAAATTTGGGTCACTCTACACCTTATGGATCTAGTCTAATAGCTCCATGAGTCATGATTTAGGAGATAGTTTATTATAATCTAATATGGTTAGTACATATCCAATTTTCATGATTTAAACATTCATCATAAAAAAATTAGTGTTGAAATTCTACAATTGAGGTATATTTTGAGAAATAATATAGTCATTGTTTAGGTTTTGAGGCCTTTTGGATTGTTTATTAACATTTGTAGGAATTTTAGATGTGTCAAAATTAGATTTTAGAAACCTCACAATCCATCCCTAAAGTGACCAAAATTTCATCATCAAGAGGTATTCCTTCCAAGTTTACTCAATTACATTTGTAATTCTGAAAGGAGGAGTTTTTAAATAGTACACCTTATAAAAGACCTAGAACCTCCACTCACATTCATAATTTTTAAATTCAAATTCGTTTCTTCCCATATCTAGAAATCATCCCTTTGTAACTTTTATGATTTTTAGTCCCTTAAAACTTTGTATATTTGATGGCATACAAGCCAATACTTTAAAAGTATTCCTTATTTAAGTGGTGAGGATCAAACAACCCCGAGTGAGCATATAACAAACATAGCTTCCCTATGTTCTGTTCAAAATGTTACTGAAGAAATGTTGGTTTGGTATTTATTTCTGTATCCTTTAAAGGTCAAGCCCTCCAATGGTATAGAATTTTTCCCTTAGGATATAGTACCACATGGGATATTTTAGGTGTAGCCATTTATAAATAGTTTGAAGATAAATTAGATCACCAATCTCTCATAAAGAAGCTTACTACTATTAAGAGAGAACCTCAAGAATTTATGATAAATATTAACCTAATATTATAAGAACATGGGAAAGAATACCGCAAGCCAAAAAACCATTAGCTGAGCCTACATTTTCATATTACTTGGATGCATTAAATAATGAAATTGCAGTGATGATCCAATCTATGGGTAGTATTAAAGACCCTAATGCATTCGATATAGCCATAAGAGAATAAAAAAACCTTATTCAAGAAAGAAAATTGTCCCTTACACCATTTATGTCTATCTTTACAGAACTAGCTCATATCTCATCTCCTTAAAGAAATAATAATGTTTCATAGTTCAACTCAATGAGCTAGAAGAGATAAACGGACTTTACAAACCATTATAAATGAGTTAGTACAATTGAAAATTTAGTAATTCAAAGATAATATACCTTTTAGACTCCCTATAAAGCTCTTTATGGATCCCAATACCAAGCTTATAACTATCAAAGACCTCCTTCTTAAGGTTACATAACTCATTATCAAGTTCCAAGAGTTATTATAGTAGAAAATTAACTAGCAACTTATTATCCAAATGGTGTTTTAACATCTAAGGACAAAGTACTAGTACATCCCCAAAATAGTATGATGAAATATCAATAAATGCATCCTAATGCTATAAATACAACATTGAAAATGGTGGAACAAAGTTTATTTATGCCATAAATGACTTAAGAAGAAGCATTCTATTATGCCCAACAAAGTGGATTTCTAGCACAACAAGGTTATCTCAAGTTGTGCGGGGAAATATCATACAACCATGGTAAATTGGGAGGCTAGTGATCATGTGGCACTTAGTCAAGAAGTTGGATCGAGGAAAAAATGAATTTGTTGTAGAGCTATGAAAACTCCAAATAATAGGTCCATGGATGACTCATGTGAGGTAGGATAAGTTCCTAATTTTCCAAATCCAAATTCTAGGAATACTAATTTTCAAGTTGCTGCTCTAGTACAAATAAATTAGAATATCAATGTTGGTAAAGATCTCATCCTCACCTCAAAGACAAGAGCATATTACTTCTCTAAAATTTAAATTTAAGGTACGGTGCCTCTCCATTCAATATTATTAATCATATGTAGAAGGAAAATATAATAATGGCTATGTGGTGCTCATTTTCCATTCTAGGAAATAAAAAATTAACTATTAAATAACTTTCAGAATCAAATTATCATCAAAATCAGTAGAATTTGAAGCAATTATAGCGAAACAGAGTTTTATAAAACGCAATCTAGAAAGTTAAGTATCCAAAACACCAAGCAACCCAAGAGGAAAAGGATGTTATTAGTGAGGTGAAACTAATAAAACCCACTAATTTTTATATCTCCTTGATGGATGGTGATTCTTTTGTGCGTGAATCTGTAGTGTAGATAGTGGGAAAAGTAGCGAATTCATGAAAAAAAGATTATAGATAAATTGAGACCGACATATGAACCAATCGTTAAGGGTGTGTTATAGTTTGATGGTTCTCCAACCAAAACAATAGGAATGATTAAGAATTTTAAGCTCACCTTTCATGCTTTCCCAAGTGTAACATTTTTGCAGGGGATGTAATAGTGGTAGATTTTCCCCCTTTTTTTCCCCTGTCTCTTTCAAGGGATTTCACCTCCAAGATAGGATTATATCTTTCAGTTGATTAGTCCCACCTTTCTTAGAACTGATTATGGAAAAAATGTAACAATTAACTATGATCCTCTTTATATGTTCCATATAGAACCTCATGTTCCTAGCATGGTAAATGCCAATTGATAGGAAATAAGGGATAAAATATGTAGAAGATTCCCTCATAGAATCGCAACAGTAGAAAGTAATATGTAGAAAATATTACAAATCTTAAACAAAAGTGCAAAATAAAAATAACACAACACAAAGAGACAATATATAACATGGTTCACCCAATTTGGGTTACATCCACTAAGAATCACTTGCTCGTATTTTATTACAAGCCACCACTCTCTCAATACAATACCAAGAACTATTTCAAGCTATGCTAAAAAAACTCTCTCAAATTCACACTGAATTAATACACATTTCAATGTTACATAATACCTACCGGATGCACAAAACCACATCGGTAGAGACAATTGCTTAAGTAGTTTTACAAAACGTGGTTATCAAAACCATGGGTGAATACCGTCCCACAAACCTATGGGTCAAAAATCTTGCCAATATGAGAAAAACCACATTTCCGGTATATTGAGCATGTTTTGTTTCGAGACAATCGTGGAAAGTGTATAGTAATCTTAGTGTATAGTCTTCAACAATTTCACACATGAAAACAGTGCTGCACAACCTAACACCAATTATGCTAGCACTGATGAGAAACTAGAAGAGATTAAATGCAATACCCTTCATGCATTAGAGGGTGTTCCTTATTTTTAAAAAGATGAACTGATTAATGAATTTTATGAGCATGATTCATATAGAGAAATTGAGGAGAAAGGCCTTGGTATCTATTGCATTCATGAGGATAAAGACAAGATTCCAAATATGGAATCTTGAAAGTAATCATATTGAATATGGTATTTCAAAATTATTCTTCGATGGCTCAAAAATTAGCATGTCTTAGTATCTGTTCTAATGCTTCTTTCTACCACTAATAAATGGTATATTTCAGTTTTTAATTTTTAATTTCAGTGTTCTTACAATGTTTTAGATTATGAGGTACTCATTGAAGGCCTAGAGTGGGAAAGGATGAATGGAATCAAACGTTGCAAGTATATGGTGATAGTGATTTAGCAATACATAACGTTAGAGGATATAATACTTGTAAAGACTAATTAGTGAGGACAAAAAAACATTGAGTTTTGGATAAGATTGATGATTTCCTTGAATTTACCATTCAAACCATTCGTAGAGATAAAAATAAGCATGTTTATAGATTTGGAACCATTGATCATAAATTGATATACCTTCTAATATAAGAAATGATAGTTCACAACCTCATATCTAAGTTGTGGTGAGGACATTCATCCCGATTAACAACTCACATTCTCAAGTTCTAATGATGATGCTCACATAAGAAGATTCTTGCAGGAAGAACCTGATTTTTCTTCACAAAATTAGGGAAAAATAAACAAAGGTACAAGGATCAGATTGCTCAACTTAAATTAAATAAGACTCCTAATGGGTAACTAACCCTTAAAATCATTTTTGGATAAAATTATGTTGAAGTGAAAGAACATAAGGTTGTTTTGACTACTAGTAAAAATGAACATGAAAGTGTTAATATTTTTGATGGAAAATACCTTAATCTTAGTAAGGTATGTTCCAAATCAGAAAAGAGCTTATTTATTGAGTTATGTAGAAATTATGTTGATTTTTTGCATAGAAATATAATGATTTGAAAGGCTTTGATCCTTCATTGGTCCAAAAAACCATTTAATTGGTAGAAAATACAAAAATACAGAGGTAAAGATAAATAAAAATCAACCTAAAGTTAAAAAAATTGATGAGGAAAGAAATCCAAAAGCTAATTGAATCATCTATTATCTTTCCCTTCAAACATTCTACTTGGGTAGCTAACCTCTTTCTGGTAAGGAAAATAAATGGTGAAATCAGATTGTGTGAACTTCTATAATTTGAATAAATCCTAACTTAAGGATCATAATCCTTTTTTATCCATGGAACAAATACTACAATTGGTTTCTGGTTCGGATATGCATTCTTTATTTTATGGGATAGTGGACACAACTAAATACTCATCAAGGAATATGACCAATAAAAAACAACATTCACAACCAAGTGGGAAACTTATGCATACAAGACATTGTGATTTTGGTTCTCTAATGCGTAAAGAAAAATTCTAAAGAGCCATGGATATGGAATTTAAAGGAATTATAAAAAAAAAAAATTGTTATTTATTTAGATGACATAACAATTTTTTCCAAATTTTCAAGTGATCACTTGTCTCAGCTCAATGAGGTATTTGAAATATGTAGAGAGTTTGGGGTGTAACTCAACCCCAAAAAGTTTGTTTTTTTTTACACATGAGGGATATTTGTTTGGTCATGTCATCTCCAAGCATGGTATAAGTATTGATATAGAAAGGGTTATTTCCATTATTGCACTATCCTTGGCAAAACATAAGAAGGCATTGCATATGTTTATAGGAAAAATTAACTTCATCATGAGGTATATTGCTGGTTTTTCCTCATTTTCAAGGCCAATAACCAATATGTTGAAGAAAAATATGGATTTTACATGGACTAAAGGAGTAAACAGGTTTGTATCTATTAAGAAAGCCATGGTTTCAGCTTCTACACTTATTAATATTGTTTTTTAAAGGATTTTATGCTATATTCTTATGCTAACATTGTTACAATATCAGGAATGTTGACCTAACGCAACTCAGATGGTTTGGAGAAGCTAATAGTATTTTTCAGCCATATCTTGTTGGAATATGTGATAAGGTATTCATTCATTAAAAATATGTCCTTTGTATTTGAAGATATCTTAAAATTTTTATGCATCTACTCTCTAAATACACTATCTACTTAAAGGTTTCTCACCCTAACATTAAGGAATTTTTATTAAACAAGGATATAAGTGAATAGAGGGAATGATGGATAACAAGAGTCATGGAGTTCGACATTAAGATAAAATTCATGAACTTAATAAGACAAAATTGGTTGCGTAAAATTTTGAATGAATATTGGCAAGAAAATAAAGAGGTTTTCCTATTTTTGCAAAATGAGTCAAACGAAGCTAAAAAACCTTATTCAATTTAGCTTAAAGAAATGGCAATGTATCTTCAAGATGGTATGTATCTCCTAATTTTAACATGTCCAAAAAGAGCAATTTTAGATTCTATTTTAGTTCCTTTTTTGTTGGTTAATGGTGTGTTATTCGAGAAAATATGTTAATGATGTAATGTTGAGATGAATTAAACAAATCAAAGTGGAAAAAATACTAGAATAATTTCATGATAGATAAGGTGGGCCACACTTTTCCTCAAGAAAAACAACCCATAAGATTACAATAACTTGATACTATTGGCCAAATATCTTCAATGATTTCCATGCATGGGTATGAAAATGTTAAAAATGTTCATTTTGTATAGGCAAGGAGAATCTTATTTGCTTACCTCTTTAGCCAATTTTCATTAATTATCCCTTTGTCCAATGCGGGTTTGATTTCGTATACCTCATTAACCCACTTTGATGCTTGGGTCACAAATGTATCCTTACTGCAATGTATTATCATATACGGTGGACTAAAGTGGTGACCTTGATGAAATAAAATGAGTCAAGAGTTTTATATTACTATGAAGATTTTTAAAAATATTTAGTGTTTCCTCAACAATTATTTCATATAATGATAAATCTTTTATAGGCAGAAATATTTATACGTGGGATATAAAGAATGGTTTTTTTCTTAGTACTTCTTATAATCAATATCGATAAGGACATGGCCTTGCCGAATCCAATAATAAAAATATCCAAAGGATTATTAGGAGTACTATTGGTGAGAACTAAAGAGAATGGAATATCAAATTGAAATCATCCCTATGGGATGATAGGATTACATACAAAACATCCATTACCAACTCTCCATTCAAGATTGTGTATTCCTTGAAGCTAACCTCGCTATTTCAAGTAAAGCTTCCAGCTTTGGAATTAATGCACCAATTCCAATTAATGGATAATGAACCTATGGATGTGAGGAATGTTTAGATTATCGAGGTTGGAGAAGTGAGAAATTAGGTAATGAGATCCATAGAGCCGCACCAAGAACAAGTGAAAATGACTTTTGACAATAAGACGACTTGAAAGAGCTTCAAAGAAGGTGATATATTGTTCTTAAGTGGGATGAGGATAGAGAAAAACAAGGAGGTTACACAAAATTTTACTCTTTATGGCTCATGGACCCTACATGATTTTCAGCTGCAAGTCTCAAAATACCTTCCAACTTTTCAGGGTGGATTATTGATAGTTCCTAATTCCAATCAATGGGATCCATTTGAAGTATTGTTTTTAAAGATAATTGGATCTTGTACTTGGTTTTTATTCTTTCCTCTAAGTTTTTTCAACATATCTTTCAAGTTTTTTTCAATAATTAGATTCCTTCTTTTTAGCTAGATTTTATATGAATTATACATTTCCTTGAAGCACATATTTTGAACATGTTTTTAGTTTGTATTTTTAGTAAGTTTGGATTATTTACAGCCTTGATAACTTCATGGCCTTTGAAATTATTGGTCAAAATTATGTGGAGGTTTCAAAATGGTTTTTATGTCTAGGAGGGAGTAAATAAGAGATTCATTGCTTATTAGCAAGAAATCAGTCCAACAAAGATATCAAAGATGTTGATCATTTTAAGTCATCTTAGTGGAGGGAGGCTTGTGATTTTTTCATGTCAAGGCTATGCAAAATTTTTACTCTAGAACCTATTTGATGCAATTAAAGACCAAATTTCTCCATTTTCAAGATGAATTGAAGTGTGTTACAACATGTTCATTGGTATGTTTAAAGGAAATATCTTGTTTCCTTTGCATGTTTATGAATCTTAACACATCCATTAAGTTTGTTTGAATCTTTTGCATGAAATTTTAAGTGCGGTGTAGTTTGTTCATTAGTTTGGAAGTTAAAAAGACTTCATATCTACCTTCCCATGCTATGTTAATTGATTTTTAATTCTTTTTTTGAGATTCTTATGTGAAATTATATCAAATAAAAATTCAATTGATATTTGAATGTTTTGAACAATCTAATAGTGTGTATTTTTAAGTCATAAGTTTTGAAAACATTTTTGTATCACATAATTTTTAAATGTTTTTTTGGCGAGTTTATGTTATTTCTCTTCCTTATCCCCATCAAGAGATGATATTAGGTGATTAATCCATGGATTCAATGCTCTCTGGAGGTTCTTCTCTACTTGATTCACCCATAATCTAAGAAGATCCCACTGTAATAGCGAAGAGAAGGATTTCTTTCAATTCTTCAACTCAAGGTGCTCTTCAAATTGGTAACACTCGTGTTCCATTCATCAATTGCTTCTCACTTCTTCTATCTATGTTCCTTATAGGGATACATATATTTATCATTATGGGAGGATTATTCACTCATATATCTGATTATTTTAGATAATGATGTAGTAATGGTACATAAAACCCAAAAAAACATCATAAAGATACATTTTAATTATTTTTCATGATGTTATTGATACCAACTTATCCCTAAATCTCAGCACATCATCGTAATTAAGTTCGCTTGACTCAAATAGGGTAAAATAGCTATCTCCTCGAGCCGATGTATGGATGTTTTTTAGAAAGGTTAAAATCATGCATAAATTAATTTAGAATACTCAAAGACACTAATTTTTTTAGAAAACCCTTTTTTAAATCTCTTTTCTACCATAAGTCTTAGTCCTAGAAATTTATATTATGAGAATTATTTGTGTTCCATGTGGAAAGGTATTTTTATGAGGATAACAGTTTTAAACATTTAGTAGAGAGAATTTTTGGTAATATACATGTAATAGTATCGTTACACGATTTCTCATTCCATCATATATGATGGTCTTGGGTGGCTTTCTAGTGTTAACATTTCTCCCATATCGACTATGATATATGTTGAGTCAACAAGAAACTTTTTGTTTCTTATATTAGAAGGGTAGGTGTTTAACCATTTTGGGTATGTCATTCAAAAGGTGTACAAAATTATCACTATTTCTCAATTTATAAAATTTTTGGGGATGAAATATAATCAAACTCGCAGCTTCATGTGTTTTTATAGGATGCACTCTGCACATAAACAACCCCTCTGATACTTCTTCTTTATAAAAATCCCGCATCAACCACTCAATATTGTTGCAGGGCCTTGATAAAGGTAGAAAGGATGGAAAAAACCAAATATTAAATTCTACATTAGGATACTTGAGTTACTTGATTTTTCAAAATTGGGATTAAATTAGTTTGTATCCTTTGTGATTACTTTTTTGGATGATCGGATAAGGTGCAAATAATTTATTTTATTCCTTTAGGATTAAGTGAAATTGAATTATTTTTTTTAGTAGGTTGGGTTCATTACATATCATGTTATTGAAGAAAAATGAAAAGAGACATTAAAAAATCATCATATAAGGAATTTTTCATTTATTCATAGAGGAAAGAGTATAATTTTCTCACACTATCCATGAGAAATTACTAGAATAAAAGAATACATACAAATGAAAAAAATGAAAGTAAAAGGAGAGGAGGAACCTATCATTTCTTGATGATTAGATCCCCTCTTATTTAGTTACTTTTCCATCTTCTTCCACTGCTGCTCAATACCTATAAACACATTTCAAGATTAATGGATTAGAACTCGCGGTAACCTTAACTCCTTTGTATTTTAAGTTTCGATGTATATGAAATCTTAAAATAACATTTACTAAAAAATAAAATGATCTCTATACTTTAGATACTAAAGAAAGTAAATTTTCAAGTGCATGGTAAAATATCAAATTGCATCCATCAAAGAGAAATTAGTTTTATCCATCAAATTACAAGGTCTCCACATCGGTTTTATGATTATAACGATTGAGCTTCATAAGTTGTAACACACATTTAATGGTTGAAAAGAACTTTTGCAGCCAAAGGACCATTAAACAACAATGTGCACTATTTTATAATAAAATAAAGTTAAAAACTATAAAAAAATAGGTGTATACTTTCATAAAAGTGAGAGGTATTTCAAAAGTTATCATAAAGTTGCAAGGCAATACATTTTAGTTTCATAAATAAAAGTTTTCTACTTAAAAATATTTGAGAATTCATCTATATAACCTCCAAGGATCACCATTCGAATGTGGAGTTTTAGTTTGTATTTTTGCAAGAAAACACAGCTTAGATTTGTAAAGAGGGTATTTCCAACATACAACACAGCTTTCAATCTCAAGCATAGCCTGTAAAAGAGGAGAGTTTAAAATCTAATTTAAATCCAAACTTTGCAAGTAATAGCTACAAAAATACAGTTTACTTTGGAAAACTCTCAATGATTGATAACTTACAAAAATGCAATCGAATAATAATAGTCATTTAAGATACCAAAATCTCTAATATGAAGTGAAACAATTTTCTTGGTATATTTTCAGAAATGAATAAATTATCCAATGGATTAATTTTCAATAAATTCAACATTATTTGAAGAGTACAATGAGTTACCAAGAATGTTAAGTTTCACTATTTTGCATATTTGAGAGGTACAAGTTTTCATAAAAATAAACAGAGTCAAATAAATTTTCATGAAAATCTATCTTCCTATGGATCTATTAGATAAACATGCCTCATTAGAATAAAATAGTTGTTTTACCCGATCCATTGAGAAGTAAAGAGGATTTTAATTTATGGTATAATGCATAGAATTCTAGGAAATCATTAGAAATACAACATTAGTTAAAAAGATCCCAATATGGACAAAGAATTTCAATGAATTCAAAAGGGTTCATCTAGATTTTTACAATGAATTCAAAAAGAGTAGAAAGGTGGAAATTTAAAGGTTAAGATATTAGGAACTGGTGGAATTTAAATCAATATCTTGAGAGTAGAGGCTCTTACTAGAATTTAATATTCTTTTGAAATCCCTTTATGACATTCGGTGAATAGAAAAGGTCACTTGAGTCAAGATGTGCACAGCTTTAACCTTGAATGTGAGGAAGATTTTATTTCATTTGTAGAAAGAAATATAAAATGAATGTGAACATAAGTATCATGAAGGGGAAATAAATGAAAAAGGTATACAAGAGAAGTGTCAAGTAACTTGAAAGCGTTTGGAAGAAGTTGCTTCTTCAAAATTTGTAAGTAATGAACTAGTTCTTGTAGCACATATAAAAATTAGAGATTTAACTCTGAAAGCTTCATCTTGGAGTTGATTAGGTGTAATATTAATCACTCATTGGACTAGGAAAAATATTTGAGGAGGCATTTCAATTTTTTTACCTCTTCCATTCCAACTTTCATTCAAAAGTTTATGATTACAAGTGGATTAAAATTTTTCTTACAAAAGTTTCATTAAAGGTGGTTTTCTAACCGGAAATTGTAATCTAAATTTTTTTGAGACTTGGTTTCAAGTTCATTTTGCACAAATGAAACCTTTTATAATTTACCTTTTCTCTCATTGCATTTCTTTGTAAGCTGAAATGTAAGTTGGAAATGAAGAAATGATTAAGATATAGGTTCTTTGTGGTAGTAAACCACATTCTTGAAGTGTGAAGTTGTTTTAGTTGGCATGATACATTCTTTCCTTTAAAGGGATACATATGGAAATCACATTTATATAATAATTACTTGGACAAAACTAGTGTATAAACAAGAGGAATTTTTTACAATTTCTGAAACATTTGGTCATTGTCCATGATTCTTATTTTGACCCAGAGCCATCCCACATAATACAAAAAAATCTTTGAAGCATCAACATGTGTCACCCAAACTTAGTTGAGGTTAGGGATAAAATTGTAATAAAAATGGATATGCAGGTACTATGCATGGAGGCATGACATGAAATCATAAAGAAATGCAAAGGGAAATGATACAAAAATAGATCATGCACATTTAGATTGTCAAGCTTATGTAGAAATAAAATAGAGGTGTAAACCATAGAGGGATGCTTTTAGAAAGAAAAGGTGGAGGTTCAAGAAGCTAAATTTAGAAATCAATGAACACATATACTCAATGAAACAATAAATGGTGAGATGTTTATGATTCATAGAAAACGTATCCTTAATAATAGAGACACCCATTTTTTTTAAATCAAGAAGTATGGCTTACCTTTCGAGAGAAAATTCAAGCTCTAAGGGGAATAATTTCACAAGAATGGTGAGTTCTTACAGATATGAGTGCAAATATATGATTCCCTAGCACAAATGTATTCGCATGGTAAGGGAGCATCTCAAAATCCTCCATTCAAGTTGAGCCATATAAAAATTCATACGTAGGGGTAGGTTAATGAACAACGACTTGAATTTTGAGGAGACAAAAAAACTCGATCTTGACTAATGTTGGAAAGAAATTTTTTTGGGGACAAATTGGTAGATTTCTTGCCAACATTTGGGAGTATAAGTCCCTCTACTAAATCAGTACAACTTTTGTATATGCATACATGAGTAAAAAGGTGTATTTTCCTGGTTCCTTTGTCGCTGTGGGATCCAACATGGGAGCTCCACCGACCCTCCAACAAAGCTAGCAATTTTTTTCTAGAGAGGAATTTTTCTCGTAAAGAGGGAAAGGAGAGTGAGAAATGAAATAGGAGAATAAGTGTTGTAGGTATAAATTAGATACCTGCACACACTAGTTAGAAATTTTAACACATTTTTTATGAGAAGAAACAACTCGTAAATAGCAAATAGATAGATTATAATTTATGAGTGAAAAGTATCAATAAATTCCTTAATAAAAATAGTCTAGAAACTCCTTCTTCTTATATTGATTTCTTAAGAAATTTTTTTACATAGTGTGGGAATGGAGGAACAATAGTGAGGGGGAGAATGAAAGAAAATGGATATCTCTTTTTCTCTCTTAAATTACAATACACTCTTGAGTTTACAAAATCAATCACGAGTAATTTGAAATGGGAATGGATTTACAATTTATAGAATGAGGAGAAAATATTCATTTTCCCGATGACCCCTCCATATGCCTTATTTCTAAATTTAGACTATTCATATTCCTGCAAAATATTAAGTACCTTTTATAAAATCAAGGTGACTTAATTTACATTATGTTTCTAAAGTCACTTTTACTTGACTTAATGACATATCAAAAATTTCAAACCCCAACGAAGAAATAGAACATTTTAAGAGAGAGAAAGTTAGGGAGAGTGAAGAGAGAAGATGTTTCCTCCAATGAAGTTCAATGATTCTCATTGATGGAAAAATTGAATGGGATAAAACTAATAATATTCAAAATCATTTGAAAATCCTTCAAATTGGATCACACATGTATTGGAATGAGTGTTTAAAAAAACTAGTGAATGGTTCTATCGATGACCACAACTTCCACCATACATAAGATACTCACACAACTCGAGCCATGAAGTGAGTGTCAAGAGACACTATTGGATTCACTAAGATGAATCTTGAATTCACTATGAGCAATGCTCATATACGATCCTGAATGATGGTGTTGACTTGAATGATCATCCATTTTATGTCCCATTGTTCGAAAACTACCCCTTGAGTAAGACTTACCATTAAAAGTGATTACCCACATGAGAGGATTACTATTTATAGTAAGAGGTGATACTTTCTTCTTCTTGATCATCTTGATGTGATTAAATTATTGATTCAATTCTATGCACACAACCTTCACTTCGACCAGTGGTTGGGGTGAGTTACTTTTTAAGTAAGCACCCATATAGGGGCTTACTATTTTTAGTAAGAGTTAATTTTTCTTTTTCTCTACTCTAAAAACTCATTCGACTTCCCGTGACCTTCGATGCACATTGCCTTCGCCACAACTGTTGCAGTCACTTTTGATGAAGACTTACCAAAAATAGTAAGCCTATGTATGAAAGCTTACTATATTACTAAAGTGGTTTTCCAATACTTATTTTTGATGAAACATATTTTTTTGGACTCAACTCATCATCTGCATCATGTCCTCTGAATCTCACATGATTTCACTCACTAGAATGCTTGGAAATAAAATACAAAATTTTCACCTAGTGGTGGCTTCAAGCACGGAGCTGCCATGGCAGCCATTAATGGAGCTTGAAATTTGGAGGCCCTTTTTGTCTCCAATAATAATTAAATCAGGTCCATTGTGATAGGTTTTTCATTTTGAGTTTGTGTGTAATTTTTTATGTTTATTTGATCACAAATTGTTTAAAAATACAACAAACGTGAGCTAGGGTATAAAATTGGATTTTTGTTAGAAAAAATGTTTCAAGGCACCATTGGACCTCCTGTTTTTGCATATTTATCATCTTGAAAAATTTGAAAGTCCTCAAAAGATGGCATCTCAATCCAACTTTTATTTTTCAAGATATGAAGATTTTTTGATTTGGGGACTTTGTAGTTATCTCGGTGAAATTTTTGGTTTTCTCTTTGTTCTTCATCATTTCGATCCATTTTTATCGGATATTTTTTTTATGTTTTTATATTAAAAATATTTCTTATTGAATTCAAAAACCTCGCTTTCAAATCAAAGAAAATCCAACAGAGTTTCGACATCATATGAAGGCGTGAGGAAAATGAGAAAAATTCACTAAGTGTCATATTTATATCTTACAGATGGAATGAGGGAGAAGGGAGAGTGAATTTTTGTGTCCCCAATGTCTCTTTGGAATTGAGGGATAAAATGGATATCAATTTTCACGTCACACCTCATCGCGACACTTGGCGAAGATCTGATAGTCGAGTATTTGGCTCCACTGGCTCCTAGGGGCTAGAAATCTATTCTTGAATGGGTCACATGGGTGACCAGGAGGATTCCTAGGGTTTTAGTGCATTTAATTGTTTTTGATTACCCCCCAAAAAAGGGACATGAGGGACATCATTTAAAATGGCACCATAGGCAATCACATGTGGTAGCGATCCAACGGTGAAGTATTTGAGCTGCCACAAACACCTGATGGCTTAAGTGGTGATCGTGGAGATTGTATGTGGGTCCAGAGGGATTTTAGGGTTTGGACACAATTTTTTTACCTTGATTTACCTTTTCTTTATGGATGTAAGGGACATTAAATTGAACCAAGGTACTTGTGATGACACATGTCCTTGAAACGGTGATAACGTGAGCTCCTGATGGAATAATTTGGTGAAATTCTATATGAATTTTATTGGAATATGTCCTATAAATCCAATAATTCTGGTGTCACCACTTTTATATTCCATATATTCCTTAAAAAGGTTTATTTTATTTCTAGTTCCAAAGTAAAGCATTAAAAACTTGATTTCGGACCTATTGCGCCAAAGTGTTGTGAAAAGAAAAAAATCACCATATTTTAGGGATTTAAATTACATTTCCAATGATATTTTTATCTCTTAAATCTATCTATAACTCCTAGAAACACTTCCCAAAGTTTGGTTACTTTTTTGGCCATGTACATTGCTAGGCTTGAGAAAAAAGCTCGATTGCAGATAGATTGCACTAAAGTTTTATGAAAAAAAAATTTAACAATATTTTAGGTCTTGGAATTAAATTTCCAATGATTTGTTGTTTTTCTTCTAACTCCATCTAGAGCTCCCTAATCACCTTCCGAAGCTCAACAACTTTTTTGGCCTTTGTGTTGCTAGGCCCAGAACCCTATTTTTATAAAACTACTCCAAACTCTCCAAATATTCTCTAAATATTTCAAAATAACTTTCATGATGTTTATAGACATAAAATAGACCTTTGAATTAATTTTTTTAATTGATGCTCCACTCTAGGGTTGCACTCATTTTGGGAAGACCAAAGTGATAGCCCTTCCGATGACTTCCTAAATTTAAATTTTTGAAGAACACCTAAAATCACCTAGGATGGTTTAATTTACTTTCATAAATCATCTAGGGATTGGTTTAACAACATATAGGATGTAAGTGGACTAACTGAGTGGACCTAGGGTGCCTGGGAAGGATAGGACTTGAAATGCTTTGGAAAATTGTATCGTGGTCTAACCGAGTGGACCTACAAGTGGTATCGTTGCCATGCTGGAAAATTTTCAATTTCCTTGTTTCACATTTACATGAAAACAAATTTATCTAACTTGAGGAAATGGTATGGGAAGAGCACATAAAATATATGGTATGACATCTCAAGAACCTCACTTTGCAACATATTCACTAGTGCCTTATCCATTGTCCCTACTTGATTCATGTACAACATATGACAAGAGAGAGAGAGAAGAAGGAAACAAACACACACACCAAAAATGATGGAAGAAAACAAAAACACACAAAAAAATAAAAAAACTCAAGAGAAAGGAAAACACACCTAATAATCACCTATGGTTCAAGGCGGGAACAAACAGTTTTCATCAAGTATATTTCATTCCTAAAAACTTACATGTGAGTGGGAAACACTTTGAGTGATGTTGATCTACAAATGCATTGAATGGTTCCAAAAAGTATCCTCCTATCCTTACATGGTTATGAAAGATAGGTGCTTTCATGACCATGTGTATTTTTATAGGAGTGATTCTATGTGAGATTTTTTATGCTTAGGTATTCGCTTGGAAATTTAATTGTGTTCATCCTCTTTGAAATCAGTTTCATAGCGCCAGTTGCATTCCTCATTTAACCACATAGTTGATTCCTCAGTGAGCATCCTACCACTACCCTAGGGATTATTTTTTTCAAATTGCTTGAATATTCCCGATTCTTTTCTTTCCCAGAACTATGGTCATTCACCTCTTTTCCATGAGAAACCTTGGACTTATCCTTTTTCTCTACTCTAGAGTGAGATGTATGAGTTCTGATAGGAGGAATGGAAAAACCTCTAACTTATCTTGTATTTCCATAAAATGAGTTAAGAGATCAAGAATCAGCTTGGGGTCTTCTACAACTTCTACTACATCCAATAGTTCTTGCACAAAGATCTCCTTTGTTACTTCATGTAGCTCATCTTTTTACCCTTTCAAAGAATATTCATTTTTTAGCTCAAGGAAACTATCCGAGGGGATTAATTCATTATATTTTGAATCCCAACATTCTATCAATCTTTCATCAAGAGGATCTTTAGCTTCAAAGGCCTCAAAACTCCTTACCTTAATTTCTTCATCATGGAAAGAGTCTTCCTCTTTAAATGGGAAAGAAAATATCTCCTTTTCATCATTCTATCCATAAATTATTGGCTCAAGAGAAATTTCGGATTCCTCATCTTGATTTATTTCAAAATGGAAAACCTTCACACATGTTAAGAATATCAAATCAGAAACATGCTTGTCTTGTAGATTCACGACTTGCATCGGGAGTTTCAGAGGCCGAGCTCAAGGTCTTCTATTTCGTCTATGGTTCTTAGTAGTTCTTGTACGAGATGGTTCTTTCCCACGGTTTGAGGGCTCATTACAGACTAGATTGGTCTCTTCTTTGAATGGGAACGAGAATATCTCCACATCACGAGATAAACACATAAGCTGATTTTTATTCTTTAAAATCATCAATAATCATTTCATATTCTTCATGGTTTACATTGTTCATAAATTTAAGGCTACCATTTTGTAACTTGAATCCTCTCAATGCTTCTTCAAGGTCCATACCTCTCTGGGAGGGAATTTATAGACCTATAAAGATGGGATTATAATCTTCTTCTTCAGTAATTATGAAAATATTCATCCTCATGCTATCTTGTGCAAGATGTTTATTCTTGGACTTCTAAACATTCACACTGTGTACCTCATATTATTCTCTAGAAGAAATTTATCCATGTCCCCTTCACCGTTATGGTTGTAGAAGACCAATTCATCTGAATTTTACCCCCAACTGCTAAATGAAACCCCCTACTTTATAACATTCTAAATGAAATCGGAATGTCCGATATCAAAATTATCACTTTGAAAATTTCTTTTCGGAAATCTAGCAAGAGCCACCTATGCATCTTTGACCTTCCCTACAAGTGGGACTTGTTTTGACCCACGGGAGTAAAAAGAGCCAATGGGTGGAGTCATGGTGATTTTGAGAGCCTTGGTGACTTATAGGCATTACATTGTCAAAGGCACAAGAATCACATTATGCAGCTTGTTCAATACATATTCTCCAACAAGAAAGGACACATAGAAAAGTTGAACCCTCTCATTGAACAACCCTTTGAAATGGGAATGGATTTACAACTTGTAGAATGAGGAGAAACTTGTCATCTTCTAGATGACCCTCCATATGCCTTATTTCGACTTTATACTATTTATATTCCCACCAAAAACTAAGTCCATTTTATAAAATCAAGGTGAATTAATTTACATTATGTTTTTAAAGTCACTTTTAGGTGACTTAAAGGCATATCAAAAGTGTAAACACCAACAAATAATTAGAACATTTGAAGAGAGAGAAAATTGGGGACATAGAAGAGAGAAGATGAGAAGATGTTTCCCCGATGAAGTTCGATGATCCTCGTTGATGGAAAGTTAGAATGCGATGAAACTCTTAATCTTAAAAATAATGTGAAAATACTTCAAATAGGATCACAAATGTTTTAGAATGAGTGTTTAAAAACATTGTTCAATGGTTCTGCCGATGACCATAACTTATACCCTGCACAAGATACTCGTACAACTCAAGCCAAAAGTTAGTTTTAGGAAATAATGTTGAATTCCTTAAGATGTGTCTCAAATTATAGATGGGAAATTCTTATAGATGATCCCAAATAATGGTGTTGACTAGAATGATCATCACTCTATGTCCCATTATTCTAAAATTTCCCCTTGATTATGACTTATAATTAATATTGAGTACCCACATGGAAGACTTACTATTTATAGTAAGATATGAATCTTGATTCTTCTTGACCATTGTGGTGTGAGTAAATTATTCATTCAATCCTTCGAACATTGCCTTCACTTCGGCCACTACTTGGGGTGGCTTATTATTTTTTGTAAGCACCCATATAGGGGCTTACTATTTTATTAAGTGTTCATTTTTCTTTTTTCTTCTCTCAACACTCATTCTAACTTTGGGTGACCTTCGATGCACATTTCCTTCGCCACGATTCGCAATCACTTTTGATGAAGACTTACTCAAGTTTGGCAAACCTATGTAGGAAAGCTTACTATTTTTGGAAAGTGGATTTCTGATGCTAAATTTACGATGGAACATATTTTTTAGACTCATCTCATCATCGTAATCACGTCATCTAAATCTCACATGATTTCTCTCACTAGAATGCTTGAAAATAAAATTTTAAATTTTCTCCTGGCGGTGGCTTTAAGCAAAAATTGGCCATGGTAGAAATTAATGGAGCTTGGAATTTTCATGTCTTGTTTTTGTCTCTAATCATGAAAAATAAAATTCATTGTCATACATTTTTCATTTGGAGTCTTTGTACAAGTTTTTAGTTGGATCTAATCACAAATTGTTGAGAAATCCAACAAACATGAGCTAGGGCATAAAATGGGATTTTTGTTAGAACAAATGATTTAGGGAACCATTTTACCTCTCGTTTATTACATTTTGATCATCTTGATAAATGAGGAATCATGCAAAAGAGGAAATCTTGAGAAAATCCCACAAAGTTTCGATAACATATGGAGGCATGAGGAAACTTGAGCAAAAATGCACTAAGTGTCATATTTATATCTTGCGAATAGAAGGAAGGAGATGGGAGGCCAAATTATTATCTCCCTCATGTCCCTTTGGAATTGAGGGATGAAAGGGACATCAATTTGGACAATACGCCTCATCGTGACACTTGGCTAAGATCGATGGTTGAGTATTTAGCTCCACTTACTCTTGGTGGCTTGAAAACTATTCTTGAAGGGGTGACATGGGTTACCAGCGGGATTCCTTTGGGATGGGTGAATTTTATTGTCTCTGATGTCCCCTAAAAAAAAGGGACATGAGGTACATAATTTTTCATGGTGCGCGGACAATGATTCAATGGTGAAGGCTTTGAGCTCCCGTAAACACCTAGGGGATGAACCGATGATCATGGAAGTCGTATGTTGGTCTAAAGGGCTCTTAGAGGCTGGGAGAAATTTATTTACCTTTATTTCCATTTTCTTTAGGGACGTAAGGGACATGAAATTTCCCCAAGCTCCTAGTCTTGACACGTGTCCCGCTCAAATATTGACTAAGTATAAGGTCTTGAGAGTGAACTTGAAACGATGATAACTTGAGCTCCCGATGGAAGTTTTTGGTGAAATTTTATATGAATTTGACTGGAATTATTCTTCAAAATCCAATGGTGAGTGTAAAAGATCTTTATTATCCCATAAATTCCATGAAAAATCATATTTTTCTTCTTCTTCTAAAGTTTAGCCATGAAAACACTAATTACGATTTATTTCACCAAAGTGTTGTGAAAATTATAATTTCACCATATTTTAGGTCTTTGAATTAAATTTCCAATGAATTTTTTTAATCTCTAAAATCTATCCAAAACTCTTAGAATCACTTCCTGAAGTTTAGTTTCTTTTTCATCCCTTTGCACTACTTAAGCTAGAGAAAAACTTGATTGCAAACATATTTCCCCAAAGTGTTGTGAAAAAAATAATTTCACCATATTATAGTTCTTCTAATTATATTTCCAAATATGTGTTGTCTTGCTTCTAACTCCATCTGGAGCTCTTAGAACCACCTTTTGAAGCTAAGAAGCTTTTTTGGCCTATACATTGCCTAGGCCTATGAACCCTATTTTTACTCAAACTACTCCAAAATCTCAAAATATTCCCTAAATATTCCAAAATCACTTCCATGATGTTTCTATAAAATCAATTAACCTCTACATTTTTTTCTTTGTTTCAATGCTCCTAGGGATTACACTCGTTCTAGGAAGACTAGTGATATCCCTTCCCATGACTACTCGAAATTTACATTTACCAAGAACACCTTAAATAAAAAAGGGCAGTAGAATTGAATTTCCTAAAATAACTATGGGGACTGAGATACCATCACATAAGAGGTAACTTTAATAATTGATGGCACTTGCAGTCTTTGGGAATGGTGGGGCTTGAAACTTTTGGCACAGGGGTATCGTTGTCATGCTATAAACTTGTCAATTTCCATGTTGCACATTTGCATGAAAACAACAAAAAAATTAAATAATACAATGTAACTTACAAGAAAACCCAAAAATCATCTCACTAAAGATCAATGAACCAAAGATTCAATTTTTTATATGGTAGCCAGATACAAACCTCGAATACAAAAGATAGTTAACTCAGATGGGAGCCAGGTTTCAATAACCCAATGAGATGGATAATGAAAAAAATCAGCCATGAAGTTTCCATGAGTTTAAAATAACCATAGATATCTACAACAAAACTCTAATGAAGAGCACAGAGGCAAGGTTGGAAACTTAAACCCTTAGAATGTAAAGTATGGAGTGGCCATATCTATTGGAAATATAAAATATAGCAATATGTGTATGAATATAAAATGGTGAAATGACTTGTAAATCTTCAATAATAGCCTCCCCCTCAAAACTTTTAACAAAGTAAAACTAGAAGCTTCCAAAATACCCAAATGTAAAATGAAGGGTATTAGAGTTTCTTCTGTAAGTGATCGAGTTGACTTGTTAACCTAAGGAGAAAATAACTACGCTTTCTGATGAGATAAAATTTAGCTTAATGCATATATTGCAGAAGGTGTGCAATATTTTCTGAAATAATTCTTCTTTATTTGGGGTAAGTATTGTGGAAAAATCATAGCACCCTTGAATGGACAAGTTTTGGATGGGGTATTCGATGGGATTGCACAACATGAAGCTATCCCAAAGTGTGGGACCTTATGAAATGGGATAGCTCTTTGAAAAATGATGGTTCTTCTTTGTAATTCTACCCGCCACAACTACTCCTAATGCAATAAAATACCTATCTACACCTATTATAACACCCCATGAAGATAAGGAGAGACATGGATGAAAATTAAAACCTACACTAGAATTGGTGATACACCAAGAAAAGGAGGTGTTGTTATCATCAAAAACAAGACCCTCCGATTTTTCATGCTAGTGTGAATGAGAAACTGATGTTTTTGGGTAACATTGGATCATCTCTCAATCTATGGGACTTGTGAACTTGAGATGAACCTCTAAAAAGGTTGGTTCTGTCATCACCAATCCAAAGACTATGATAATTCTTCACCAGAACTCCTCGTGCTATGATTATTTACTAATGCACAGACCTTTAGTTTGGTGGATGTAATCTGAAACAAAACAACAACATAACACAAGAATACCATCGACTATGATAAGATGGAATGATGACAAATATGAAATATCAAAGTAAATTATAATATTAACATGAAATTTTTACAATCTCACCCATGAGGTACTTCAAGTGTTATTGAATTCACTTTCCTTCCACCAATACTATGGGAGAAACTTTACAATTACACCTCTTATTGGCTTCTTCAACACACCTTTAAACCGATGGCTTCCTTCGCACACTTCCTACAATATTTCTCACTAATTCCTTCTATGCTAAATGAGGGGGTGGCCTCTCTATTTATAGAACTTCTAGGCTTATCCATCTTATCTCTAAGATAGGATAAGAAATCCACTCGATGAATCATACTCCATACCTTAACTCTTATCTCGTACATGTAAGCTTATCTTTTAAGATAAGATAAACCTTATCATTTTACATGGGTTCCACATTTTTAAACTTTTTACAAATAAAATACACAAAATATTTATGAACTCACTCCTTGTCCTCATTACCAATATAATATTTCTAATTCCTAATCATTTAGACCCTACTTCTCTACTTACCGAAACTTTGACACTTTAACATTACCGGACCACTTACGACAAATATTTACTTTTACCACAACATTCCTATTGAACTTTGATCATTGCCGTTTATAAATTATTGGTGGTGTCGTCGCAGCACCGTTATCTTCTATCAGACGCTACTACTAATTATACTTAACAACATCCTATTCCTAATACATACATTAATGAAATAGAAATTACAGAGGAAAATTTTAGTGTTGACATCTTCCCCCTTCCTAGCTTCTACTCCGTCCTCGGAGTAGAATATTCTGGTGCTTGTAAAATCTTCAACTTGTCATGGTTGACCCATTTCGTAATGGGAGTGCCATCCAATTCCTCCAGTCAGTACGTACCATTTTCATGCACAGCTGCTATTTTTTAGGGCCCCATCCATTTTGGAAGAAATTTTCTGTCTTCTTTTTTTGTATCTGGAATCATATACTAGAACCAGGTCATTCATATGAAATGGAGACCACTGGATCTTTTGATCAAAGTATTCCTTCTGCTACATTTTCTTCTTATAGCTTGTATCCTTAGCTATTTCCCTCATTTCCTCTAACAAATGAAGATGTACCAACCTTTCTTTTACTGAATTGCTTTCATCCATTCTTTCATTTTTCATTACTCTGACCGTGGGAATATCAAACTCAATAGGAAGAACCGGATCAATGCCATAAGCTAACTGAAATGGGGAGTATCCTGTTGCTGACTTTGATGTTTCCCTATATGCCCACAATGCTGCATGAATCCTTTTATCCCACTTATGTACCTGCAAGGCTGCATCTTTTGCTAGAATTTGACACAACACAAAATTTGTTCGTTCCACCTGTCCATTTGTGCTTGGCTTGTATGTTGTTGCCTTCCTATGCTTGATAGAAAACTTATTGACTAGGGCTTCTACCACCTCATTAATGAAGTGGCTTCCTTGATCTGTTACAATTTCTAATGGACAACCAAATCTGGTGACAATGTGTTCATATATGAACCTTTCCACTTCATCCATAGAAGTTGTTTTCAATGGCCTAGCTTCAACCCACTTGGTTAAATAATCTGTGGCAACTACAATATACTTATTTTGGCATGAGGTAGTTGGAAGTGGACCTAAAATGTCTATTCCCCACTTTTCAAAGGGACCAAGTGGAAGAATAGGGCATAATGCTTGATGAAGTCTTGCGATTACCATGTGTTTGAAAAATATCACATGTCTTACAATAATTATAACAATATTTAAAAAGAGTGGGCAGGTGATAACTCGCATCCAATATTCTTCTTGTTGTAAGTTGTCCAGAGAAGTGCCCTCCACATGTACCATTGTGGAATTCTTCTAGCAGCTTCCTTCCCTTGATCATGTCCAATCGCCCTCTTGTATTGTCCATCAAGTCCTATTCGAAATAATACTCCATGCGAGAATAGAATATGGACAACTGGCTTGAGTAATCTTTCTCTTAGTCTTTGCGTTGGCACCATCGAAACTTGAATTCATTCGATAATTCCAAATATCTATGTATTCACTAGGGATTGTGTTAAGGGATAACAAGGCTGCATCGGGAAATCATCATCATCACAAAATGATCCTAAACCATCATAGGCTCGAGAGAGTGCATCTGCATTGACATGCTTCTTTCCTGGCCTATCTATAATATCAAATTCAAATTCTTGTAGAAAAATTATCCATCTTGCTATCCTCCCTGATGGGTTAGGCTTATTTACAATATATTTTAGAGCCTGATGATCTGTTACAACTAGAAATTTTTTCCCTAGCAAGTAATTTCTAAACTTATTTACAGCAAAAATGATAGCCAGAGCCTCTTTTTCAGTTACAGTATAATTTACCTCAACACTGCTCATTTTTTTGCTCCCAAAGTAAATTGGATGTTCATTCCCATTTTCATCCTTTTGGCTCAAAGTATTTCCTAGTGCTACATCTGAGGCATCAATGTACACAATGAATGGCTTGCTCCAATCTGGATTCTTCAAAACAGTGAAGACACCAGGGCTTCCTTCAGTTGTCTAAAAGCTTCATGCGCCTTATTTCCTGGTTCATAAGTAACATCCTTCTTCAAGAACTGGGTTAGTGGCTGTCCAATCTTTGATAAATTCTTGATGAACCTTCTATAGTAACCCACATGGCCTAAAAATGATCTCAACTTACTTCTATTCATAGGAAATGGTAAATCTTTGATTTTTGAAACTTTATCAAGATGAGTACCAATACCATCTCTGGATATAACATGCCCTAACAAAACGCCTTTAGAACATCCAAAGACACACTTTGTAGGGTTTAGTGAGGCTTGTGCTTCATCTAACCTTTGAAATGTTGTCTCCATCTGGTGCAGGTGGTCCAACTTGCTCCCATAGATGCAAAAATCATCCAGAAATACTCTGATGAAGGTCCCAATGTAGGGTTCGAACACCCTATTCATCAAACGCTGGAATGTTGCTGGAGCATTACACAACGCAAAAGGCATAACTATATAAGCAAACATTCCCCAAGGAGTGGTGAACGTAGTATTCAGCTGATCTTTCTCTGCTATACAAACTTGGTTGTAGCCGCTATATCCATCAGCAAAACTATAGCACTCCTGGCCAGCTACTTCGTCCAAGATCTGATCTGAAAATGGAAGAGGGTAATGATCCTTCTTTGTTGCCTTATTGAGCTTCCTGTAATCAACACAAATGTGTAGCTTCCCATTCTTTTTTATTGAGATCACAATGGGAGAAACCCATTCTGAATTCTCCACAAAAAATATAAATCCTGCATCAAGCAACTTATCTATTTCTTCTTTTACATTCTTGGAAAAATTAGGATTCATTCTATATGGCATTTGCTTTATGGGCTTAGCACCATCTACCAGCTCAATAGAATGTTCTACCCAACTTACTTAATGGAGTTCCTTGTAATCAAAAGTGAATAGGTGTATGTACCTTTGAAAGAGCTGGAGGTAGGATTCCTTCTCACTCTCCATCACAAAGATCACCAATCTTTATTTTTGGAGATGCTCATCAACTTCTTCTTCGAGATAATTTTATGGGATCATGATTTGGTGTGACTGGAAGGATATCCATGACTGAAACATCAACCTCACTTTCTTCATCTTTAGTGTCCATTTCACTGGTACTAGAGTAATCAAAGGATGTTCAATCATTATTTTCATCACTTGAATCCACAGGTTCTACCTTATGATGTTGAGGGATCACGTTTATCTTCACCCTCTCTCTACCACGTCCAAGTGTCATGAAACCTTCATTCTAGTAGTTTCTTGCATGAACTCTCCTTAGCCATGGTCTTCCCAGCAGCATTGGGTATGCAACAGTACCATTTTTCATCACCTGAAATTCTACCACACATACAACACCCATAATAGATATTGCCACATTTGAAACTACACCTTCTGGTTTAGTTTTTCCTTTATTTAATGACCTTAACATAAGTGTTGAAGGGCGATCAATTTTTAAACCCAACATATTCATTACAGACTCGGTCATTACATTAACTGCAGCACCTCCATCAACTAAGACATCATGAATTGAAATACCATTACATAATACCTCAACTTGTGGAGCATAGGGATCCGCCTCTGCCTCCAAAACAGGGACCTCAACCTCCTTTCTTCATTGAGCATTGAGTTCACTTTGCAGCTCCCGCCTCTTCTCAGAAGACATAGCCAAGAGTTGACCATATGTAATATTTGTAGACCTTTTGGACATATCTTCTAGGATGGAGTATGGTCCTTGCCCCGTGAAATCATAAAATCCTGCACACCCAGCCTTTCTTCTCCTATTTTTTTTATTAGTTTCTCCTTTCATCTTCTTAGGATCATTTCCATCTTGATTATATTTTTCTTTCTTTCTTTTTGTTACAAACACATCTACTTCATTATTTCTGTTGTTATCCACTACATCAAAAGAATTCACAGGTGATTTTCCTTTATCATTATCTCCTTTACCGGATGTAGAAGCTCTATCTGGATAATTATACTTATAATGACCCTTTTATAACAACCATAACATACAACTTTAGAAATATTTCTTTTGGACCTCTATCTCCTCCCGAGAGAACTAAATTATTTTCCTTGAAGAAGATTAATAGTTAATCGACCCATCTTTTTGAGCAGATCTTCATACTTAGTGGATGTACTAGGAGAAATATTTGTGCTCACCCTGGGGGAGTGGTTGTGGATTCTGCACCAAAGGTGCTTTGGTGTAGGCTCTACTTTAGCAACAATTTCTTTGGGCTCCTCTTCCATGCTTTCTTCTTGCCTTCTTGCAATCTCCTTTGCTTGTTCAATGGTAGCCGTAGTCATACTTCACTCGTTGTCTGATCTCTGGCTTCATCCCAAGAATGAAGTGCTTACAGAGGAGATTATCCACGCCATTCATCAACCCATCCGCTAATCCTTCCTTCCAGATCTGGGCATCGAGATTCCTCCTTAGCTCTAGAACACGAGCATGATAATCCCTTATCTTCTCCTTCTCTCCTTGGGATAGCTTTGTGATCTTGATCATGAGATCTGCATATTTTTGTTGTTCACCAAATTCTTCAAGAAAACTTTCAATTAATAAATCCCATGAATTTTTCACATTATCACCTAGTGTTTCAAACCACCTAAGTGTGGAACCATCCAAAAAGGTAGGAAAAATTCAGTCCATTGTTCCTTCTTATAAGGCCATTACAAATACAAGATCGTTTAAACTGTTGAATGAAAGAAGAAGCATATTCATTAGATTAAGCTGAAAAAACAAGAATCTTTCTCATTTTCAAAAGTAACCACCATGAAATACCAACCCACAAGTACAATCAACAAGACTTATGTGCACAAATAATTGGAATCACTATCCTAGAAAGTGACTTTACACCTTTCTACAAGAAAATAGAAATGACCACATAAACTATGGTAAAACTTGACTTATCGGGTAAAAATTGACTTTACTGTGGTAAACACTATTCACGATAAAAAGTGAAGTTACTGCGGTAAATACTATTCATGGTAAAAAGTGACTTTACTGTGGTAAATACTATTCACGGTAAAAAGTGACTTTACCATGGTAACTACTATTCATGGCAAAAATGAATTTACCATGGTAACTACTATGCACAAGAAAAATAAGGTTACCCTCCAATTCATTTTGGACTAAGTGGGAATATCTCTCCGTAAAATCCACCAACGAGAAATGGTCCTAAAGAACGGAACCAAAATGTCATCACCAATCCGACACTATGATAATTCTTCACCAGGAACTCCTCGTGCTATGATTATTTACTAATGCATAGCCTTTAGTTTGGTGGATGTAATCTGGAAACAAAACAACAACATAACACAAGAATACCATCGACTATGATAAGACGGAATGATGACAAATCTGAAATATCAAAGTAAATTATAATATTAACATGAAATTGTTACAATCTCACCCATGAGGTACTTCAAGTGTTATTGACTTCACTTTCCTTCCACCAATACTATGGGAGAAACTTTACAATTACACCTCTTAATGGCTTCTTCAACACACCTTTAAACTGATGGCTTCCTTCGCACACTTCCTACAATATTTCTCACTACTTCCTTCTATGCTAAATGAGGGGGGTGGCCTCTCTATTTATAGAACTTCTAGGCTTATCCATCTTATCTCTAAGATAGGATAAGAAATCCACTCTGATGAATCATACTCCATACCTTAACTCTTATCTGTACATGTAAGCTTATCTTTTAAGATAAGATAAACCTTATCATTTTACATGGGTTCCACATTTTTAGACTTTTTACAAATAAAATACACAAAATATTTATGACCTCACTCCTTGTCCTTATTACCAATATAATATTTCTAATTCCTAATCATGTAGACCCTACTTCTCTACTTACCCAAACTTTGACATTTTCACATTACTGCACCACTTACGACAAATATTTACTTTTTACCACAACATTCCTATTGTACTTTGATCACATTACCGTACTATACATTATTGGCATGTAAATGATCGTGCAGCGCCGTTATCTTCTATCGGATGCTACTACTAATTATAATTAACAATATACTATTCCTAATACATACATTAATGAAATAGAAATTATGGAGGAAAATTTTAGTGTCGATGAGCTTCCTTATCCCGAACTACCTCCAAAAAAATTTCACTATAGTAAAGGATATGTAATCCTAATCTAACTTCTAAGGACTAGGGAGAGAGAGAGAATTGCAAATAAAGCCTACATTAAAGCGGTGATACACTAGAAAAAGAAGTTGTTGATCATAAACCCAAATTCTGAAATGGAGAGAGATGAGAAATGGAGAGGATGGATAAGATGCATCACAGGACCAAAAATAAATTTCACACAGTAACACCACTTCAAACCCATTAAAAACGTATCCCAAAACCTACAATAGACATGAGATATATGCACATTATATCCTGTAATGGTGAGACACAATAAGAGACACTAAAATAAGAAAAGCATCAAGAAACATATTTTATTACTCCATGAGTTCACACAGTACATCATTAGTGGGAAAGAGGTAAGAAAATTCCATTATAAAGAAAATAAAGGAGGATTAAGTTCCACATTTAACCCTAGTAGGGAAAAAAGAGAGAAGGGGAAGGAGAGAAAATGACCAACTCCTTTAAAAATGAGCCCAGGATTATAATTTATAGAATGAGAAAGAGAGAGAGAATTGTAATCCTAGATTTGCCTTTTCAACCACTTGAAAATTTTCATAAATGAGTGTAATTGATTGTATTTTTCTTGAAAAATGCTCCCCATGCTATCCCATGTGCTACAACAATGAAAAGTGTCTGCCCATGTTCATTTAATGTTCTCCCAACTACTAATAAAATCATTTTTCTAAACCTAGGAATGTTTTCAGAAAAATTGGAATCAAAATCTAATAAATTTATGTATTTATTTATTTCTATGTGTTAGTCTCGAGCCACGATTCTAACAAGTTTAACCTTGTGTGATTTCATTGAGAATTGTAAAAGTTATGCCCATTCAACATTTCGTATGAAAAACATGCATTTTTCTTTGTTCCACGGATTTTCTATTTTTCTACAACATTCCATGGATTTGGTTTTCTATGGATTTTGTGGATTTGTATGGCACTTTGTTCTGTGGATTTTTTCATGGAATTTTTTTAATTTCTTTTTCTCCGGCTTTTTCAAAGGACTTTGTTCTCTTTGCTTTTTCCGTGGACCTTGTTCTCGCAGATTTTTTCACGGCTTTTGTTCTCAGGATTTTTCAGCCATTTTAGGCCTCGACTATCTCGAGACAGCTTTTTCCATAATATCTCGCAATATGCTAACTTGCAACCATTTCATGTTTTTAGGTCTGATGCGTACCTTCATCCCAACTATCCCATGGTCCATGTGGGACAAAATATTCCACCTTTGCCACATTTGACTATCTCCTTAGCATTTCAAGACCAAACATGGTATGATGAACCTTGGTATGACTAGCATTGGTTCCATCTCGTAGACCTCATACCCTATTTGCATTAAAATAGGCCATTGATTTCATTTTTTTAGACTTTCCTTTTGATAGGGACGTTACAAAAAATCCAACGGACCCCTTAAACCCGATTTTTGGCCTTGAATCATTTTTTTCTCACTCAAGCATGAAGAAATTGTGCAAGTTATTAAAATTACCTTGGGGGTGAATTTTGGATAACAAGTGTTAGTCACTTTCTCAGGCTATAAAAATGAAATAAATGAGTCTAAAGAGGGTGATCCTACACCACGCATACAAGATAAAATTCAATGCGTCATGGCCAAGATAGACAAAGAATACCACCGATCATAATGAAAGCATCCACCATTCCTAAATAAATGTAGCCAAATAAACCCGCAATGAACATGAAATATACAAAACCACCTATTTAAAAATGAGAGGAATGAAAGAATAATCAAAACCATGAGAAGCTAGAGAAATTAACACCGATCAATATTTTATTACTCCGATAATATGCATAGTATCATTGTTGATTAGGGAAGGCATGAAGCTTCATTACAATTTTTAGGAGAAATTCTTGAAGCCCAAGATCCGAGAAGAATAGGGATGTATGGGAGGAGAAAAATGAAAAACTATTTTGTGTAACCCCATTAAAATTTGTAGAAGAAATGTTGGAGGAGAGAGAGATAGGAAACCTAAAATCTGCTTTATCCACCCCCAAAACCCATCATGACACATACAACAAGGACAGGAAAACCTACAAAAACCCATATCTTCATGTAATTTTCCTTGTTGGGGAAGAAAGCATGCCCATACCTCATTAATGAATTCTCACCTACCACACCATTATACATTGTTCCTTAATTTATAGATCCAAAACCTATAAAATTCACCCTTTGATAATCTCATGTTGTATATCGTATCAACTTTTCGTATGGGTTTACAAATTTTAGGGTTTCAAAACTCAAAAAATAATTTTTCTTGTTTCCATCATGAAAATCTCATTCTTATATTTTTTTACTATGCATTTGTGTAAATTGGGCAACCGGAGCTCAATTTATGGAATTTTTGTGCAGGGGTTCCGCAAGCTCTATGTTGCATTTATCGTGAGCTCTACATTGTGTGTTGCACGAGGGCTTGTTATCACCGAATCACAACACCTTATGGTTTACACAAGTGTGTGTGCTTGAGATCATAGTGTGATTGGATAACATGGGTACTATCTCTAATTTGTGGGACTTTCTACTTGAGATAGACCTCTAGAGAAAGTTGGTTCTTGCTCCTAAACTACCTGCCACAATCTACTCTAATAAAGGAAAACTATCTAATCCTAATCTAACTTTCCAAGGGACCAGGGAGAGAGAGTGCATGAAAAAAAATCCTACACTAAAGTGGTGATACACCAGAAAAGGAGAGTGTGAGAATAGTCTTCCAATGTGTGAAAAGTAGGAGTAAAATGCATAATAGAAGGGGTGATAATAGCCTCCACAATATAGCAAATGCATTCACGACAATATTCCATACATGCACAATAAAATGAATCACCGCAAGAGTATATGATATACACAATACATTTGTAATGATTTTTAAAGGGAAAGAAGAATGCAAACAAATACATTAGGGGAAGAAGTATCCAAAAATTGCATATATTTCTTCATAAGTATGCATAATCCATTTATTACAAGATAAGGGCCTAGAAAACCATGCAAGGATTCCAAAGACAAGGGCCTACAACACATTGGATTCACAAAACAATTTTGATAGAGTTTTCTACCACAAAACTACCTCCATTTACAATGATCCCAACACTCCAATTTATAGAAGTTCGAGAAGAGCAAGATAGAGGGAAAAATAAAATCCTGAAATCTATCCATCAAAAACTTGCAAGATGTAATAAATAAAGTGAAATGATGTTATGTTGCTTGCAAAATTCCCCTATCCTTTCCCCTAACTTCCTCGTAGTGAGAAATTTCAGCCCATGCCACATTAATGCATCCCACCTACCAAATAAAACAATGTTATGAACCTAGGAACATTTTATGTAAAATAACCATTGATACCTCATAAAATTCTAGATTTATTGATTTTTTTACATTGGGATTGGAAACATGATTCCAACGGTACCACGTTTGTGCATTTGTGTTGAGAAATGCAAAAGTTATGGACTTCTAAGTGCAGGAAGCTATTTTGGGTTTGCAGCTGTATTTCTATCATTTAACGGGAATAAGCATCTCGTTTTATTGCCATTTGAAGTTCGACGTCTGATTTTCTCTATTTTCCAATACATGCATCTAAATTGGGTATTTCGGGTATAGATATCTAGGTTGTCCTCTTGTGCGACTTGGGCTGAAAATATCTCGCTTTACCCGCATCACACCAAACCCACTTTGTAAATTGGGTGAGTCATATTTTGGGGAACTCGTGTCTAGTGCATACCTCTTTTGACCAAGTCATCAAGGCACCACTTCATTGGTGAAATTCCTTCCGTCGCAATTTTGGCATTTTGGGTCCAAGACGCCTCGCGCGTACTCCATGCGACCTGGTCTAAAAGTACCTAACTTTGCCAATTCAAATTGATTATGGTCATTTCAAGATTTTGGGCCTTGCATGTCCTTATGTCCTACGGACCACCTCGGACATTTTAACCCAATTTTTCTCGACTCTTTCCATTTTTTTCCATTTCAGAAAAATCTAGCTTTTAGGTCCTGACTGTCCCACGCGTACCTGTGTGGTACACTAGCACAGATCAAATTTTCTTGCATTTTTGCAATTTCTTCAACTTCTTGTATTTTTCTTGGAAAGGAGAGTTAGAAAAGAGTCAAAGGAACTTCCAAATCATGATTTTTTCTTTAGATCAATTATACATACTTAAGCTAGAAGAAATGACGCAGATTATCCATAATTACCTTGAGGGGTGAATTTTGAATAACAAGGCTAGTCTTGGCTTACCTTTCCCACAAAAATATTCTCTTTCATTTTCAAGATCTTTCAAGCTCTTTCTTAGATATTGAGAGTCACCGCTTTGTATTTCCCTAGCTAGGAAAATCCCTTTTGATTACCGAGCCCCTCGATCCTCCAAATATAACATCGAACTATGCTTAAATCTCCATGCTAGGCATTGCATTGACTTCCTTGGAATATATTTCAGCCGATGTCCGAGTGATACCCTCAAACTACCCACTTAACCATTGTGTTGGACATATCTCCATAATCGTGTCCAACTTCATGGTCCCCATCTTTGAGTTCCTATATGCACAAACTTGGAATACACCATTAAACCCAATGATTACATGCCCATGCATGTGCTTCTTGACAACCTCCTGTGTTGGCGGGCTCACTTTTTCCCTTCAACACCTAGTAAATATTTTTAGTTATCTCTAAAACCCTCGTGTTGTGTCCCATATTGCTAGTGAGCCCTTATGAAATGAATTTCCTTGCATTTGGATTGGTCCACGTAGTCATGTGCATACCCACCGATTTGACATGAAAACCACCAATCCACCTAACTTGGCTTCATTTTTCAATACCTTTTTGTTTTAGACATTCTACCTACATGGATTTTGGATTTCCTCGCATCTAAACATCGATGTTTTTGCCCAATGAGCCTAGTTACTGTTCATCACCGTGATCCATTGATAGTTCCAAAACTCCAAGATCCCAAAGTATAAAATTGAACTTCGGGTTTCTAACATTCGTCACTAACCTTGCATCACCTGCTCACCCACCGGTATCGGTATTTCTCTAAAATCCAAAGAATCGAAACTCCAAATTTTCGAGTTTCAAGCTTCAAAATTCAGCTCTCCCTCTTTTTGTAAAGGGACCATAATTTCTTGAAATTTTGATGCCATACTTCTTTGAAGTTGATCAAAAATTATTCATCGACCCAAATTTTTTTGAACTCGTCTCTATGCATTTTTTCTTAGCTCACTTCCCATTACTTCCATTCACCTCACCCTTTACTTCTCATTACTTCATGTGTCGAGATCCTACTTTTCAACCTTATCGAGCCTCTAATAACATGACCATTCATTGCATTGCCATGTATGGCCCCAAGCTCCACTATTCTAACTCACCAATTTTTTTAGCTCATCCTCCGACATATTTGAAACAGAGCTACTCACTCTCCGAGTTCCTATGAGCCCATTGATCCACTAAGCTCCCGATTTAACAAAACTATTACATCAAGCTCTGGATGTAGGTTGATCTCATTAGTTGTTTCCCGCATTACTTCCATGAATTTTTGGGACCCCGAGTCTTCTCCTTACCATTCACATTGGGATGTGTCGAGTGGATTCAGATTCATTCATTCCCGAGGCAAAAATGGCTCCTAAGCCACTTCACATTCTACCATGCTCTTTTGAGTCATCCACTCGAGCCAAATGCCATGTTGGGCCCCCACACTCTCTCTCGTGAACCCCTCACATACTTCATGCCTCTTGAATGAGAAAAATATTACTTCATACAATTCTCACCTTGTTCAACCCTTAGGCTCTTTGCATTATCATTTATGCTATGGCAACACTCCCCACACCGAGCTTCCCATGCTAATTTTTTCTAGTTGGAGACCTCCAACCTCGAGATCATTCCGTGTTTCATTACCATGCCCTTCACAAGCTTCAGCTTACTATGTGCTAGATCTCGAGCTGACCTAGCTTGTTGGCATGTCCTCCACCTCACATATTCACCGCACTAGTTGAGTTCATTCATTTCTCTTATTTCAACGGGATACTTTGATGACTTCCCCACCTTCATGCCATGTTTTCCACCATCAAGCCAAGCCAATTTGTTTAGATTCAACTAGTCTTATTTGTTTATCCAACTCGCCTCATTCTTCATCCTCTACACTCGGCGTGACCTATTCAGCTTCACCTTTCTTCCTTATGACTTAACCGAGTTAATCATTCATTCCTCAAGCATAACTCACCCCGTGGTTTGACGACCTAGATCATGAACGAGTCCTCAATTTAGGCCAAACTACCTATCCAAATGAATTTCTTGATATGGGACTCCTCTTGCATCGCCCCCAATGTATATAATCACCAAGCTTAGGAAGCTTGGCCCCGATATCATACAACTCCAGCAGATAATTGTTTATCCGAGTGAGGTACTTATCAAACTCACTTTATTTTTGTTAGAATACATTGAATAGTCTATATTTTTAGGAGAGAATGTTCTGTTCTATCCCTTTATTTTCTCCTTCTAGGTGTATTCCATTCTTCTCTCTCCTTCATCCAAATCTTCCTCCTTCAGTTTAGGGAATGTATTTGATCGGTTCTCCTATATATTGTATGTACTTCTTCATAATAAAATAAGTGTGTGTAGAGTACTTCACTCCACATTCTTGTCTCCTTTCTGTATCCTACAGTTTGGTATCAGAGCATTTTTGATATCTACATGTGCATGGAAGTAATATTGAATTTGCAAGGAGCCTGAGTGGAGGAAGGACTATTCCATCAGCAAGCTAGAGAGATGTGTGTGGAAAGAAAGAAAAAAAAAAAAATTTGTGCGTAAGAAAAGAGATCATTTTTCTTTTTTAAAACGTGGACTGTGTTGTTCTTTATTATGCATGTTTTTTTGTTTTCTACACTGAAAAACAGTATCAATCCACCTGCTGCATGGATGCAAAGGATCTTGCATGGAAGGAGGCTACAATGACTCGTGAGGAAGGAAAAAAACATGACTCTAGTCCTCTTCTGCGGCCTACAGCAAAGAGAAACCTACGCAAGGAAAAAAATGTTTTTTTGTTTAAAACATGGAGGCTTGAAGCTGCTAATGCGTGGAAATTGCATGGAGGAGTTGGAGCAGCCTACAGTTTTCTTTGGAGCGGCCTGGTCCCAAACTTGCGTGAAAAAAAAATTTCCAGCGTAGAAACTCTTGGCAGTGACTGGGTGTAAGAGCAAGACGTGGAAGGAGACTGCATGTGGATCTGGGACATGAGGAAGGAAGAAAATGCTACAAAGAACAAATCATGGCATCTTGACTGACTGTACACCTTTGTGGAAGGAGGTTTAAACATATCAAGGTGCATGGAGTTCTTGTTTTTCTGTGGGGAGAGACATAGGTCAGTGTGGACGAACATACCAGATTTTGCGTGAAAGTAGTTCTTATAAAAATAAAAACGTGGAGTTTCGCAACACTACATCGAATTTTGAGTGTAGACAACTCGATTGAGAGCGTCCATAACATGGTCACCATAGTTGAAAGCTGGAATATCAACTTGCCACAAAAATAACACCTTGAAGAAGCTCCTGTTATCCAAAATTCACCCCTCAAGGTAATTTTGATAACATGCATCAAATTCTTCAGCCCCAAGCAAGTAGATTGATTCAAGGCCCGAAATCATGTTTTTGGGGCCCCTTCAGCTTCTCTCTAACTCTCCCATCCAAGAAAAATTCCCAACAAGTTAGAAAAAATGCAAAAATGCAAAAATAAGGTCACAGGATTGTTTTAAAGCATTGCGGGTCTGAAGGGTGCGGATCGTACTAGTGCGGGTCGTACTGAGGTTCGTTTTACCAAGTTCGCAGACTGAAATACAAAGAAAATCAGATAAGTCAGACATTTTTTCCCGTGTGGTCTGTGGGATGGTTGGGACGTTGGTACGCGCAGGACGCGAATCGGCTGATTTTCCACAAGTCACCAATTACGGCAAGGCGTAGAGATTTTCATCCGGACAACCGAGAGAAAAGTAAGCGCGGGATGCACGAGACAATCAAAGGTGAAAAGGTTACAAAGGGGGACAAGGAGGCCTCGAATCGCCGATGCGTAAGAATGTGTTCGTGGATAGCCAGACACGTGGACTCGATTTTGCCGCAATATCCGCAACTCAAAAGAAAAGTCAACGTTTGACTCCAAAACTTCAAACGGCCATAAATTTTGACTCCGAGCTCCAATTTTCACAAAATTGGACTTTCTAGAATTCTTATTTTTAATGAAGGTAGATATATTTAAATGAAAGATACATATTCGGCTCCAGTCGCTTAACGCTCATTCCCGTCAAATGACAAAAAATACCTGCTAGACCCAAAATAGCTGCCCACACTCAGGAGGCCATAACTTTTGCATTTCTCAACAAAATCACACAAAATTGGTACCATTGGAATCGTGGCTCTGATCCCAACACATAACAATAAATAAATTCTAGATTTGATGAGAAATCGGTGAGTATTTTTCATAAAACGTGGCCGGGTTCATAACAGTGTTTTATTTGGTAGTTGGAAGTGCAATTAAGAGGCATGGTCATCATTTTTTCTCTATTGCAGCACCTGGGAAAGTATGGGGAGCCTTTTTCAAGTAACACACAATCATTTCACTCCATTTAATGCCTCTTACAAGTGGTTGAAGGATAGATTTCAGGATTTCCATTTTCCCCTTCTCTCTCTCTTCTCATTTTCTTATAAATTGGAGTGTTGGGCTCATTGTAAAGGGAGTATTTTTTGTAGCAAAGCTCTACCAAAATTGCTTTGTGAAGCCAATGTGCTGCAGGCCCTTGTTGTGGACTCCTTGCATGGTGATCCAGGCCCTTATCTTGTAACCGATTGAACTGTGCATATCAAGAAGCAATAAAATATAAGTTTGTGGATGCATCTTCCCTTGTTATGTTTTCTTGCATTCTTCCTTCCCTTCAACCTTGATTACAAGAATATTGTGTCTATTTTTATGTTCTTGCAAGGATCCATTATCATTGTGTATGTTTGAAATGTTGTTGTGAATGCATTTTGCTAGATTATGGAGAACTGTCATCACCCCTTCTAGTGTGCACTTTGCTTCTGTATCTCACGCATTGGAAGACTACTCTCACACCCTCCTTTTCTAGTGTATCACCGCTTTAGTGTAGGCTTTCATTTTATGCATTCTCTCTCCCTGATCCCTTGGAAAGTTAGATTAAAATAGTTAGTTTACCCTACATTAGAGTAGATTCTGACAGGTAGTTTAGGAGCGAGAACCAACTTTCTCTAGAGGTCTATCTCAAGTAAAGCAAGTCCCACAACTTGGAGATATTACCCATGTTATCCAACTACACCATGAGTTCAAGTATATGCACTTGTATGAACATAGGGGTGATGTGATTCATTGATAATAGTTCGCATGCTCAAGGGACCTTTAGAAGTCTTCACGTAACTACGACAAGATCGATGTGCACTTGTTGTAAGTGTCCACTTTGAAGGAGCTTTGAAATTGCACATCCGATGACCGCAAAGAGGCATAATCCACTCGGGTTTTAGTAGTCCAAGCCCGGCCAATTTATGAGAAGAATATAGACCAAGATAAGAACTAGGGAGGAAGGATTGTTTGTTTGTCTACACCTATCTCCAAGAAGAGAAAGAAGGGGAAGAAGAGCTCAAAGATCTCCATCTCCACCAAATAAAACCTTGTCAACACCTCCACCTAGGTAGGCCTTTCATCCAATCAACAAGAGTTCTTCGACCAATCAGATGGCACAACCAAATCCATATGTCAATTTCACTCGCAGCAAAGAGCCACTTTCTCTCAATGCACAAAATCCATTCCTAGTTGCAGATCAAGAACATTCCATACTTTACTGGAGAAAATCAGACCACTCCTGGTGATCATGTCAAGGACATTGCTAATATTTGTGCAATCCATGAGATTGATGAGATGCAAGTTGTTGTCAAACCGCCGCATCTTCATTCAAAGGGAAGGCTTTGTAATGGTTCAAGAGCCTTGCTTCAGATTTATCCAAAATTCGAACTAGCTATGTATACCCCTCCATAAGTAGTTCAGAGAGAAGGGAGATAACTTGTTCCTTTTGGAACAATTGACAACTATCAAGAGAGCTCGCAATGAGCAAACACTCGAATTCAACTTCAGATTTCAAAGGACTTGGGAGAGAATTCCAATGGCAAGAAGGCCAATAGCAAAAGGTGCTTTTTTATATTACCCTAAAGCTTTAAATTATGATATTTCTATGTTAATTCAATCCATGGGAGGCACAATTATCCCTACCGCTTATAAGCATTGCCATTGGAGCTGAAAATTGTTTGATTCAAGCTACTAAGCTAGCTCTTAGGCCTCTAATGCCATTATATCCAAATTTAGAGAGTCCAAGTACTAATCAAGTGCCTATTTTATCTCCTATTCCCACTCTCAAAATCAGAATTCAAGTAAAGCTTCTACATCATCTTCTAGTGCCTCAAATGAACTTCAAGAGGTCATGAAGCAATTACAAAATTTAGGTAATGAGCTGGTTACACTCAAGAGGAAGCAAGCCCAAAGTTTTAGACCTTCTTATCAGCCTCAAGCTCAGCCTAACAGCAGCCATACCAGCCACAAAGACCACCCAATCCAACCGCAAATAAAAATCAATAAAAGCCTCCTACGAATGCAGACCATTTCAGCCCTATAATCCCAATGCTACATCTGCCTCTAAAGCAATAGTGCCGAAAAAACAACATAGCTCAAGAGTACGATTGGTGTTTCCCATGCAATGAACCTCACAACTAGTCTATGTGCTTCAATGGTGCCCTAAATCAAACATTAATGGTAACAAAAACTGGTGTGAAGGGTGAAGGGAGTCAAGGACATAACATACAATAAGAAACATCCCAAAGAACAATCAGCTCCAAATGATAACACACTTGTAAACCGGTAGTACAAAGAGTTTTTGGTATGAACCAAACAATATCTCAAAGTGTTGCAGCCAACACAAGGTCAAAAAGGAGAAAGTTGGGTGAAGGACAGCCATTGGCTCCAAGTAATCCATAACCTTCTACCACTCCACAAGCTGTTGGAAAACAAAATGCAGTTCCAAACATGCAAGGACCACCCAAACTAGCCCCTAAACCAAATTAGATGCCAGCTGCTACCATCCATGTGCAAGGAATGAATGTGCAAGCTAGAGGACTGCAAAGGGATGCTTCATCCCCATTCAACATCATTGATCAGATGAAGAAGACAAATGTAAACATATCAATGTGGGAATCACTATCCATCCCAGGCCAAAGAGATTTGCTACAAGCTGCCATGAAGGACTTGTCAACTTCAAGTCAACACATCCAAATGCAAGAGAAGGTACTCACAAACGTTACCCAGCCTGAGGGGAATTATGGAGGAAAATAAGGTAAAATTTTGAAGCCCCCTCCATTTTATGTTTCATTGATCATTGGGGACCAATTAGTACATAATTGCATGATTGACTCCGGGAAAGTAGTTCAAGAATGCCTAAACAAATAGCTGATTAGTTTTGGCTTCAATATGAAGTCATATCCAAAGGGGTAGTGCAATTATATGGGACAGTAGTGACAATAGTGGGAGTGATTAAAAACTTGAGCCTTACCTTGCATGCATTCCCTAACGTTGTTGTTTGCAAGAGATCTCAGCGATATATCTTCCACCACTCTTTTCCCTATGTTTGTCAAGGGATTTCATAGCTAAGATTGGAGGTTACTTATCTGCTGATTGGTCACACATGTTGTTTAGAACAAGATATGGAACTAAGGCCACAATCAGATCTGAACCTATTGGAAACTTTCACATTGAACCTCACACTTCAAGCCAAATCAATATAAACTATTCAAATTGGATCAAGAAGATTATCCAAGCACCGATGAAGATGACACCAGGTTAGAAGCATCCTAGATTTGACTCTTGATTAATGGGAAAGAAAGGTGCATGCTTTTGATCCTTATCAAGAAATAGAAGAATCTGAGCTAGGAGTTTATTGTTTGCATGAAGAGAATCAACCGCTACCCAAAGATCACCAAGCAAGATCATAAGGACGAGAATGAAGTATGGAAATTGTTCTTTGATGGATCAAGGAGTAGAAAAGGTGCAGGAGGAGGAACTATGGTCATTTCACCACAAGGTACGTAGTATTACTCACCTTCCATTTTCAATTTTCTTGCTCAACAACATAGCTGAGTATGAAGCCTTAATTCACGGATTACACTGGGAAAGGTAGAAAGACATCAAGAATTTGCAAGTGTTTGGTGATAGTGAGCTGATCATGAACCAAGTTAGAGGAAAAATTCTGCCAAGAATGATCTATTGAAGAACTACAAAAATCAGGTATGGGATCTTATTGAAGATTTTGAAGCTTTTAGCATCAATTCCATCCCAAGAAAAAAGAATGAAGCAGCGGATAGACTGACAGCAATTGGGGCTGCATTTCATGTTTTAGAAAGTATCAAAAGTGAGAAATCTCAGCCTCATATCAAATTGGTTGTGAGACCAGCTGTTCCGGATAACAATACAAGTTGGAAAGTCTTTGAGAATGATTAACAAATTGTTAATTTCCTACAAGAAGAAGTTGAGTTCTCCGCCAGAAATCAAGACAAGCTGGAGCAGCAGTATGGTGACAAAGTGGTGCAACTGAGAACTAACAAATTACCAAAAGGCCTCATAACCTTGGAGTCAATATTCAACCTGAATGATCAGTTCCGGAAGGAGAAAGTGAACATTCAAGTAAAGGGTGAAGATTTAGAGCCTATTTTAGTAGATGAAGGGAAAACATTACAAATTGGAAAAGTAAGTACTCCACAAGAGAAATCTGATTTTTTCAGCTTCGTCAAGAGTTCCCAGATGTCTTTGCTTGGAATTACAAAGATTTAAGAGTTTTCAACCCAAGGTTTTCAAAACATACTATTGAGCTTGATCTGAAATCCAAGCCTATCGTGCAAAAGCAAAGGCCAATGAATCCCCAAATCAAACCTCTCACGAGAAAAGAGTTGAGCAAGCTTATTGAGGCCAAGTATCATATTCCCTATCAAACACTCAAGTTGGTTTGCAAACTTGGTGCCGTGAAGAAAGAGAAATGGAGAAATAAGATGTGTGTGGACTTTCGCGATCTAAATAGAGCATCACTCAAAGATCATTGTCCACTTCCATCAATGGAATAAATATTGTAGGTCAGTAAATGGTTCGGAGAAAGGTTTTCAATGCTAGATGGATATTTAGACTATAATCAAATAATGGTGAAGGAAGAAGATCAATTCAATATGGCCTTAACTACAAAATGGGGCACGTATGCTTACAAGAAGATGCCATTTGGAATGTCAAATGTCAGAGAAACATTTCAGCGAGCTATGGATATGGCGTTCAAAGGCTTAATCAATAATATAGTATCTGGTATACCTAGATGATATCATTGTCTTCTCAAACAATGTATCGAGACCATCTCTTTCACCTCGCATAAGTGTTTCGAGGTGTAGAAGGTTTGGAGTGTCGTTGAATCCAAAGAAGTGTATATTCTTGGCACACGAGGGAAAATTGTTGGGCCACACTGTCTATGGGGAAGGGCTAACAATTGATCCTAAAAGGGTTGAAGCCATCTGAACAATCCCATTACCACACCACAAGAAATCTTTTTAAAGCTTCTTGCGAAGGATAAACTTTGTCCACAGATTTGTGCCTAATTTTTCCACTCTTGTGAAGCCTTTAACAATGATGTTGAAGAAGAGTCTTTCATTCAAATGGACAGCAGAAGGCAAAGAGAATTTTGAGAACATCAAGCATGCAATATCACAGGCTCCAACTCTTGTCAACCCTGAATTTTCAAAGGATTTCATGTTGTATGCTTTTGGAGGATCAGATACAATCTCAGCTATCTTGACACAGCTGAATAGAGAAGGTTCAGAACAACCCATAGCATTCTTCAGTCAAATCTTGGAAGATTACGAAATAAATTATTCTTTCATTAAAAAGCATGTCCTTGCTTTGTCATCAGGAGCTTGAAGAAGTTCAGACACTTGGTCTCAAACAATAAGATTGAACTGCTGGTATCTCATGATGGTGTCAAGGAATTTATCCTAAACAAGGATTTAAACGAGAAGAGAGCAGGTTGGATCACTCGGTGATGGAATATGATATTGAAATCAAAGTGACCAAGCTAGTTCATGGCAAAGGTTTGTGTGAGCAGCTCGCTTCCAAACAACCAAACGGGTCAAAAGGTGAAGAAGATGTTGTCCTACTACTACAGAATGATCAAGAACAACCAACTAATGATGCACCCATTCCATGTTGGACTCAAGACTTGGTGCATTACCTCCAAACAGGCTTGTGCCCTCCAGAAATGAGCAAAGCAAAGAGGAGATACTTTAGGTTACAGTTTATCTCGTATGTACTCATTAATGGTATCTTGTTCAAGAAGGACATAAATGGTGTTCTATTAAGATGAATTGGAGCAAGTCAAGTTGAGAAGATCTTACATGAGTTCCATGACAGGAAGCAGGGGAGGCCACTTTGCTCCACGAGTAACAGTCTCAAAATCATGAAAGCTGGTTACTATTGGCCTCTGTGTTCAATGATTGCTACTCATGGGTCAAGAACAACCAACTAATGATGCACCCATTCCATGTTGGACTCAAGACTTGGTGCATTACCTCCAACTACTACATAATGATCAAGAACAACCAACTAATGATGCACCCATTCCATGTTGGACTCAAGACTTGGTGCATTACCTCTAAACAGGCTTGTGCCCTCAAGAAATGAGCAAAGTAAAGAGGAGATACTTTAGGTTACAATTTATCTCATATGTACTCATTAATGGTATCTTGTTCAAGAAGGACATAAATGGTGTTCTATTAAGATGAATTGGAGCAAGTCAAGTTGAGAAGATATTACACGAGTTCCATGACAGGGAAGCAGGAGGCCACTTTGCTCCACGAGTAACAGCTCTCAAAATCATGAAAGCTGGTTACTATTGGCCTACTGTGTTCAATGATTGCTACTCATGGGTCAAGAAATGCAAGAGATGTGCATTCTTCACTGGGAAGGAAAGGTTAGCAGTGCTGCCCCTTTGTCTGATTTCAGTAGATCAGCCATTCATACAATGGGGATTGGACTTCATTGGGGTTATCAATCCCAATTTGAGTCAAGGCCACAAGTGGATACTTATGGCAACGGACTATTTCACCAAGTGGACCGAAGTAGTGGAACTCAAGGAGGTAAGTGAATCCAACATATTATATTTCTATGAAGGGATAGTCACGAGGTTTGGTGCCCCCACCACTATCATATCGGACAATGCATTGGCATTCCTTGGCACAAAGATCACTGAATGGGCTGTCAAGAATTGTGTGTATCTCAGCACTTCATCGAATTATTACCCTCAAGGTAATGGTCAAGCCGAGTCTACGAACAAGAACCTACTAAGAATAATCATAAGGACTCTTGATGAAAATCAAAGGACTTGGCACACAAAGCTCAAATCAGCCCTATGGGCTGATAGAATCACACCCAAGATGTCTATAGGAAGCTCTCCATACAAGCTTGTGTATGGGAAAGAAGCAGTTCTACCTACATCACTCGAGTTGCAGCGTTGGAACTCATGAAACAGTTGGAACTAGCTAAGTTTGAGCCTATGGAAATCAAGTATGCAGAGCTGATGGAATTAGAAGAAACAAGAGAGCATGCAATGAAGACCATAGAAAAAGATAAAGCATTGGTCAAACAGAGGTTTGACAAAAAAGCTAAGGCTAGGATATTGCAAACTGGAGATTTGGTACTGAAGTGGGATGATGATCATGCAAAGCCGGGAAAGCATTCCAAGTTTGACGCCATATGGAGTGGCCCATATATGATCATTGAATGCAAAGGTAGCAATGCCTTCTGCTTAGCTAAGTTGGATGGTGAAGAGTTGCAGATTCAAGTCAATAGAATCTATTTCAAACGTTGCTCCTAGAAAGATAGCTTCTCACCAGTAAATATTAATGTAGAAATTGCATTCCTCTAAGTGCTTATGCACATTGTACTGATGTTAGAGTATTTTTTTTTATTTCCCTAAGTGCTTGTGCACATGTCCTATTGCTACTAGGTATGTGCATGTTTGTAGTTCATTGAGCCTCCGGGAAAGAATTTGCAGCCAAAGGAGAATCAGATCAGACAAATGTTCCAATGGCTCAAGGATATAGGTTTTCAAATTTTAGATCACCTAAGAGATTATCAAATAGACTCCATTCCCAATGGATTGCTATGAGTAGCTGGCCATTCATCATCTGGCAGGTAGATAACCCCGCTGAGTTGCCAAAATTGTTATCCAAAATACACCCCTCAAGGTAATTTTGATAACATGCATCAAATTATTTAGTCCCAAGCAAGTAGATTCATTCAAGGCTCGAAATAATTTTTTTTGGGCCCCTTCAGATTCTCTCTAACTCTCCCATCCAAGAAAAATCCCAACAAGTTAGAAAAACTAGAAAAAATGTAAAAAATAAGGTCATAGGATTGTTTTAAAGCATTGCGTGTCTCAAGGGTGCGGATCGTACTAAGGTTCATCGTACTAAGTTTGCAACGTAAATACAAAGAAAATCGGATAAGTCGACATTTTTTTCCAGGTGGTCCTTGGGACAGCTTGGAATGTCGATGCGTGCGGGGCGCGAATCAGCCAATTTTCTGCAAAGTCACCAATCAATTACAGACGGTGCAGAGGTTTTCATCCGGGACAACCCAGACAAAAGTGCAGCGCGGGACGCGCAAAGGAGAAAAGGTTGCAAAGGGGGACAAGGAGGCCCGAATCGCCTGATGTGGAAGAATGTGTCTAGGACAGCCGGGACACGTAGATCAAATTTAGCCGTAATATCCGCAACTCAAAATAAAAGTCAACGTTTGACTCCCAAAACTTCAAACGGCCATAACTTTTGACTCCGAGCTTCAATTTTCACAAAATTGGACTTTCTAGATTTCTTATTTTAAATGAGGTTAGATATATTTAAATAAAATAAACATATTCGGCTCCACTCAGTTAATGTTCATTCCCGTTAAATGACAGAAAACGCCTGTTAGACCCAAAATAGCTGCCCGCACTCAAAAGGCCATAACTTTTGCATTTCTCAATGAAATCTCACAAAATTGGTAGTTTTGGAATCGTGGCTCCAAGAAAAATGTAAAGAAATCAAGAAATTATGGATTTTATGAGAAATCAGTGGGGATTTTTCATAAAACGTGGCCGGGTTCATAACATTGTTTTATTTGGTAGTTGGGAGTGCAATTAAGAGGCATGGTCATCATTCTTTCTCTGCTGCAGCACCTAGGACAGTATGGGGAGCCTTTTTCAAGTAACACACAATCATTTCACTCCATTTAATGCCTCTTACAAGTGGTTGAAGGACAGATTTTGGGATTTCCATTTTCCCCTTCTCTCTCTCTTTTCTAATTTTCTTATAAATTGGAGTGTTGGGCTCATTGTGAAGGGAGTAGGTTTTGTAAGCAAAGCTATGTTAAAATTTATTTATGAATCCAATGTTATGCAGGCCCTTGTTTTGGACTCCTTGCATGGTGATTCAAGCCCTTATCTTGTAACCGATTGAACTGTGCATATCAGGAAGCAATAAAATATAAGTTTGTGGATGCATCTTCCCCTACTGTGTTTTCTTGCATTCTTCCTTCCCCTTCAACCTTGATTACAAGAATATTGTGTCTATTTTTATGTTCTTGTAGGGATCCATTATCATTGTGTATGTTTGAAATGTTGTTGTGAATGCATTTTGCTAGATTATGGAGAACTGTCATCACCCCTTCTAGTGTGCACTTTGCTTTTGTATCTCATGCATTGGAAGACTACTCTCACACCCTCCTTTTCTAGTGTATCACCGCTTTAGTGTAGGCTTTCATTTTATGCATTCTCTCTCCCTGATCCCTTGGAAAGTTGGATTAAAATAGTTAGTTTACCCTGCATTAGAGTAGATTGTGGCAGGTAGTTTAGGAGCGAGAACCAAATTTTCTTTCTCTGGAGGTCTATCTCAAGTAGCAAGTACACAACTTGGAGATAGTACCCATGTTATCCAACCACACCATGAGTTCAAGTATATGCACTTGTATGAACATAGGGGTGTTGTGATTTGTTGATAATAGCTCCCGAGAGCTCCGAGTTCTACTTTGCTTTGCTAAACGAGCTTCAGAATACTGGAAATCTTGCATTCGACAAGCTAGTTTGAGAAGGACTTCTTGAATACTTTCTTTTCGATGTCAGCTACCAAGAAAAGTGAGTACGGGAAGAATTAGAAGCTGGGTATGATGTTTGAATGTGACAACAAAGAAGAACGCCCTATAAAGCGTCACCTTCTCACAAAGACGTGAATATCACGAGCATCTACGAGCCAGTAATTCTCGTCAGTGAGTCAAAATTGTAATAACTCTTGAAATAAATAAATAATTTTTTTATTAAGATGTGTCCTCCAAATTTACTTCTGTCTGATTCTCAATTGCTCATAAGGTCCAATTTTACGGCTTGGAAGACAAAAATGAAGACAATCCTTTAGTTTGAAGGATTATGGGGAATTGTCACAAGGTCTGTGTCTATTCCCACAACCTTCGATGAACTAATAAAATATGAAATGGCTAGTGCTAAAGCCTTGATTCTGATAATGCTCAGTATCAGTGACAATGTGCAACCACATGTTACGAATGTGGAGAAACCCAAGGAGGCCTAGGACAAGTTGGAAACCATTTATGTACCCAAAAATTAGATGAAGATACTTCATCTTGAGTCGAAGCTGCACACCCTCTCTATGGGGTTAGACGAGAAAGTGGAGGAATTCTTGCGTCGCGTGGCGAAGCCGAGATTGGATTTATTATTGCCCTATGAAATTTTGGATGATAAAATTCTCATTACAATCACCTTGAGAGCACTCCCTTCTCAATTTTGAGTGTTCGTTACGACACTGAATGTGTCTAAATAAACAAGTGACATTCAAAGAGCTTGTGAATTTGCTGCAGGTAGGAAGAGGCTATTAGTTCATCGCATGAGGAGTCTTAGGACAAATCCTTGTTCTCAAAGCCTTACCGTGGCTAGAAGACTTGGAAAGGTCCCCCAGAGAAGCCAAATCCAGTGCAACCCAAACAACAATAGAAAGATCAAAATTCAAAGAGATGGTGTCACATTTGCAGAACCAATACTCATGATAATGATCATTGCTGGCATAATAGCTTGAAACAGGGGTCTTCAATCCATACAAGAACATCCAAGTGCAAATATTTTCAAAATTTAAAACGACGTCCCATTGCTGAAATTGCAAGGGACATCTCGCAACCCAACAAGAAGATGATGAATCGATGAAGAGACATCGAAGGAGCCCATTGTAGTAAGAATCTTGTACTCATCTCTCAAAATTCTCACCCATGAAGAAAGTCTGGTTGATTGACTCAGTGCAAGCAAGCATATGTCGTGACAAGAAGTCGTTTGATTAGCTACATGAAGAACCAACTGGAGATCGAGTTCAAATAGCGGATGACAAAGAGTACATTGCATGAAGGAATAGGGAATGTCACCATTCCTTTAGGACCATGAAAATGTACACTTGCAAAGGTACTATATGTTCCTAGCTTGACTAGAAACCTCTTATCGCTTACTCGGCTCTTGAATCGTCACCTTAAGGTAGAATTTATTGTGTAAAATGGCATTAAATCATGCTTAATCTCCCAACAAGGTATGGTTCTTGCTAAAGATTTTGTAAAAGATAATTTATTTGCTTTAGATATTGTTTCATCTTCTGTGGTAGCTTTATCCTCTTCAACAATAGATCAACTCGCCCTATGGCATTTTAGATATGAACACTTGTTAATCAGCCTTCATTGCACTGATGAGTTCAAAAGCAATGGTGCATGGACTACCCAAATTGTCTAGTTCCTTGCCTATTTGTCCTCTTGTCTTGCAGAAAACAACACAGATATCCATTTCAAGCGAGCACCTTACATGCCAGAAGTGTCCGGAGATAGTTAATACTGATCGAATGGCCCATTACTTCCTTCGCTTTCGGATACAAGTACTTCCAGCTATTTATGGATGACCACTCTTGTAAGATGTGGGTGTATTTCCTAAAGAAGAAAAGTGAGGCTCTTCAACACTTGCAAAAATTCTATCATCATGTTGTCAAAGATTCTAGACAACCACTTCTTCTACTCCGCTCGAGTGGGGGAATTCAAATAAAGAGGTTCTTGGCCTTCTTAAGCCAACATGGCATTAAGCAACACTGATCGCTCTCCTACACGCCCTAGCAAAATGGCATTGTTGAGACTTGGAATCACACAGTGATAGAGATGCCTCGTTGCATGCTATCAACTCGCAAAGCTTTGGGAGAATGCTATTGGGCTAAAGTAGTAAAAAAATTGTATATCTTCTCAACAGGGAACCAACAAAGATTCTACAAAAAAAATGCCAAAAGAGGTATGGAGTGGTAGAAAGCCATCAATTTCTCATTTGTGAGTATTTGGTTGCACAACATACATGCATGTCCCAGCTCAGAAGAGAAAGAAGGTTGAGCCAAAAATACTCTCGTGTATCCTTCTTGGCTATTGTACTACCTCAAAGGTGTATCGTCTCATGGATCCTTAGAAAAATAAAATATATGAGAGTTAAGATGTGGTTTGTGACGAGTCATCCTTTGACTCAATAATATCAACAAGAGATCCACTTATGACCACATCTCATCAATTAGTCTCGAATCGATGATGAGCCAAAGGAGAATACTCGAGAAAAGAAATGCTACCAGGAGAACTATTTGTTGACCTTGGACACAGTTCTTCTCAAAATAGCCAAGTTCTCGTCTGAAGTGGGTACAAAGCACTATGAAGGACTCACATTTGCAACAACTCCCAAATACATCATTCAGAGTCAAACAAGAAATGAGGTAAACTTTGCACTCATGAGTTCACCGATGAATAGCTCTTAGCTAGATAATGTTCGTGAAGCACTCACCAAACTCAGTGGAAGGAAGCCATGGATACAAAATATGACTTGCTCATGAAAAATTAGACATGGGAACTTGTCGATCTGCGTACATGAAGGAAATTCATATGCTGCAAATGGGTTTTCAAGACAAAATATAAAACAGATGGATCCATCGATAAACATAAAGCATGACTTATAGCAAAAGGATATGCTCGAAAGAAGGCATTGACTAGGAAGAAACCTTTGCACCCACTGTGAAGATGAAGACCATCAGATTAGTTTGCGCACTTGCAGCACATAAAGGATGGAGACTTCAGCAGATGGACGTCAAGAGTGCTTTCCAAAATGGTGATATGAAAGAATAAGTACATACATGACCTAACTCAAGGATTTTTTTTTTTGATGAAAAGCAGCCTAAGAAGGTATGTCGTCTCATCAAATCACTTTGCGGACTGAAACAAGCTCTCATGGCATGGTATATCAAGATCAACGATCACCTTTTGCAACATAGGTTCATGCGTAGCCCCTCAGATTCGAATTTGTATATAAAGAAGGTAGGCAAAGAAATTGTCATTCTGGTTGTATATGTAGATGATCTTGTGATCACTGGAAGTTTAGAAGATCAGGTTGATATTGTAAAGAATGATCTCAAAAGAACCTTTGACATGACAGATTTGGGGCTACTACATTACTGTCTTGGCTTGGAGATATGGCAAAAGGAGCATCACATTTTTGTCTCCTAGACAAAGTACGCCAAGACACTCCTGGAAAAGTATAGAATGTTTGACTATAAACCTATATCCACTCCCATGGAAAAAGGCTTGCAACTTTCAAGATTCCAGGACTCACCTCAAGTAGATGCTACTCTCTACAGGAAATTTGTTGGAGGGCTCATCTATTTGACATATACCAGACCAGATCTCTGTTATGTTGTCAGCTATCTTTCCAAGTTCATGCAGGAGCCAAAGAAATGTCACTGGAATGTAGCAAAGCATGTTTTGAGATATGTCCGAGGAACAACTAATTATGGTCTGGAATATAAGAAGAATGATCAATTCTTCTTACAGGGATATGTTGACTCGGACCATGCCGGATTTGTTGATCACAGGAAGTAAACTACAAGATACATATTTCATCTCAGATCTAGACCCATCTCATGGATAAGAAAGAAGTAAAATGTTGTTTCTATCTCATCCACAAAGGTAGAATATCATGCCGGACAAGGTGTTCTATGCGAAGTGATATGGATACGTCGCATTTTGGATGACCCAGGAGTTCCTAAAAAATAGTCACCTATTCTCTATTGCAACAATCAAAGTGTGTTGAACCTCATGAAAATCCAGTCTTTCATGAATGAACAAAGCATATTGAAATTTACTTGCCATTTCATTCGAGAGCACATCTTGAACCATCAAATTCAGCTCCAGTACTGTCCTACTGAAGCACAAGTTACCGACATTCTCACTAAATCTCTTGGAAAAGTGAAATTTGAATTTTTCAGGGGTCACATTTGCAAGAATAATGTAATAAGGGGGGGAATGTTAGCATACATTTAATAGTCTATAGTTTTAGGAGAGAATGTTCTGTCCTATCCCTTTATTTTATCCTTCTAGGTGTATTCCATTATTCTCTCT